>OX104131.1:0-18868 GCA_944470555.2 Heterobilharzia americana | reverse complement strand
TAGGCCTCCCCAGTGCATGCCCAATCCATCTCCACTTCCTTCTACCGCATGTTTGTTGGGTGATAGGTTGTTGGTCGATTTGTTACCAGCCAGCCAGTGTGGGTTCCTTGATGCTTATTCTTCTTGGCCATCTTATCTTCAGTATTGAGCCAGCGTAGGTGGCAGCTGTTGATGATGCATGTCTGTAGTTTGTTGCAAATGCCTTTCATGACACGCCAAGTTCCTGAGTCATATAGAAGTACTGACTTGACACTGGTGTAGAAAATCCGGATGTTGTTCACGCTTTGTGCTGAGTTCAGTACAGTAGATCTTCACATTGATTATTTCAGAGTAATGAAAGCCTGTCTTGCTTTTCCGATCCTGAATGGCGTTGACGTCCTCGTCTATGGCTGTGCCGCCACCTGTAGTTGAAACGATGCTGCCTGGTCAGGTAGGTGAAAAAGACTACTTCCTTTAGGTTTCTCCTGTTAATGGTGACTGGTGCTTATTGTTGTTGCTGTTGTTGGTTGGGTGTCTTCATCACCTCCATCTTCTACACATTCACTTGAAATCCCGTTTTCCCTGCCTCCCCTCTTCTGTCAACTTGTTACTTTTCGCCTGTAGATTTTTCAGTTTGTGCAACAAAACATTAGACATAAATCATCATCAGCGAAATCCAAATCATCTAGGCTCTTTTCATCGGTGCAGCATATGGCAATCTTCTCGCTCCTCACGGTTTGCTGCATGATCCAGTCGACCACCATCAGGAAAATGATGGTGATAGTAGGCGGCAGCCTTGTCTTACTCCTTTCCCCTGTCTTACCTTCATAGGCCTCACTTAAAATATGTGTAGTAACTCTAATTTGTTCCCTAGAACATTTCACTCAATTGTTAGGGATTGCACATTCTTGAGATGTTTGTCTGTATCAGGAATGCCTGAGAATATTCCACACACTCTCTTCAACTTTCGTACACTTCGAGCTTCTTTTAGTTTTCAATTCGCTGACCAAGGTGTGCTTGAAATACATCGTTCACAAACATTCGTGTTTCGGTCTTTTCAATACTTGTCGTTGTTAATCGAATTACCAGTAACAAGCACTGGACCTATTGTATACACGAATTGAATGCATTCTCTCCTCTAGTGGATCCATTGGAACCGATAGTTGCGCTAACGGACTAAACGTGCATAAATGAACGCATCAAGAATAAACAACGAATGGAAAATAATGAACCAGCTCATTTTTATTCCATTGATTTTTGTCATCATTTGCTGACTACCAGACATTTGGCTCCACCTGAGTCCTCATTCGGTATCATATG
The DNA here is from genome assembly GCA_944470555.2 of Heterobilharzia americana. Lineage (NCBI taxonomy): Eukaryota > Metazoa > Platyhelminthes > Trematoda > Strigeidida > Schistosomatidae > Heterobilharzia > Heterobilharzia americana. The sequence continues at coordinate 17,569 of OX104131.1, read as the reverse complement.
CAGAATTGAAAGGAACAAATCAAAAGAAGTACACTTGTAACACATTCAAAATCTTACTCATTCAACTTCCAGTATCGATTTCTAGACTGCCTCATCTGTTTGTTGTCAGTTATCTTATACTATTAAATATGAGTACATCCTGTGTACTTTCCGAGTCATTGGCTCACCTTTTTTCTCTTTCTGTTTTCCATACAAGATTCTCGTGGTCATCACCAAACTCACACTGTTCTATGCAACCTACCATAACAACTTATCTACCTACAGGCTAGACGAAAACGTATCAACAGTTGGTCGTTACACACTCGACAGTCGCACATGGAAGAATCATCACCAGTACTTTAATTCAAGCCCGATCTCTGCATTTAGAAGTAGTATGTTCAGTCTCTTATCTTGCCATGGTCTGGACACTTCCGTAATCTTCTCCTTTCTTTTAACCATATATATATATATATATATATATATATATATATATATATATATATAAGTGCTCAGGAGTCCCATACTAGGGTGAAACAGTTGTCCAGTCTCCCCAAGTTTTCACTGTCTCGCCAAATGATATCAGTCCGTGATGAATACTACCTTAAATACAAAAAAGTGTAGAGACACCTTATAAAATTAGGTGAACAGTAAACTTTTGTAATAGAGAATACAGTCATTCGAGTTAAGTTAACAAGGCGTACTACTAAGAAGTTTCATTTACATATGTACTTATCATAGTTCTCAGGAAAATTTACACGGTCAGTTATGAAGTATTTGATGATTTATCATGATGAATTCCAGGAGAAGATATGCAGATAGCCTAGTTGGTGATAGGTAATTGACAAACTAGGAAATTATTTAATGAGTTGAACTCAACTTCTGAAATGATCAAAAATATTATCAACGAAGGGGGACAGAAAAAGGTTCAGTTAAGAGATTACCTCATTCAATATGGAAAAAAGTGAAAAAGGAAGTTGTTATAAGTCAAAATCTCTCACTTCAAAAGCTTGATAATTATAGGTTCAGCAAGCTTCAGATGTTCTGAATTACTGTCTCTTTATTATGCTTTTTAGTTATCTAGTTTGTCTCTTGTATCGATAAGATCCTAGGCGATTGCGTTACTCAAAGCATCTGTTTCGCTGAAGGGTTAACCTTTTGGCATGTCTTCAAAGGATTTAAAGGGTATATCCTTCTGTGTGTTCTAACAACATTACTGCTGCCACAGAACTGCTACGTAACCTCAACTACTCTGACTGAGATTTTTCACATTTAACGAGTAAACTTGATGATGAACTTTAATCGGAACATTGGAAACTGAAGTTCGGCAGCCGAATAACAAACAATTTACATTGTCTCATAGTTTTCACTGAAATATTGTCTAATTATTTTTAAGACATTGTGGTGATTGAAGGTGAAATGAAGTTTTGGACCGCGGCCAGATTCGAGCCACTGACAACCGGGTTTTTGGCCCAGTGCTCTACCAACTGAGTTACGAAGTCCGACTGCTGACTAAATTTTTATTCCACTTCAATCACTAAGGGCTTTTACCTTACTATTATTTGTATTCGTTACGCGTTAGTTAATACCACTTGATTATACTTACACTGGCTGGCTGCCTAGTCAGGACTTCTCATCGCATTCAAAATCAGACTGAATTAGAGACAGGGAACTTTATATTGATTATCATCTGGACTCTCTCAAATTTACCAGAGTAGTATTGATAATACGTCAGTAACCTGCTGGCAGCTGGTTCGAACCCCATGTGGTTCAAATTTTCATTTCACCTGCAACCACTCACTATCTAGCATCAATACTAGTCTGCAAAACCATAGTCATTTCAAACAGCGTAATGATATAAAAAATGTTAACCTACATAGAGGACACCAAATAAAATTCATACAAACAGTAAACATGTGGTCGACCAGTGAAAAAAAGTGTTCTTTCACTTTGGTTTTACAAAAAATATGGATTATGTCAATCAGTTGAAAGGTAAACACTTTACAGTTGAAACATCTAACAATTCAATGAAGAGTACTTGAATCTAACTTCTTTATAGATCTCATTCCATTGATACATTTGGATGAAATGTAAACAATAACTGAGTCTGAATCAAGATAATCCTAAATATTAGTTCATGTTTCATCTTCAGTTGAGACAGAATTTGAGGCTGAGTCAGATTACTGGAGGTAATAATAAGATAACATCATTCTATGTACAGAAGGATATCTAGGTGAAATCGAGGAAAGATATGAGAGCAATGAATTGATAAAGTGAATGGGGAGGAATGATTACAAATCTCAGCCAGAATTCATGTACTTTTGATATGATCAGAGAGATAATTTGGTGGATAACATATTGAAATGAAAGTGAAGGTGGTAATGAACACTTGTAAGTTACATGAACGCATAGATGGTTATTAGACGCTAAACTCAAAAGGATTAAAAATGACCGTAAAATTCCATAACTGAAGAAGATTATGCAATTAAATTATGCAAACCATTCACAGTTGCGAAGAGGTTATCACAAGATCAATGTGATCAATAAAATTGGGTTAAACCTGTTACACTGTTTGGAGCAGGTGGATCAGTAACGTTAGGGATGATAGGAAAAGCAACAGTATTTTAGGAACGGTAAATAAATTTGGATTTAGATAACAGGGCACGGCAAAGTGGTGGGGCCGATGCGGTCAAAATTTCGAAAGCTTTACTCGTAGATAATGCTGGTGTTTTCAAAGACGCACCGAAACTAGCGACACAAACGAATGTAAGCGATCTGGATATATATATATATATATATATATATATATATATATATATATATATATATATACTCAGAGTATTTCAGCCTGGTTTGTGGTAAGCCCTTACGTTTCCATTTATTGCATCTTTCCTACTATCGTGCCGTCACACACTTCCCCAAAATCAATAGCCTAGGGTTTGACGACATTCAATATTGGTGCTGACATTGATAGTTAAACTGAAGGCACCCGGTCAAGCATCCTTGCCATTTGGCACACTGTCGTGTTACGTTACACTGCTCGTAATCGACCCTCTAGCCAGTTAGTTGGAACGCATCGGCATCTTGGCACGACCTCGCAAATATACTATTCCATCCGACTACACCAGTGTTCCTTCTCGGTCTCGTATTCGTGGGTATATAATAAGTTCGAATAATTAATGATTGGCCTCTGTGTCTGTCAGGTTCTCACCAGGACAGTTCCTAAATTGGTGAGCCCGACGTGATCACATATCCCAACCAATAACTAATATTGAATTGGTGAGCCTGTTCCATTTTATACTTGTATACCGTTTCCATTTTGATAACTTTTATATATCCATATACAACTCTTTCTCATGTCCGACCATACTCCCAAACTTATCCGTATTAAGCCGACGACAAACACTATTCAACTCGTGCCATACTGGCCAGACAATGCAGAAACATAGTTTTTGTTTGCCGAGGCAGATTTTTGAGAACAATGAGTCGCATATCCTCATTCTCGATTTCTCGCCGTCATCCGTTTACTATCACGGGAATTAAACAGACATGTTACAGCACATATGTTTAGTCCTGGAGTAAGTGATCCTTATGCACTTCTCAAAGCTGCACCACTGAGGACAAGTGGTCTCACAGATCGCCAGAGCCTAGACGAACTGCTTCGTAACATCGGGCTAGGCAGCAACTCAGCCGCTGAAGTCCTCGCTCGCAGGTGAGAAGTTATGGACACATGAACATTCGATAATGGACATTTCCGAAAACTGCTTCTCTCGAAACTACCACAATTGATGCAGACCGTGTTAGCGACACTTCAGTCAGTTCTACTTGATAACCTGGCAGCCGCAGCAGATAAAATACTGGTGATTTTTAGCAGACCCGTCTCCAACATATATTCTGTCTGCAATAAACCCGAGAGCCAGGATTCAGGAGTGACCAAGCTGTGCAACTCTGTTAAACAGTTGCTACGAACTCGAAGCCCTAGGTTACATAGCACTTCACAGAAACGCATCTCAGCGCATCACAGCAACTCTCGTGGTTGCCACAAAACTAAACCTAACAGGGTGGAAAACCCGAAATGTTGCTGGTTTCATAGTACTTGCGGAGACGAAACCAGAAAATGCAGGAAGTAATGCAGTTTCAACAGGGACACAAACTCGGGAAACGGTCACGCCAACACGTGTTCACGGCAACCGTAGTCTGCGGAAACAGTCGTTTGCTGTACTTCACCGACACAAAAACGAAGGTTCGCTACCTCGTCGACACCGGTGCAGAAGTTGGCGTCCTTCCCTAACCGACAAAGGAGTGTCCTCATGACCCATCCTTCAATCTTCAAGCAGCTAACGGCAAGGCAATCGCAACATTTGGGAGACGGTATGCCTACCTCAACTTGGGTTGACGTAAACCTATTCACCCGATTTTCCTCCTGGCTGAGGTTTCTATGCCCATCATTGGCATAGATTTGCTGAACCATTACTATCTACTCTTGGATGCTCGTCGCCGACGACTGATAGATAATAACACAAAGTTATCTATTGGCGGCACCACCTATATAGGCTACAGTTTAGCCATCGTCAGAACTAAACAATCAGGCGACGCGTCCTATCAGGCAGTGTTGGAGAAATATCCAGAGTTACAACAACCAAAGCATACTCTTCCATGCATAACCAGCAATGTTATGCACCACGCCATGACCACAGTTCCACCTGTGGCATCCAAAGCACGCCGTCTAGCCCATGATAAGCTCAAAACGGCGAAGAGTGAATTTGGCCACATGCTCGAACTGGGCATCATCAAACCTCCTTGGGCATCACCATTGCACATGGGTCCCAAAAAGGATAGCAACGACTGGGGTCCAACCGGTGATTACCGAAGGCTTAACGCCAAAACAACTCCGGACTGCTACCCGATACCTCACGTTTACTACTTGACTGCGACGCTTTGTGGAATGAACATTTTCTCCAAGATCGATTTGGTCAAAGCGTACAACCAGATACCTATGGCAGCAGAAGATATCGCGAAAACAGCTATTATTACTCCTTTTGGTTTGCCTGAATTCCTGCACATGCCATTTGGTCTTTGGAATGCAGCACAAACATTCCAACGCTTTGTGGATGATGTCGTCAGTGGTTTAAATTTTTTCCACATCTACATCGATGACAGTCTAAATGCGAGTCCAGATAAAGAAAATCACTTTAAACATTTGGACCTCGTATTCGAGAGACTAAAAAATATGGCATCACAGTCAACTTGCAGAAACCTTAAATAGAAGTTGAATCGCTCAGCTTCCCTGAGCATACGATTGACAGCAAAGGTATACGTCCATTGAGAGATAGATTTGCGGCTATCATGAACTATCCAGAGCCGGCTACTGTGAGGCAGCTCCACCCCTTCAATGGCCTGGTAAGTTATTCCTGAGGGTTTATCCCCAAATGTGCCTCTGACATGAGACCACTGACAGATCTACTTCGAGGGACAACGAAGTGTGTGACTCTGGACAACGTGGCCAGACTCGCTTTCTCCAAAGTCAAGGAAGCCATTTCAAACGTAACTATGCTTATGCATCACGACCCCAAAGCTCCCTTGAGTATAGCTGTTGATGCATCTGACTCAGCAACTGGAGCAGTTTCGCAACAGTTGGCTGACAACCAGTGGAAACCTTCAGCCCTTTTCTCGAGGCGGCTGCAAGACGCGGAAACAAGATGCAGTACATTTGGTAGGGAACTCCTAGCTATGTACTGTTCTGTACACCATTTTCGACATTCAGTGGAAGGTCGTGACATCATTATTTTAATAGACCACAAACCGTTAACCTTATCTCTTAGCTCAGCGTCTGACAAATACTCCCCTCGTGAGTCACGACAACTGGATTACATTTCCCAGTTCACTCTAGATATCCGCCACATTTCTGGAGCAAGTAACTCCGTAGCCGATGCACTATCTCGAATAGCTTCGATAATCTGTACCGAGGGCACTGATCTCGCTGAAGTAGCTCGGAGTCAAAAAGAAGACCTTGAGCTGCATCATGAGTTGTCATCCACAACTCTCAAGCTACAACCGTTTCCAGTAGGATCAGGCAAGGATGCGATTTTGTGCGATGTCTCTGCTAGTCAACCACGCACAATGGTTCCGAAGAGATGTCGACGCAACTTCTTCAGTACATTGCACAAACCGTCCCATCCAGGTGTACAAGCCACCATCAGGCTAATTGCACAACGTTTCTGCTGGCCTGGAATGAACAGAAAAGTTAAGGGGTGGGCTCAGTTGTGCTTAGCCTGTCAGAAGCGCGAAGTCACGAGACTGCCTCTAGTTCTACTAGGTATTCACAACGCGTTGAAAGTTGATGCTGGATGCACCTCTACAGACCACTCTTCGCCTACCAGGTGGGTTTGTTTCCCCTTCAACTTTTAAACATTTTTCCGACAGGGCATCTTACGTGACTAGGCCCACAAACGCAATGCCTTCAGTTAGGCCTTCTCCTGTTAGACCTTAAACGACTGATATCCTCATTCACCTCATTTTACAAAAGACATCACACATGTTCGTTCGCCACGACGCCGTTCGTCGACTGCTTAAACCACCTTGCTATGGGCCATTCAAAGTGAACAATCGACATGAGATATTCTATATAATCAAGCGAAACGGATGTGAAGATACTGTTAGTATTGACAGTTTGAAACCAGCTTATTTAGAAGGCAATCCCATCATCAGCGACGTTTTAGCTGGTTATAGCCGACTGGCAGATAGTCCAACCATCGAAATTCATGACAATGTCCCTGGTAATGCACAGACACGACAACCACCAGCACCACAAATACACGATCAGGTGGAACCGTCAGGTTCCCGGAGTATTTGGAGTCGTATTCAACTTGGCGGTGTCAAATAAAATATGCCAAACATTTTTTGAATTCAAAACTTTTTTCAACGCTCTGTTGTTCTTATTTACCGGCGACGCAAAAATTAGTGGTCTGTAGCATCACACACTTCCCCAAAATCAATAGCCTAGGGTTTGACGACATTCAATATTGGTGCTGACATTGATAGTTAAACTGAAGGCACCCGGTCAAGCATCCTTGCCATTTGGCACACTGTCGTGTTACGTTACACTGCTCGTAATCGACCCTCTAGCCAGTTAGTTGGAACGCATCGGCATCTTGGCACGACCTCGCAAATATACTATTCCATCCGACTACACCAGTGTTCCTTCTCGGTCTCGTATTCGTGGGTATATAATAAGTTCGAATAATTAATGATTGGCCTCTGTGTCTGTCAGGTTCTCACCAGGACAGTTCCTAAATTGGTGAGCCCGACGTGATCACATATCCCAACCAATAACTAATATTGAATTGGTGAGCCTGTTCCATTTTATACTTGTATACCGTTTCCATTTTGATAACTTTTATATATCCATATACAACTCTTTCTCATGTCCGACCATACTCCCAAACTTATCCGTATTAAGCCGACGACAAACACTATTCAACTCGTGCCATACTGGCCAGACAATGCAGAAACATAGTTTTTGTTTGCCGAGGCAGATTTTGAGAACAATGAGTCGCATATCCTCATTCTCGATTTCTCGCCGTCATCCGTTTACTATCACGGGAATTAAACAGACATGTTACAGCACATATGTTTAGTCCTGGAGTAAGTGATCCTTATGCACTTCTCAAAGCTGCACCACTGAGGACAAGTGGTCTCACAGATCGCCAGAGCCTAGACGAACTGCTTCGTAACATCGGGCTAGGCAGCAACTCAGCCGCTGAAGTCCTCGCTCGCAGGTGAGAAGTTATGGACACATGAACATTCGATAATGGACATTTCCGAAAACTGCTTCTCTCGAAACTACCACAATTGATGCAGACCGTGTTAGCGACACTTCAGTCAGTTCTACTTGATAACCTGGCAGCCGCAGCAGATAAAATACTGGTGATTTTTAGCAGACCCGTCTCCAACATATATTCTGTCTGCAATAAACCCGAGAGCCAGGATTCAGGAGTGACCAAGCTGTGCAACTCTGTTAAACAGTTGCTACGAACTCGAAGCCCTAGGTTACATAGCACTTCACAGAAACGCATCTCAGCGCATCACAGCAACTCTCGTGGTTGCCACAAAACTAAACCTAACAGGGTGGAAAACCCGAAATGTTGCTGGTTTCATAGTACTTGCGGAGACGAAACCAGAAAATGCAGGAAGTAATGCAGTTTCAACAGGGACACAAACTCGGGAAACGGTCACGCCAACACGTGTTCACGGCAACCGTAGTCTGCGGAAACAGTCGTTTGCTGTACTTCACCGACACAAAAACGAAGGTTCGCTACCTCGTCGACACCGGTGCAGAAGTTGGCGTCCTTCCCTAACCGACAAAGGAGTGTCCTCATGACCCATCCTTCAATCTTCAAGCAGCTAACGGCAAGGCAATCGCAACATTTGGGAGACGGTATGCCTACCTCAACTTGGGTTGACGTAAACCTATTCACCCGATTTTCCTCCTGGCTGAGGTTTCTATGCCCATCATTGGCATAGATTTGCTGAACCATTACTATCTACTCTTGGATGCTCGTCGCCGACGACTGATAGATAATAACACAAAGTTATCTATTGGCGGCACCACCTATATAGGCTACAGTTTAGCCATCGTCAGAACTAAACAATCAGGCGACGCGTCCTATCAGGCAGTGTTGGAGAAATATCCAGAGTTACAACAACCAAAGCATACTCTTCCATGCATAACCAGCAATGTTATGCACCACGCCATGACCACAGTTCCACCTGTGGCATCCAAAGCACGCCGTCTAGCCCATGATAAGCTCAAAACGGCGAAGAGTGAATTTGGCCACATGCTCGAACTGGGCATCATCAAACCTCCTTGGGCATCACCATTGCACATGGGTCCCAAAAAGGATAGCAACGACTGGGGTCCAACCGGTGATTACCGAAGGCTTAACGCCAAAACAACTCCGGACTGCTACCCGATACCTCACGTTTACTACTTGACTGCGACGCTTTGTGGAATGAACATTTTCTCCAAGATCGATTTGGTCAAAGCGTACAACCAGATACCTATGGCAGCAGAAGATATCGCGAAAACAGCTATTATTACTCCTTTTGGTTTGCCTGAATTCCTGCACATGCCATTTGGTCTTTGGAATGCAGCACAAACATTCCAACGCTTTGTGGATGATGTCGTCAGTGGTTTAAATTTTTTCCACATCTACATCGATGACAGTCTAAATGCGAGTCCAGATAAAGAAAATCACTTTAAACATTTGGACCTCGTATTCGAGAGACTAAAAAATATGGCATCACAGTCAACTTGCAGAAACCTTAAATAGAAGTTGAATCGCTCAGCTTCCCTGAGCATACGATTGACAGCAAAGGTATACGTCCATTGAGAGATAGATTTGCGGCTATCATGAACTATCCAGAGCCGGCTACTGTGAGGCAGCTCCACCCCTTCAATGGCCTGGTAAGTTATTCCTGAGGGTTTATCCCCAAATGTGCCTCTGACATGAGACCACTGACAGATCTACTTCGAGGGACAACGAAGTGTGTGACTCTGGACAACGTGGCCAGACTCGCTTTCTCCAAAGTCAAGGAAGCCATTTCAAACGTAACTATGCTTATGCATCACGACCCCAAAGCTCCCTTGAGTATAGCTGTTGATGCATCTGACTCAGCAACTGGAGCAGTTTCGCAACAGTTGGCTGACAACCAGTGGAAACCTTCAGCCCTTTTCTCGAGGCGGCTGCAAGACGCGGAAACAAGATGCAGTACATTTGGTAGGGAACTCCTAGCTATGTACTGTTCTGTACACCATTTTCGACATTCAGTGGAAGGTCGTGACATCATTATTTTAATAGACCACAAACCGTTAACCTTATCTCTTAGCTCAGCGTCTGACAAATACTCCCCTCGTGAGTCACGACAACTGGATTACATTTCCCAGTTCACTCTAGATATCCGCCACATTTCTGGAGCAAGTAACTCCGTAGCCGATGCACTATCTCGAATAGCTTCGATAATCTGTACCGAGGGCACTGATCTCGCTGAAGTAGCTCGGAGTCAAAAAGAAGACCTTGAGCTGCATCATGAGTTGTCATCCACAACTCTCAAGCTACAACCGTTTCCAGTAGGATCAGGCAAGGATGCGATTTTGTGCGATGTCTCTGCTAGTCAACCACGCACAATGGTTCCGAAGAGATGTCGACGCAACTTCTTCAGTACATTGCACAAACCGTCCCATCCAGGTGTACAAGCCACCATCAGGCTAATTGCACAACGTTTCTGCTGGCCTGGAATGAACAGAAAAGTTAAGGGGTGGGCTCAGTTGTGCTTAGCCTGTCAGAAGCGCGAAGTCACGAGACTGCCTCTAGTTCTACTAGGTATTCACAACGCGTTGAAAGTTGATGCTGGATGCACCTCTACAGACCACTCTTCGCCTACCAGGTGGGTTTGTTTCCCCTTCAACTTTTAAACATTTTTCCGACAGGGCATCTTACGTGACTAGGCCCACAAACGCAATGCCTTCAGTTAGGCCTTCTCCTGTTAGACCTTAAACGACTGATATCCTCATTCACCTCATTTTACAAAAGACATCACACATGTTCGTTCGCCACGACGCCGTTCGTCGACTGCTTAAACCACCTTGCTATGGGCCATTCAAAGTGAACAATCGACATGAGATATTCTATATAATCAAGCGAAACGGATGTGAAGATACTGTTAGTATTGACAGTTTGAAACCAGCTTATTTAGAAGGCAATCCCATCATCAGCGACGTTTTAGCTGGTTATAGCCGACTGGCAGATAGTCCAACCATCGAAATTCATGACAATGTCCCTGGTAATGCACAGACACGACAACCACCAGCACCACAAATACACGATCAGGTGGAACCGTCAGGTTCCCGGAGTATTTGGAGTCGTATTCAACTTGGCGGTGTCAAATAAAATATGCCAAACATTTTTTGAATTCAAAACTTTTTTCAACGCTCTGTTGTTCTTATTTACCGGCGACGCAAAAATTAGTGGTCTGTAGCATCACACACTTCCCCAAAATCAATAGCCTAGGGTTTGACGACATTCAATATTGGTGCTGACATTGATAGTTAAACTGAAGGCACCCGGTCAAGCATCCTTGCCATTTGGCACACTGTCGTGTTACGTTACACTGCTCGTAATCGACCCTCTAGCCAGTTAGTTGGAACGCATCGGCATCTTGGCACGACCTCGCAAATATACTATTCCATCCGACTACACCAGTGTTCCTTCTCGGTCTCGTATTCGTGGGTATATAATAAGTTCGAATAATTAATGATTGGCCTCTGTGTCTGTCAGGTTCTCACCAGGACAGTTCCTAAATTGGTGAGCCCGACGTGATCACATATCCCAACCAATAACTAATATTGAATTGGTGAGCCTGTTCCATTTTATACTTGTATACCGTTTCCATTTTGATAACTTTTATATATCCATATACAACTCTTTCTCATGTCCGACCATACTCCCAAACTTATCCGTATTAAGCCGACGACAAACACTATTCAACTCGTGCCATACTGGCCAGACAATGCAGAAACATAGTTTTTGTTTGCCGAGGCAGATTTTTGAGAACAATGAGTCGCATATCCTCATTCTCGATTTCTCGCCGTCATCCGTTTACTATCACGGGAATTAAACAGACATGTTACAGCACATATGTTTAGTCCTGGAGTAAGTGATCCTTATGCACTTCTCAAAGCTGCACCACTGAGGACAAGTGGTCTCACAGATCGCCAGAGCCTAGACGAACTGCTTCGTAACATCGGGCTAGGCAGCAACTCAGCCGCTGAAGTCCTCGCTCGCAGGTGAGAAGTTATGGACACATGAACATTCGATAATGGACATTTCCGAAAACTGCTTCTCTCGAAACTACCACAATTGATGCAGACCGTGTTAGCGACACTTCAGTCAGTTCTACTTGATAACCTGGCAGCCGCAGCAGATAAAATACTGGTGATTTTTAGCAGACCCGTCTCCAACATATATTCTGTCTGCAATAAACCCGAGAGCCAGGATTCAGGAGTGACCAAGCTGTGCAACTCTGTTAAACAGTTGCTACGAACTCGAAGCCCTAGGTTACATAGCACTTCACAGAAACGCATCTCAGCGCATCACAGCAACTCTCGTGGTTGCCACAAAACTAAACCTAACAGGGTGGAAAACCCGAAATGTTGCTGGTTTCATAGTACTTGCGGAGACGAAACCAGAAAATGCAGGAAGTAATGCAGTTTCAACAGGGACACAAACTCGGGAAACGGTCACGCCAACACGTGTTCACGGCAACCGTAGTCTGCGGAAACAGTCGTTTGCTGTACTTCACCGACACAAAAACGAAGGTTCGCTACCTCGTCGACACCGGTGCAGAAGTTGGCGTCCTTCCCTAACCGACAAAGGAGTGTCCTCATGACCCATCCTTCAATCTTCAAGCAGCTAACGGCAAGGCAATCGCAACATTTGGGAGACGGTATGCCTACCTCAACTTGGGTTGACGTAAACCTATTCACCCGATTTTCCTCCTGGCTGAGGTTTCTATGCCCATCATTGGCATAGATTTGCTGAACCATTACTATCTACTCTTGGATGCTCGTCGCCGACGACTGATAGATAATAACACAAAGTTATCTATTGGCGGCACCACCTATATAGGCTACAGTTTAGCCATCGTCAGAACTAAACAATCAGGCGACGCGTCCTATCAGGCAGTGTTGGAGAAATATCCAGAGTTACAACAACCAAAGCATACTCTTCCATGCATAACCAGCAATGTTATGCACCACGCCATGACCACAGTTCCACCTGTGGCATCCAAAGCACGCCGTCTTGCCCATGATAAGCTCAAAACGGCGAAGAGTGAATTTGGCCACATGCTCGAACTGGGCATCATCAAACCTCCTTGGGCATCACCATTGCACATGGGTCCCAAAAGGATAGCAACGACTGGGTCCAACCGGTGATTACCGAAGGCTTAACGCCAAAACAACTCCGGACTGCTACCCGATACCTCACGTTTACTACTTGACTGCGACGCTTTGTGGAATGACAATAACTGAGTCTGAATCAAGATAATCCTAAATATTAGTTCATGTTTCATCTTCAGTTGAGACAGAATTTGAGGCTGATTCAGATTACTGGAGGTAATAATAAGATAACATCATTCTATGTACAGAAGGATATCTAGGTGAAATCGAGGAAAGATATGAGAGCAATGAATTGATAAAGTGAATGGGGAGGAATGATTACAAATCTCAGCCAGAATTCATGTACTTTTGATATGATCAGAGAGATAATTTGGTGGATAACATATTGAAATGAAAGTGAAGGTGGTAATGAACACTTGTAAGTTACATGAACGCATAGATGGTTATTAGACGCTAAACTCAAAAGGATTAAAAATGACCGTAAAATTCCATAACTGAAGAAGATTATGCAATTAAATTATGCAAACCATTCACAGTTGCGAAGAGGTTATCACAAGATCAATGTGATCAATAAAATTGGGTTAAACCTGTTACACTGTTTGGAGCAGGTGGATCAGTAACGTTAGGGATGATAGGAAAAGCAACAGTATTTTAGGAACGGTAAATAAATTTGGATTTAGATAACAGGGCACGGCAAAGTGGTGGGGCCGATGCGGTCAAAATTTCGAAAGCTTTACTCGTAGATAATGCTGGTGTTTTCAAAGACGCACCGAAACTAGCGACACAAACGAATGTAAGCGATCTGGATATATATATATATATATATATATATATATATATATATATATATACTCAGAGTATTTCAGCCTGGTTTGTGGTAAGCCCTTACGTTTCCATTTATTGCATCTTTCCTACTATCGTGCCGTCACACACTTCCCCAAAATCAATAGCCTAGGGTTTGACGACATTCAATATTGGTGCTGACATTGATAGTTAAACTGAAGGCACCCGGTCAAGCATCCTTGCCATTTGGCACACTGTCGTGTTACGTTACACTGCTCGTAATCGACCCTCTAGCCAGTTAGTTGGAACGCATCGGCATCTTGGCACGACCTCGCAAATATACTATTCCATCCGACTACACCAGTGTTCCTTCTCGGTCTCGTATTCGTGGGTATATAATAAGTTCGAATAATTAATGATTGGCCTCTGTGTCTGTCAGGTTCTCACCAGGACAGTTCCTAAATTGGTGAGCCCGACGTGATCACATATCCCAACCAATAACTAATATTGAATTGGTGAGCCTGTTCCATTTTATACTTGTATACCGTTTCCATTTTGATAACTTTTATATATCCATATACAACTCTTTCTCATGTCCGACCATACTCCCAAACTTATCCGTATTAAGCCGACGACAAACACTATTCAACTCGTGCCATACTGGCCAGACAATGCAGAAACATAGTTTTTGTTTGCCGAGGCAGATTTTTGAGAACAATGAGTCGCATATCCTCATTCTCGATTTCTCGCCGTCATCCGTTTACTATCACGGGAATTAAACAGACATGTTACAGCACATATGTTTAGTCCTGGAGTAAGTGATCCTTATGCACTTCTCAAAGCTGCACCACTGAGGACAAGTGGTCTCACAGATCGCCAGAGCCTAGACGAACTGCTTCGTAACATCGGGCTAGGCAGCAACTCAGCCGCTGAAGTCCTCGCTCGCAGGTGAGAAGTTATGGACACATGAACATTCGATAATGGACATTTCCGAAAACTGCTTCTCTCGAAACTACCACAATTGATGCAGACCGTGTTAGCGACACTTCAGTCAGTTCTACTTGATAACCTGGCAGCCGCAGCAGATAAAATACTGGTGATTTTTAGCAGACCCGTCTCCAACATATATTCTGTCTGCAATAAACCCGAGAGCCAGGATTCAGGAGTGACCAAGCTGTGCAACTCTGTTAAACAGTTGCTACGAACTCGAAGCCCTAGGTTACATAGCACTTCACAGAAACGCATCTCAGCGCATCACAGCAACTCTCGTGGTTGCCACAAAACTAAACCTAACAGGGTGGAAAACCCGAAATGTTGCTGGTTTCATAGTACTTGCGGAGACGAAACCAGAAAATGCAGGAAGTAATGCAGTTTCAACAGGGACACAAACTCGGGAAACGGTCACGCCAACACGTGTTCACGGCAACCGTAGTCTGCGGAAACAGTCGTTTGCTGTACTTCACCGACACAAAAACGAAGGTTCGCTACCTCGTCGACACCGGTGCAGAAGTTGGCGTCCTTCCCTAACCGACAAAGGAGTGTCCTCATGACCCATCCTTCAATCTTCAAGCAGCTAACGGCAAGGCAATCGCAACATTTGGGAGACGGTATGCCTACCTCAACTTGGGTTGACGTAAACCTATTCACCCGATTTTCCTCCTGGCTGAGGTTTCTATGCCCATCATTGGCATAGATTTGCTGAACCATTACTATCTACTCTTGGATGCTCGTCGCCGACGACTGATAGATAATAACACAAAGTTATCTATTGGCGGCACCACCTATATAGGCTACAGTTTAGCCATCGTCAGAACTAAACAATCAGGCGACGCGTCCTATCAGGCAGTGTTGGAGAAATATCCAGAGTTACAACAACCAAAGCATACTCTTCCATGCATAACCAGCAATGTTATGCACCACGCCATGACCACAGTTCCACCTGTGGCATCCAAAGCACGCCGTCTAGCCCATGATAAGCTCAAAACGGCGAAGAGTGAATTTGGCCACATGCTCGAACTGGGCATCATCAAACCTCCTTGGGCATCACCATTGCACATGGGTCCCAAAAAGGATAGCAACGACTGGGGTCCAACCGGTGATTACCGAAGGCTTAACGCCAAAACAACTCCGGACTGCTACCCGATACCTCACGTTTACTACTTGACTGCGACGCTTTGTGGAATGAACATTTTCTCCAAGATCGATTTGGTCAAAGCGTACAACCAGATACCTATGGCAGCAGAAGATATCGCGAAAACAGCTATTATTACTCCTTTTGGTTTGCCTGAATTCCTGCACATGCCATTTGGTCTTTGGAATGCAGCACAAACATTCCAACGCTTTGTGGATGATGTCGTCAGTGGTTTAAATTTTTTCCACATCTACATCGATGACAGTCTAAATGCGAGTCCAGATAAAGAAAATCACTTTAAACATTTGGACCTCGTATTCGAGAGACTAAAAAATATGGCATCACAGTCAACTTGCAGAAACCTTAAATAGAAGTTGAATCGCTCAGCTTCCCTGAGCATACGATTGACAGCAAAGGTATACGTCCATTGAGAGATAGATTTGCGGCTATCATGAACTATCCAGAGCCGGCTACTGTGAGGCAGCTCCACCCCTTCAATGGCCTGGTAAGTTATTCCTGAGGGTTTATCCCCAAATGTGCCTCTGACATGAGACCACTGACAGATCTACTTCGAGGGACAACGAAGTGTATGACTCTGGACAACGTGGCCAGACTCGCTTTCTCCAAAGTCAAGGAAGCCATTTCAAACGTAACTATGCTTATGCATCACGACCCCAAAGCTCCCTTGAGTATAGCTGTTGATGCATCTGACTCAGCAACTGGAGCAGTTTCGCAACAGTTGGCTGACAACCAGTGGAAACCTTCAGCCCTTTTCTCGAGGCGGCTGCAAGACGCGGAAACAAGATGCAGTACATTTGGTAGGGAACTCCTAGCTATGTACTGTTCTGTACACCATTTTCGACATTCAGTGGAAGGTCGTGACATCATTATTTTAATAGACCACAAACCGTTAACCTTATCTCTTAGCTCAGCGTCTGACAAATACTCCCCTCGTGAGTCACGACAACTGGATTACATTTCCCAGTTCACTCTAGATATCCGCCACATTTCTGGAGCAAGTAACTCCGTAGCCGATGCACTATCTCGAATAGCTTCGATAATCTGTACCGAGGGCACTGATCTCGCTGAAGTAGCTCGGAGTCAAAAAGAAGACCTTGAGCTGCATCATGAGTTGTCATCCACAACTCTCAAGCTACAACCGTTTCCAGTAGGATCAGGCAAGGATGCGATTTTGTGCGATGTCTCTGCTAGTCAACCACGCACAATGGTTCCGAAGAGATGTCGACGCAACTTCTTCAGTACATTGCACAAACCGTCCCATCCAGGTGTACAAGCCACCATCAGGCTAATTGCACAACGTTTCTGCTGGCCTGGAATGAACAGAAAAGTTAAGGGGTGGGCTCAGTTGTGCTTAGCCTGTCAGAAGCGCGAAGTCACGAGACTGCCTCTAGTTCTACTAGGTATTCACAACGCGTTGAAAGTTGATGCTGGATGCACCTCTACAGACCACTCTTCGCCTACCAGGTGGGTTTGTTTCCCCTTCAACTTTTAAACATTTTTCCGACAGGGCATCTTACGTGACTAGGCCCACAAACGCAATGCCTTCAGTTAGGCCTTCTCCTGTTAGACCTTAAACGACTGATATCCTCATTCACCTCATTTTACAAAAGACATCACACATGTTCGTTCGCCACGACGCCGTTCGTCGACTGCTTAAACCACCTTGCTATGGGCCATTCAAAGTGAACAATCGACATGAG
>OX104130.1:85215135-85565828 GCA_944470555.2 Heterobilharzia americana | reverse complement strand
ACACTACACTGGACAAAGAAGTGAAGAAGAGTACACGCAAGGACAAAAGACACTTCCACAACACACTGGCAAGTGAAGCAGAACAGGCTGCAGGTAGGAGAGATAGAGACCTGACAACATTGTATCAAACAACCAGGTTACAGTCTATCTGGGAAGAGATCAACACACATGAAACCAATAGAAGATGATGAAGGAAATTTAATAACCAGTGAAGAGAAACAAAGGAAACAATGGGCCGACCACTTCAAGAAGCTCTTGAATCGACCACCAACTGCACTTCGTCCACAAATACCACCTGCAGCCCAGCCACAGAACTACAAGTGAACATAAGCCCTCCGACGAAAGTCGAAGTCTCGAGCGTCATAAAGCTACTGAAATGCAGGAAAGCAGCTGGACCAGATAGAATCCGGCCAGAAGCACTGAGAACAGACGCAGAGACAACAGTGGACATGCTCACACCACACCACACCACACCACACCACACCACACCACACCACACCACACCACACCACTATTGCAGAAGGTGTGGAAGGAAGGGAAGGTACCTGCCAACTGGTTGGAAGAAGGGCTACCTTGTCAAACTCCCGAAGAAGGGAGACCTAAGTCTCTGCAAGAACTGGCGCAGAATCACGCTCCACCATGTCCATCCAAAGCAAGTAAAATGTTAAGCCGCATCATCTTGGAGAGGCTTAAGGATGCACTGGATTCAAAACTACGACCGGAACAGGCTGGCTGGCTGGCTGGCTGGCTGGCTGGCTGGCTGGCTGGCTGGCTGGCTGGCTGGCTGGCTGGCTGGCTGGCTGGCTGGCTGGCTGGCTGGCTGGCTGGCTGGCTGGCTGGCTGGCTGGCTGGCTGGCTGGCTGGCTGGCTGGCTGGCTGGCTGGCTGGCTGGCTGGCTGGCTGGCTGGCTGGCTGGCTGGCTGGCTGGCTGGCTGGCTGGCTGGCTGGCTGGCTGGCTGGCTGGCTGGCTGGCTGGCTGGCTGGCTGGCTGGCTGGCTGGCTGGCTGGCTGGCTGGCTGGCTGGCTGGCTGGCTGGCTGGCTGGCTGGCTGGCTGGCTGGCTGGCTGGCTGGCTGGCTGGCTGGCTGGCTGGCTGGCTGGCTGGCTGGCTGGCTGGCTGGCTGGCTGGCTGGCTGGCTGGCTGGCTGGCTGGCTGGCTGGCTGGCTGGCTGGCTGGCTGGCTGGCTGGCTGGCTGGCTGGCTGGCTGGCTGGCTGGCTGGCTGGCTGGCTGGCTGGCTGGCTGGCTGGCTGGCTGGCTGGCTGGCTGGCTGGCTGGCTGGCTGGCTGGCTGGCTGGCTGGCTGGCTGGCTGGCTGGCTGGCTGGCTGGAATCAGAAAGCAGAAATCATGTGCGGACCAAATTGCAACGCTTCGCGTCATCATAGAACAAAGTATAGAATGGCAGTCAATCCTCTACCTCATCTCAACTTCATCGACTTTGAGAAGGCCTTTGACAGCGTCGACCAAATGGTAATTTGGCAGTTGCTTCAATACTACGGATTACCACAATCATTTATCAGCCTCATTCAACAACTATATGAAGACGCCACATACCAGCCAAGTAATTCACAATGGGAAGCACAGTGATGCTTTTGAAGTGAAGACAGGAGTGAAACAAGGCTGCCTACCATCACCCATGATACTCCTGATTGTGGTTGACTGAACTGGATCATGCACAAACAGTGAGGAGCGAGAAGAGGGGAATACTCTGGACCGGGGAAAAGAACCTAGAAGATTTGGATTTCGCCAGCGATGACTTGTGTCTGATGTCACACAAACTTGAAGATCTACAGGCGAAAACTAACAAGTTGACAGAAGAGGCGAGGCAGGGCAGCGAAGGAAGACGGGACTTCAAGTGAATATAGAGAAGACAGAGGTGATCAAGATACCCAACCAACAACAACAGCAACAACAACAAACTCCAATCACCATGAACGGGAGAAACTTAAAGGAAGTAGCCTCCTTCACCTATCTAGGCAGCACTTTTTCAACTACACATCACGGCACAGACGAGGATGTCAAAGCCAGCCAGGATCGGAAAAGCAAGACAGGTGTTGATTATCCTGAGACCAGTGTGGCGATCTTCTACACTCAGCATAAAGTGTGAACAAGATGCGGATTTTCAACACCAGTGTCAGGTTAGTGCTTCTGAGTAATGGTTGAGAGACTTTGCGCGTTACGAAAGGGATTTCCAACAAACTCCAGACATTCATCAAGAACTGCCTGCTCTGGCTCGTTACTGAAGATCAGATGGACTACCAGAAAGAAAAAGCAAGGAGGAACTCTGGGAACGAACCAATCAAGAAGCTATCTGTCAACAAATATGCAGAATGAAGTGGAGGTGGATTTGATTGGGAATACACAGAGAAGGCCGACTGGGGACATCACTCGGCAGGCTCTCGAGTGGAACCGCAATGGGAAGCGACGAGTTGGGCGTCCAGGTTGATGGTGACATGGAGGAGATCGTGCAAGGAGGAAATGAGAGCTTGTGGGCTGTCGTGGAGCCAGACTGAAAAGATTGCAGAGAAGAGAGTGGAATGGAGAAGTGCTACTGAATTCCTAATTTCCATTAGTAACGCAAAGGACAAATAATTGTAATCGTATCAGGTATGTACATTTTGTTCCCTGTGAGAATTGTGTTTGATATAAATCATATGAATGTGTTTTAAACAGTATACTAACGCCTCTTTGCAGAGAATTGTGATACACTAGCATGAATTGAAGTAGGCGATTTCATGCATACTATGTTTTCAAGTTATATTCAGTTATCAGATATGCCAGTGCGACAATGAGTGAAGAAACATGTAACATCATTCCATGTGACACCGAACAAACAAACATATATGCCTTGTAAATCCTCAGGCTTTCTAGTATGCATACACCACTTATAAGGATATATGTTTGCGTAAATAACGATTAGGCTATTCTTCGTTTGTTTTGATCAATGTGGACGATTTATGCAAACTCTCTTGTTAATGGATGGCTTACAGACCCACTCTTACCCGGTTATTGATCCAAGTATGTCAGAAAGGCTGCTCATTATTATCACTAAAATAACCGAAACGATCTGATTTTGCCACAGGCGTCTCGTTTCTGTTAAAAAAAAATACTCAACCACTCTTTTGCATGCTCCGAGAATTTGAAGTTTTGCTTGCCGTTTAGTACATTTATGAAACATGATCGAACTATACTCACCATTAATTAGTACGTTGAATAAGTACAGGTAATTTATAAGGTTGTAACTCTCAGTGTCTTTCACTGGGTTCCTTGGGTTACGAATTAAAAATACTACGTGAACATGCTGACCTTCAAAATGAACAAGCTATTAGTTCGAATATGTAAATGAAGGTTCATCAGCTAAAAGTGAAATAACATTAAGAAAGTGAATTCCTGATTATCTGTGATAAAACAATGGAAAATTTATCACAATGGGTGTACTGCTTCTAGTTAAAAATCAACCGAATGACAATAGAATCAAAGTTCAAAATGATGTGCACGAAAAACTTCACACAGCTGCTATGACATTGCAAAAAGCTATTGATGAAATAGCTAAGATGTACAAAAAGTTACAAAGAAGATTGTTTTATTATGATAATGGGGAGCTTGACCGACTTCATTGACAAAATGACCTATATATGTAAGGAGATGAAATATAGAGACAAATTTTGAATTCTTATGGAGAACAAAATCCTGGCCCATTGATTGGCTCCGCATGCCAATCACGGCTGCAAGAAAAACGAAAAGTAAGCACTGGGTCAGTTCCACACATTATCAGGAGTAGAAATTTCATCATTTCAATACAGAACAGGTATTATATTCATTAGGATATAATGCAAAATATCTAGGACGGCTGTTAAGCATTTCTACTGAGACAGTAGTTCGCAAAACACAAACTGAATGCTACAGTTTACATTGCGTGCGGTGTTTTCTAGGGTAACGGTATGATGTTATTAAGGACTTTAATTTTAGGTTGATATCCATATTGACCGGTGGGGCCAACGATGTCGGATAAGACCACAAATACCCAATGACGGCATTGGATGGAGAGGTCATCATATCGTGAACAAACAGAAGTAGGAAATATAGACCATTAAATTCAGACCCAAAGCTTCAGTGGTAACATACCGGCTACGGAACTTGAAGGTGTTGGGTTCAGTCTCCCGAATGGCATGGCTGCGCACTGCTTTAGAATCCCATACTAGGAACAAACAGCTGTTCAGTGCTCTCATGTTTCAAATGTTTCTCCAACTGATCTCAACCCATAATGACTACAGATGCTGAGAATTCCAAATTGTACCACAAATTGTTTGGAATAAAGTGAATTATTATTATTACTGTTACTATTATTATCAAATAAATCCCCATAAACCTCTGAATGGACTTATTGTCTTATAAAACCGGACATAAGAACATGTCAAATACTGTTTCTAGGAGAGATGAGAAGTCCCTCTAAGATGGCACTGCCATTCACTAAATACATTTCATGCAGTTTGAACTGATGAAGTAATATCAATTCAGTAGGCCAAAGTACATAAAAAATGTAGCTACCTCATTTCGTGGAAATGATTGTAAGGATTTCATCGCATCCTTTTTCAACAGCACACTACCTAGTGTTGTCGCCTGCTATTTCCCTGGACAACTCTGTAATTCAGCTGTTAACCAGCTTATGTACTGAACTATACTTTTGATTTTTTTTCGGTTTAGTCATTTTCTTCATATATTTACAACATCTCTATACGTATTCAACTTAATGCCATCCTTGTGTCAAGTTGAATCTGCCTCTGTTTCATTTGAGTCATTTCAACCTTGGAAGGTCACCTTTTGAGAAGCTGCAATAAGTAAGATTAAGTAGTCGGTTCATCCTACAATTTACTGTCGTACGCTGAATAAACTGCTCAGCATCTAGAAAATGCTAGTAGACGGAAAATAAAAATTATGCTACGTGTTGTTTTCATCCCGCTGCTGACGAAACCAACAGTCACAGTCACCTGTTGAATACCCAGAAACCATATGAAGCCTGTGAGATTGCTGCTACCTAATGTTCTTCAGACCCTTCAGATTTTCTGCCCCTTCACTTCATTTTTATGTATCGCTAGGACAAAGATCTAGCTATAACACTAAGTGTTGAAGAACTCCAAGCGCTTCACTATTGGCACAAGAGGTGATAATCTGACTTTCATTGGAAACTATATGAAGTGCATAGTTGAAGAAACCTAACCGAACAGAGGAAGTTTTTGAAAGAAGTAGATATCATTGTAATACCCATTCAAGTCATTCGACTAAATGAGGGTTACTTCCTTATACTGTTGGATTCCTCAACCACTTCTGAGCCACTTCGGCATGTCTGATCAGGAAATATAAGGCCATTTATTTGAATCGGAAAACACTTGTGAACCAAAATGGCAAAAAAACTGCTGTTCAGTGTCCCTTTATTTTCACTGCTGGGCAAACATACTTCATTTCGAATCTATAGAGGGCAAAAATTCAACCTGAACGAAGTATAATTTCAGTGAATTAGTTGTTATGCTAATGTTTTGAGCTTCATGGTCAGTTGATGATGGGTAAGAAACTTTCTCTAGAATAAAACTCCTGCGTGGAACCAGCCTGTTAGATTATTGTGCTTAGGTAATTCACTCACACGGACTGATATAGACTAAGTTACATCGCAACTCGCAAGACAGATAGCGATAAACGCAGTAGCAGCCTATTTCATCTCTTATTAATAATAATAATAATTCACTTCATTCCAAACAATTTGTGGTACAATTTGGAATTCTCAGCGTTTATTTTTTCACCTTCTCCACAGTCAGTAAATCAACCATACCTCAATTCAAAAGCTAATCTCCAATTAGTCAACCAGACACTTGATACACATCAAATGTGCTAATATGTGATCGTTTCGTCATAATAAATCTGCTGACCGGGTACAGCTAATTCCATTTTAAATGATTTATTAGATTTATTGTGCATTGGGACAGTGTTGTAACTAGATGGGTCAAAATTTGTAGGACCTAGTAAGATAAGGAATTTAGATAAAAGCTCGGCGATACCTATGCATGCAACTACATACAACCACACAATAGGATGGAACAGGATAAAAGTCCTTAAAACTAACATAGAAGGGTGGAGGAAAAGACATATAACTGAATCTTTGTTAATTGAATCAACACCTAATACATACAACAGGTATGACTCAGTACCTGTTCCGGATATATGCAATATCATACTGCCCATTTCACCAAGGATAAATGGAAATTCGAAATGCATAAAGAATATCTCAAAGTTGTGTAGTTATTTTGATATGCCTGTGAGCAGTGAGTTATGTCCGAAACGTAATCTGTTAAAGAATACTATCTCACTAAATCTAGTAAATCAATTCAAATGGAATTACATTGTGCCACAGTGAACAACGTTTACTCTTATATTATTGAGTACTGGTAACCACTAAACTAACCAGCAATTATTAATCGATGGACAATATACACAGACATCCTGTATGCTCATGTAACCATCCTTTTTTCGAAAACGTTCATCGTGAAATATCACAAAATCCAACTGACCTGAGCATCCGGCACCTAAGTTCTTCCACTCTTGGCACAAATTCTCTGGTACTCAGCTTAGCTTCGTCAGTCCAGAGTCTTTCCGCCACAGCTGCACCTCGAGGCCTTTAACAAAAGAAATATAAAAAGCACACAATATATTAAGAACACAGTCCTTTGAAGTGATATCTTCTTCAAATCCTTTGAACAAGCGCCCATTAACTTACAACTACTCCACAGTTAACATCCTACACATCATATAGTTCTTAAAAAGACTGTTGGTTGTGACAAAGTTGATTACGACTGACAATATTACTAACTCTGAATTTTTAAAATACAATTTTATAAACTCAGCTTAACTAAGTAGTAACAATAAAATATCAACATACGTTGGTTCATTTGTCTTGGTAAAAAGATGACAATAAAGTGGTGAAGTAAGTTAACTGTGAGAAAACTCCATGTAATTATGTCATATTATTCGAAGTTTCTTGTAGAAATTAAATAGTAGTAGGAAAATGGATAGTGTAGAATTCAGAACCAGAAGTTGCGTAAGTCAATGAATGGAAAATTGGGATTAATAAAAACAAGACAATGACACTAGTCAATACAGAACAACGAAGTTTATGTTTTACGACAAAAGACATTACTCTTTTTGAAGTTCCACTTAGGCCTTGC
This sequence comes from Heterobilharzia americana, assembly GCA_944470555.2. Taxonomy (NCBI): domain Eukaryota; kingdom Metazoa; phylum Platyhelminthes; class Trematoda; order Strigeidida; family Schistosomatidae; genus Heterobilharzia; species Heterobilharzia americana. The sequence continues at coordinate 85,558,615 of OX104130.1, read as the reverse complement.
TGGTGAAAGCCAACAAATACAAAGCCAAGGGTCAATCAGCGCTTCCTGTTGGATGCCTCTGACGAATTAACATCCTTCAAAAAATTGTTTCGCTCGTCACATGTCATTTATTTAGTATTGGCCTACAGAGATTTGCATTGCTTCCGAACGTTAATAATCAACTGAGTATATTAAGATAGTCGAATCAGTAGGTATGAGACGTTTACTTTGATTGTCATGAGACAACTTCAAGTAAAAAAAAGTCAGTGTGTTTTGACATTGTTGTACATAGTCACAGAATACATATTTTCATACATCTTTGCAAAGTGCATTGAATGCCTTGTGTGCAATCTAACTGTATCAGGACTTTATTTTGTGCAGGCTGTAGGATCCATTCCAAAAACAAAGATAATAATAATCTACAATGTTAGTCGACAGAACTGTCTGAATCATTACTGTAGTCAGTCTAGAGGTTGGATGATCCGCAGTATCTATGATCATCAACATGCGGTCAAACAACACGAAACATCATGACTGATTTCAGTGCATGTACACTGGGAAAATCACAAATGTGGCTGATACAACGTGGATACACCTAGACAATCAAGCTCAAAGTTTACAAGAGAATTTGCTGAAGCGTGGCTCTCAAACTGGACGGTAATTATTAGTTCATGGACATTGACTCAATGTACAGACTACTAAGAAGACGTCAACTAATCACAAAACAATGGAACAAGTTAGTAATCGAATCTTAGGTCGATACCATAGGTCATATGGCCAGGATAATCATAAACTTCAAAGCTTGGTTTTTTTTGACTTAAGAAGAACTTACTGACGATTTCAAGGTATGCGTCAACACGTTTTCTCATAATTTTACAGTCTGCACAGTGAAAGGCTAATTAACGACAAATTATGAGGTCATAACATATTTTCCAGTTGTTTAATGAACCAGCTAAAGAAGATCAACTGGCATATTCGAAGACGCTATTAGCTGTCCAAAATGCCTAGGCATCCAAACGCCAGAATGTCGAAAGTTCTCTTAACTGCAGATATAATAAATCGCCCTGTGATTGTGTCAGGTGTATGATGTTAGTACAATGGAAAACTAACAAAGTCTTCAACCAGTTCACTTTCATGATTACCAGTTCATGAATTTTTGGTTTTGAATACACTCAATTTATTTTGACAAGAAAATCTAAATCTGGAGTTCACTTGGTATTTCGATGCAACTCTAATCTGTTTTCGTGTCTTGACAACACAAAGAAGAAATTATATAGAGAATTTACACTTTGTTTACACTAACCATGATCTACTGAACAAATTCGTGTCATCCACATATTCACCCCACATTGCGGCTTCTCCCCCAACAACTCGTTTGATATCTTCCTTATCACCTACATAGAAATCAAAAAGAAGATTATCTATTTGATTCAGTCAAAGTTATGATATTTTATAAATCTAAAACCTATAACTGCAGTTATGTACTGCGTAATGGTAATGCTAATGTTTATACTTACATGAGTACAAATTTTAGTATATCTATTGTGTGAACAGATGGAACTGAGAAACACTAACAACTTTTGTCGATGTCATATATCTCTATTCCTCGAAACATCCTATGAACATTAATAAGTGAAAGGAGTGAATGCTACTGTGGTTGGATTGTCAGTTTTAGTGACTGTTCACAACAAGTTGGTCGATATCTGAAGATGGATGACGTATTTACGAACATGCAAGGAAACTCACTATTAGGTCAAGGATTTCACTGTGGAAAATGTCATCAACTTGTCAATGGAATAAATAATCCTAGATTCATTTGATTATTATACTTACAGCTTGCATAAAATGAGTCTATGGAAACTTTTATTATGCTTACATGTGATCAGGCGTTCGTGTTGAATAGGCGAGTAACTCTTCTAGCTCCTTCTTACTTACATCTCAATTTCCTTGAAGAGGTGATGTCAATCAGAGGAGTTCGATGACTTTTTTTTACGTATTTTAGCAGTATATGATGTGGTTGACCATCTCATTCATCATTCTAAATACCTAGGCACTCCATTTGAGGAAGCACAAAATGTAAGAATATGACCTTCTTCTAACCACCTCAGCCTAAATAGATACAGTCATCAGAGGGCATTCTACTGAAATGCTTTATGGAAACGTTTTGCGATTATTTCTTAAACTCATTCATGAAAAACCCGACTTTTGCACAATTATGTGGCCAAATTTTTTTCAATGAAGTATTTGTATAATTCAAGATGGGAATGTGAACTCCCAACAAAACTGTATCTCGCGGTGCTCGTTACTCCAGTGTGATTTCCATTTACTTCCAAGCGCAATTATAAAATTTTAGATGTATCAAACAAGTCTTTATCCAGTCTCTGTTGTAACAGTTGTCATCACTTACCCAACGGTGTGCATAGCCAGTGATGGGACAAAAGGTTTCTTGCAAGAATCTTAACTGTCTTCAGAAAGTCTCGGTAAAAGCGAAAACTACGGAATGCATATATTTAGGTAACTATGTTAATACATTTGATTTATAGACCAAATTTCATTCACACTGACACCCACAACGTGACGTCAGTTATTAATAGTACTATTGTCAAAAACCATTTACACACAGGTGATTCATTTTGTAAATCATATAGCCGATGCGTTATACTCTTTCTGGATCTGAATGAAATTGGATGCGATAACACACTGAGTAATTTTTATTTGCTACCACAAACACCCTATGAACTGTGATCCGAATTTAAATGATGTGGGGAACAGAACCGTAAGAAATATTTGTCATTTAGTGCTGTCTCACTGATTTAATTTCTCAGCATGTTACTAATCAACTTTTAGTATCTGGTTCCTGTACACACAGGTCGATTTCTATTTTAGCACATTTAAACATATAGCCCAAAGAATACGATAACTCCTTTCATTCACGTTGCTCACTGAATAAACAGAAAATAATACGCATACACTTGAATCATTTAGAATTTAATAGCTTCGAAAAGTTTTAAGAGGTTGTTAAGTGCTGAGATCCGAAGTAATGGAGTAGGCGAAAATTCTATCTGAGCATGAAACTTCATGGTGGTATCCGAAACCAACATTTCACTACTGATCACTAGTTTGAAAAACTTAACCGAAGAGTGTGAGGAGCTTTCCTGTGAGACAATCTCTAAGCAGTGCAACTTTTAGACCCTTCTGTCAACTCACATTCGACGGGACACATCCAGATAATAATTAATTTCCAGGTTTATTTTATACAAGCTGTTGTATAACTGGTATTTATTTAACTAACAGAACGAGAAGGGAAAAATGAATTGTTACTTCAAAGTGTCAATTGTTGACGGTAATTAGAGACAACAGGGGGAGAACGAGACATCTAAAACTATAATATGAAAAAATAATAACAGAGATATTAAAATAATCTTTATAATATTAAAAATGATTTGTGGGATGAATGAAAGGAAAGGTCTTGTTTCAATCGATAAGCTATACAAATGGCTAAGGCAAAGAAATAGGCTGTTCAGGTTCCTTCTGAAAAAAGACTGGGCTTGTTTAGGTGGATTCCGATGGCTTCTCTTGTATGTAAAAGACGAACTCGGATAGCATTGGTTAGATTGATAGGGAAACGATCAGTAACCTTAAAGGCGTTATAAATATTAACTCGGTGACCAGTGTCAATAGGATAAAAGAGAACTGAGCTTCTAATTGATCTGGTTTGCCTTTTACTTGGCCATGAAGGATGATGCTCGGCGATCCGACGATGGACTTGACTAACTGTACGTCCAGTGTAGCTCCACAGGAGGAGCTGAACTGGTAAATGCACATGGAAGAGGCGAACTCAGTTAGTCTCTATTTGGTTCCTGTGGTCGTCATCGTCCGACTGTAGAATATACAACATAAGTTTTCTGCATTAAATGGTCTTTATGTGGCATTTCTTAGGCTTGGTGTCACAATTTTGCTGATGATGTCACCCTGAAATCGTAGTCTTAAGAATAACGGTTTCTTGGAAACTGTTAGTACTCCAGTTTTCATGTTAAATGTGTCCATGTTTTAGCTAGAAACCTTTCTGAATATCCATTAATACTAAGATCATTGCAAATTTGAAGTTCTTCATCGAAGGTACTGATAAGCTTTGTCTGATGGACCAAACATATCTCGTTCATACTGCAAATGAAAGAAACTCAAGAAATGAGTGTATTGATCTGTTGATGCTGGTTTCCGATATGCTCTTCTTTCTACAGTTCCATCTGCCTTCCTTGTCAACTGGACCTCTAAGAAGGTGATGCTGTCATCACCTTCTCTCTCAAGAGTGAACGTTATCGCTGGATGGATACTATCAAAATTATCCAGTAAGATCCTTGAGTTATTGTTGTTATATACAATCAAGAATGTTTCGTCTATATCACGCCACTAAAATTCTAGCCCGCTTATGATACTTTCCAGAGGGCCATTTTCTAATTTCGCTAAGGAAATATTTGCCAAGATTGGGCCTTAAGGTGACTCAGTAGCAACACCGTCTGACTGTCTATAGAATTCCCTGTTGAAGATTAAGTGTACATTCATTGTACATCTTAAGAGAAGCTCTTTCAAAGTAGATGCTTTTTGTATTGTATCACTCAGCAAAACAGCATTATTTCTGGATGATATTTCCAAAAGAATTTACTCCTCATATTCATATCAGGGTATTTGCACAACTTTCTCGTCTATTTTTGATATTTTTAATACTCTTCATTCCTAAATTAGATTTTTAATGAGATTTTAAGCATTTCCAAAATCGAAGTTGCATCATTCCTATCATATGTGTCAAGTGCCGACAGGATCAACAAAGCTTCAATTATCAGCTTCTCTCTACTTACCGAGGTTATCTTATGATTGTTACTCAATCCTATCCCATTCCGTGATTGTGTGTGATAGCATAATAGGCTGTACCTAAGCTGTTTCTCAGATTCCTTATTTTGCTAGGATCTTCTGTTCTATATTTAGTCAAATTTCTTTGTTTTAATAACTCGAATGATCCCATTCGCCTAGTGTGATAACAATGTATTCGACTTCACAGTATTAGCTCCGAATTTGAAAGACCACACTTTTTGGCATAATTGTTTTGTTAGGATCCTGTAGCTGATAAAGTTTGTCTCCGAGTTAGTTTGTAGGCTCAAACGCTACTCCAAAACCAGGTCTGTTAAGAACCCTTCGAAGGACTTCTGATATCCTTTCTTTATTTTGTGGAAGCTATCTCAATCTTATTATCTTGCACCATGTATTCACCATTAACACTGCTTTGATCTGCAACTGTATTATTAGTAGTGCTTTTCCCACTACTCCTTATATGTTTCTAGATGAGTACGTAGGGGTAGTTATTGGATGACAATAATATATTCTCAGTCTAGAAAGCCCACCAAGCCGAATTATCGTTAAAAAAGAGTGTACAAGAATTTTGTGCAGGTTATGGTAAAGTAGATTATTGTAAGAGGTTACCTGCAAAATTTCTTGGATCAACAAGGTAGTAGTTTTTCCAGTCATCACCATATGATATCAAATTTAGGTACCAAGCAGCTGAGAAAAGAACTCGATAACCTGCCTTCGTTGCATTTCTTACTACAGTCTGCCAATCCTTGTCTTTCCACACATGGACTACGGTTGATTTATCACCCTAACATGTAAAACGTGCAAAAAATGTGTATAAGATTAGTGGTAGACTTGTCAGTATGAAGCATCCCTCTCATAACATCAATTTGAACAAGAGGAATAAAACATCTTTTTGTGAATACCGGGAGGATTCGTAGTCCATGAAGATGATAATGTCATCGGTATTTTTTAAATTTATCTCAATAAGCGTTACATATAACACAGTGATTTGATGTATAACCGTCGGGCTCACGATTTAAAAAAGTCAGTTAGCGGAATGATGAACTGACAGTACAGATAGATATCTACTGCTTTGAAGGTAGGTGTGCACCACTATCGTACAGCTCTCTTCATAGGTTAATTCCATATCAATTGAGTATTGCGAAAATAGTCACCTCAGATGAAACATTTCTGAAGTCTATCAGAATGCTTCGATGCACAATACTCAGTAGACGCAATTCATTATGTCCTACTTTCGCATCTTTTCATATAACTTACGTCACACTGTAATGTTCTATCCAGTTAAGAAAGTATGATAATACCAATACTTAGAGACGGCCTTCATTTCAATGGTTATCAAGCACATACATCTGGAAATGCAATAAACACAAGTAGAGGCACACTTTCTTACTCGGAAGCCATTCTGAAATATTTCCTGCCATACAACTGGAGTGATACTCGGACCATGTGGTTTAATATTTTTGATAATTTCTATTAACTTATTGATGTAGTAGCCCTCTAGACGACGATAATCATCACCAAACTTCGTTTTGTTCATAAAGTCAATAATTGATGGATTTGACATCCTGCAGTCAAGAAAATAGCGTGCAAAAGTGAAAGAACAATTTTAAAGTCAAAGCGTAAAGATATAATTCAGATTAAATTCATTAAATAGAAAATTGGGTGAAAATGAAATATTTCCATTGAAATTCACTGCAGTATGAATATAATTCATGTAGAAAAAGATGGAGGTGGATGGATAAGCACTCGTAATTTGAAATCGCAAAACAACCCATGGAAAAGTAGTACACCACAAGCGTTCGGTACAATGATTGACGACTATTTGTTTCAAATCACACCTTAGTAAGGCTTACAGCCCACCTAATCTTTAGAAAATCTTCTGAAATTCTACTTTTTCGAAAGAATACCGTGGACGGTAGAATATCACTTAACTGTATGATATTAGAAATATGAAACATGTGAAAATCTGGTGACTGTAATCACTATTTATGTGAAATTCGACTGAACTACGCACACATCTCGCCTTGTTTTGGCCTCATATTCGCTTGTACAGATTCACCACTCAGAAGTTTCACTTTAGACGACCAAAATGGCATACTCAATGTCTATATCAACTTGGCTCTTTTGCTGAGAGTTGCAATTTGTTATGAATGGTTACTATCAACATATGCTGACTTATATACCATTAACTAAGAAAACCTCTAGGGGTTTCTGTTCAATTCTCAAGATGATTTTCTCAAATATACTGGTGAGTTATCACTTACTATGATGGTTTTCTTAAATGAACAATTTGACATTTGAAATTCAACAGTAGTATTTTCAAAATGGTCTAATCCTTAACCAGTCTAAGCGTCATTCTGTTTATTTTGGTCTTGAATCCGAATACCACTAGTGTTGAATTCCTAACCGCACGCCTTCTGAAGAATGGATACTACTACAGAAAGTATGCAGATTGTTATCGATCTCGATTAAAGTTTTTATTCTGATCTCTCTTAATCCTTTCACTTTTTGTTCATTTTCAGGTTTTTTACTTGGTCTGATACCCATGAAAGTAGTAGGTTTTTAGTATAACACACCCTCCAGTTTGGCAATTTAATAATTTTTTTCATAAGCTTACTATCCTGTTTATTCACAAGTTTGGCTTTCTATCATCTCTGAAAGGGAGAGAAGCAAATTCACAATTCCTTACATGTGTAGAGCTGCATGTAAAAGCTGGACCATACCTAATTAAGTAGACATTTTATATGAGAAACGTGATATTAGAACAAAACTTATTAATCAGTTTTTAAATCGTAAATGAATATATATTTTATTCTTATTGTCGTTTGTGTAAAAAATGGCTGTTATTACTATGATAACTATTGTTAAATTACCTTCATTACCTGAAACAATTAGTCCCCTTGATCATTTTAAACAAAATAATGAGAAGACGGAAACACGTGATACATAAGCACCATACATTTCTAACAACCTGATCATATATGAAATTTTCAAATAATTGATATGAAAGCTGAAAAAGGTTAATCAATATCGTCTGTGTGCTATATTCTACTTGGTGGCTAGCAGTGAAACTCACAATGTGCGTTTTATCCTATTTAGGAATCATCAGCTGGACGTCCATGCATCCCACGGGGTGGTGTTGTCCCACTGAGACTCAAACCCACTACCCATCTCTCCAAACAACAAAGCGCTATCCACTAGGCTAGTGAGTCCTGACAGACAATTCTGGTGAGAAAGGTAATGGATGTTATTTGACACTTGTAGTCTCCCATTGCTACGCTGGGTTGAATTGCTCAATCTCTGCAGGCGCAGGTGGTGCCTATGTGGATGCCTCGATACTGTCTGAATATTATTACTATTTAGGAGAAATCTGCGGGGACAATCTGATCATTAGAAAAAGTAAATAATGCTTAAAGCAATATCAGCCTTACTGAAGAAGAAGAGAGGAGGACAAACTACCATGTTTGACATACTGATTAGTCGAAGGAGAGATGGCTCAATCAGCATGCCTGTTCACAAGAAGCCAACTTGGATTGGACATCACTTATTTCAACAGTTCCCCTCTAGTTTAATATAAACTTGCTTTAGTCAGAAGTTGATTTCAAAAGGCTGATCGTATATACACAGATGGTGAAAAAGAAATAGGGGCAAAACTGCTGACCAATATATTGCTGCAAAACGGATATTTATGAAAATTTATCAACAGATGCAAGAGCGGTACAACACTGAGAGCGATCAATTGGTATTCTGTCCCCGAGTAAAGTTTGTATATCGCGTTACCAAACAGGGTTGAAATAAATAGCCTAATCTTGAATGAAAGAGTGCAGATGAGTTGATAGTGCTACATACTACTAAGGCAAGGTTATCTTAGTGCAGAAGATAAGGCCCATGCTTCAACACAAACCTAAACAACATTTGAACGAGCGTATCGCACCCCACTGTGTTTTTCCTTTTACATATATGCATGGACACATGTTGATGCGGAGGAGCTATCGTGACATGCAGTTAAAAATTACTGAACATGTGCCTATGTAGATCTCGAAACGAATGACCCTAATAGTTTAATAAACGTAGGTGACTCACGTCCTTCCTCATCGATTGCAAAACACTAGCGATCGGTCATAAGATTAAGATGAAGACAGCCTTTACCATATCAAATATATATGATCAAAAACGAAAACTTAGATTTATCGAAGCACTTGTTATGGACGAATTTAAACCTTTGTGTATTTAAAGATAGCTTCGAATTACACTAAAAATACACTGGTTGTATTAAGTTCATACTATTAATGGTGGTGATTATCTGGTTTTTATTTTTCCTTGTGTTATTTCGTTTCTTAATTAAAATTTCATTAGCCTAATTAACTCTTCTCAGTCCTAATATCAATTATTTGACAAGTTCATGTGTGATTATAGTTTTCGAAATGCACAGTGGTAATACATCACATGTTTCAGATAATCTCTGTCTTCGCATTTCACTGCTTGAACCTTTATTGTTGTTCCTGGAGCAAATCTGTGTTAAGACTCATAATACATCCAAAAATATCTGGAATGAGATAAACAATGAATATATATTCTTTTAATAAGCCTTACCTGTTGATGTAATCGCACTCGCGCACTCGCTGATTTGCACACCATCGAAAAATATGCCAACGTCTAGCGAAAACAGGAAGCCTTCAGATGTAGCAACATCTTCGGAAATACGAATTCAAGCTTTGATTTCAGGTAAAGAAATTCATTTTGTTTCTGAAAACTAGGTCAATTCATCATACTTAATGGATTGCTTGTCAATTAGTATTACCGGTTTGACACTTCACGACCTATATGCACCCTGAAAACAGTATTAAGTTTCATGTTGTCTCTCTTTGCGAACACTCAAACTTTGTGTTTCCAATGTTATTATGCCTAGTAGTATATTATGGTTGTTTTCACTTCCATTGGTGTCTGCTGTTTAAATTTTCTATGAGATAACAGTTATCAGATATCATATATAAATTCAGGGATGTACGAAATAACTACCGATCTCAGATTATTATTCTTCATGGACTGGTATCAGTTGGAGAACCGCCAAAAACTGGAATCACCGTAAACGTGTTTTCTCCGAGTGTGTGGAGCCTCAGCAGTGCGTGCACAAGACTTCCCTCTCCAGAGGTTGAACGCACTACCTTCAGGCTTCGCGGTGACCAAGTTGCCACTGGACAACTGGGACGGGATCCAGGGGTCCACACTTACGTACTTCTATCAATTCAGAATTTAGCGCAACTATCACTTAATGCCGTCTTTGAGCATTTGTGTTGACGATTGATTGAATATTTCCCGCAGATAATGACAGCTCCTTGGAAATTTCATCCCGTAGCATAATACTAATGAGCCATAGATAGGATTTCCGTCTGAAGATTTTTAATAATTCTCCGATTGGTATCAGTCTATGATGGATCCAGCCCTGAAATCAATCAAACTACCTCAAACCTCCTAACAATTGATTCGCTGATAAGAAAAAATGACAACTTACCAGCAGTGGTATTCCACTTCATCACCACCCAAATGGACCCATGCTTCAGGGAATACATCCAACAACTCTTTGAATAAGTTGGACATAAATGTATAGGAAACATTACTGATTGGATTGACTGGACCAAGATTGCCATCTGGCTTACCCTCTGTATAACATTGCGTCAGAACCTCAGGATAACCCTTACCCCAAGAAATTGTATGACCTATAGTCAATAAAATAATATGAAGAGACTGTGGTCATTTATCTGCAGCACGTTAGAATATAAATATCAGATTCATCACTTATTTGTATCCTCGAACATCCATTTTACCCAGATATTTCTACATGGCGCTGACTGTGCAAAATTCAGAAAATAGATAGTCTATAGCTGTCAATATGTTTCTAGTTTCCAGAACTTTCTTGTATTAATCACTTACACAGTGTCCTTGTCTTCAATAAGGCCAACCCAAAATTAAGAGAAAAATGTTGTTTTGAAGTACAAAAAGTGAAGAACCGCCTCTAGTACATGAAAAATTACTGTATCATTCACATCAGCATTATTCAACAGAATACTGTACTTTAATTTCTCAAAGATCTAGAAAACGTTGTCTAAGTTATATCCATGAATAGAGATAAAACAAAAACGTCTATCACCCACTATCGACTATGACTTCACCTTGGAATTTCAACTACATGCATGAAAATCATCTCGAGAGTCACCCTTGAGATATTTTTCTGTCGACGTCTGTATTAAGAAAACGAGTCTCAATACTCAATACCAGCGTTGTTTAAAGACATAATAATGGAAATTAAGAGTGAGATTCGAACACTGAGGTAAACCCGTATTACATTGTCAGGGAACTAAATCTTAGCAAATTCATAGAAAATATCTTGGAAAACATTTGCTGTCCATAGTCATGTGAAGGTAACTCCACTAATTTGAGATTTGGTGGCGGAATTACTCTACTTTGAAAACGGATAATGAACAACAAGTAAATGTTCTGTGGTAAATGTTAAAATTCCATTTCACGATACATTCGCTAAACAGGCGAAAATGGAATAAAGAGGCTGGTCAAAAGTTAAACCCAAGAATCGATGACGAATGAAATTAAACAATTTCAACACAGTCTCGACTCTCGTCCTTGTCATTTATAAAGAATAGTCATTAACTTCTTTGGAAAAATGGTCATAACCTTAAACAGAAATTTCGAACCACTCACAAGAATGCTTGACAGTCATATCTATCGATATCAGATCATTATCAATCTTTATCAGTAGGAAAAAATAAGAACTCAGTTGACCGTGCAATCTGGTATGCGTGTTTTACTTAAGAAGAAAAATGCCATGCCTCTAGAGTATTTAGCTCAGAGAAGAAGGAAAAATGCCACTGATAAATAAACTCTACTGTGCATGCAAAAATGCATAGAATAAATATGAAGGTCTTGGGTTTTATGAAGAAAGTAAGCGGATGTGTTGTCCTAAATTTCATCGGTGAAATTCCCCCCGAATTTCATTTCATCCATAAATCCAAAAGAATTGATTATATCCCAACATTCTGTTTCACATACGAAATGGTCCCCTCACAAATGAGCTAGAAAATATGCGTGACAGACAAGAAAAACAAGATACTTCTTTTAAGAGACAAGTCACGATTCACACAGAGCTAACAGAGTTATTGATAGCCAGAAGAAACTCTCGATTAACAGATGTGATATCATAATACCCAATCTTAAACTTGCCTTCATGCATGAAATACGTTGAATGTGAGCATGAAGTTGAGTTTCCAAAGCAACATTAGGTGATGTTATGAGCAAGGAATCTGTCAGTGACAAATCCAACCATTATGTCATGAGATTTCTGAAGCCCTGAAAACTTACTTTTACTGGCCTTTATTTGTTTTTTGTACATAAACTTTAGGCCATGAATGACTGCCCAAATCACTTTTCTTTGACAACTACATGCAATGGACCGATTCAAGTAAATGATAAGCTCGATTCCTGACTACTGAATATGCAGACCATAGTCCATTTACATCGAAAACTAAGTAATCAAATGCAATAAGTAGCCTAAATTGTATGAGGAGGTTGTTTTCAGTGGTGAGATGCTCAAAATATTCGCCTCTTGTAAGTAAAATTTTAACAACCAGCCATTTTTGATCGCTTGCTCAGCGTAGTGTATTTTTGCAGTAAGCTGTGCAGCTAAAGAAAAGGAGGAGTTTGGAACCCTTTCAGTAATTTCTTACGATCCTCCGCAATTTCCTGCATTATGAACATGTGATCACTTCTTTTACAGAAATAGCAAGACTTCAGTCACTACAAGTTAGACGGAAAGCATCTAACTGAATCTCAGTTGCCAGATCCTCTTGGATTTCGCTTTATCAAGCCTAGATTAAGATACTATGACTAATGCGATCTGAAAATTTAAAGCTCTCAGTCAGTTTGATCCCTAAGTGATTATCATGTGGAAGTTGACAAATCCACTCAAAAATCATATGGATTGACTATCCACGTTACTCTTCAGACTCTGTAGTGCACTGTTGTGTCTGGAACAATATATTGGGTAGTCTGGTCTGAAATGCCTGACTATCTTCCAGAAAGACTTCCATAGATACTGTATCCTTATCTACTTCTTCTACTCAAACCAACATTACTATAATCCTTTGCATAGTTCATTGTGTAGTGTATTATAGAAGCTATGGAAGCACTGAGGTTGATGAGGACTGCCAGAACTTCATTTAAATAACTGTTAAATTTGTCCAGTCACTGGTCTAGCAATCTGTTATTGGGAAGTCACACTGAATTGTATACTTCGACGGTTGTATTGTGGTTACTCTATACAAAAGCCCTCCATATTTGTTGACTTTAACATGCTACCAACGTCTTCTGCATCTTTTTCAGTCTCTGTAGCTGTAAATGCCTACCATCATGGTGATAACGCTGACTCAATTTGTCGAGAGGTTTCTGTCAGTTTTCATCCACCTAAGGACAAAACAGAATAAAACTTTGCATTTTTTTTAATTTTAAAGCAATTAGTTGAGATGCAGTCACTTTTCTCAATCCTTCCGTATGGGTTAATAACTGCTTCTGCCACTCTTTCTTCGCTAGATAACATAATAAAAGCCAGTATCAGAATGAATTTGGTTTTGTCTAGCAATGGATTTTGTGTTAGCCTAGATCACAAGCCGCCTGTGGATTACATTATATCAAGATTTCTTGAGTAGCAGGAGGCAGTTTCAATAGACGTCAATATCACCTTAGATATTTAAGCCAACCAGTTTAGCCTATTCCACACAAACCCACTATCCCTTCATTTCAACCGACTCCAATTTAAGCACAAGAATTACCGTTTTTAAGCTTGATATCAATGCTTACTATCTTAAAGCAAATTATACAGTCTATTGATCAAGCAAACATACAACTGGTGAACTTTTCTGAAAAACTGAGAATTTTTGAAGGATTTCCAATTTATGCACATAGTTCTTATATTTACTGGAATTGCAGGCAATTTAGCTGAACAGGCAGACTAATTATTGTGGGTTGAGTTCAAGTTGACATATTACTAAAAACATAAATCTCTAAGATGAAGCATCATATCTGTCAGATCAGTGGTCATTTTCGTTCTTCAGTCAACTTATCGGCACTACTTTGCGAAATTAATCGATTTGATGTAATCACTTCACCCATGGAAGACCATTAACCAAATAGGTCATTCATAATTAGTATATTGTTTAGACAAAAGGTCAAATTGATGGTGAGTCATTTTATCAGGTTTTCGTATCTGAATGCCAATTAATTGATTTACACTGGTTCTATTGATTTACTACAAACATGAACAAACATTTTCGGGTTTAAAAAAGCGGTTTCATAGACCTTAGTCACAATTAACACTGATCAGTAGCTGCTACCTCGACGTGTTGGTCGGGCTTGGAGATCACAATGATTCAGTAAGATATGCTATTGAAGCACTTCTTTCCTTGAGGTCCCAACATACCAGAGAGGTCTGTCAGGTAGTGGTAAGACGAAAAGCAACTACGGTTACAATTTAAATTCCTACGCTAAGATGGGGTTCCGAAGACAAAGTCGTACTGCTGGTTGAATAGTCATGTGACGGCTGCAAGACGTTTCCTTTGAATGACCAGCAGTGCCTTGTTGATGCTGCTCTGGAAGGAAAGTTATAGAGGTTGGCCCCACAAATAGTGCACTTCATATCCTGCTGTGTTTTAGTGCAGGCGCTTTAAGCTTATAGCTGTATTCGGAAAAAAATCTCAAGCTTCTCAAAAATACCTTGTCTGAAAGGCCTCAAGCAGATCTCCCTTGGACTCTACGTTATGCACTATTACTACTAACCCTGTTTTTCCAGGTACCTCAGAAAGAAGTAACCTTCCACAGATTGCGTATCCAAAAATTCCCGACTGCCTATATAACTCTATCAGATCATATCAACTTCGAACATCTTCAATGTCGAATCTTTCTCAGGTCCCTAAATCAATATTAATGCTTCATCTTTAGTTTCTTTGAGCCCTGTAGCCCTTGACAACGATTTGAGTTCAGGGTACAACATTCCTCGTGCACTTAAGCTGAGATTCAAACTACATATTGAAGTTTCCGTTGTCCTCACCCTCCATCGAGTCGGTCAACAAACTTCACTATCCTAAACTGTTGCGTCTAGGGTCATACATGTGTTCTGTATTTGTGAGACATGCATTCATGACTCATGTGTCATCATTTACTAAACCTTGCAAGGCCAGTGTGGTGAATAAGCAAAGTTCACCGTTCCAGCTCCTGGGGATTCGATGGTCAGTTCTTGTAGTATTGCGAGCGTGCCTAAACCATTAGTTTCTAAGGCAGAGAGTTCACTTCCGAAGAGGTTCTTGGTTGTCAGCCACCTGTATGCTGTACGACTGAATGGTGCAGTGAGGACTAAAAAGAATAGTGATATTTACCATTACCACTTTCTTCCAGCGCACCCAGTGACTGAAGTTTGGGTGAATTGAAGGTTGAGTTCGGCTGAAGACTATCTAGCTTCCTGCTGAAAGCCAACTTCTAAGACGTGCTCATCGTAGCTGGTGAAGTCAGACAGAAAGGCACTTAAGTAGAATTTTTGGAGTTCTCGCGGAAGAAATTGATAATTTTGATCGTCTACTGTAACCATGTCCGGACAACCAAATATTTCTTGCCGGCGCCAACTTTAGACGTAAAGATAAACGTTGCCTCAACTCAAAAGCAGACATAGACTGAACATATTGGTATCACCTATTACTTGTTCTAAAGCACGTGTTTTAATACTCGACACACGTTTGTTCGAGCCCTCATATATCTGAGCCTGAACAAAAGTAGAGAAAGAACAGCAACGAAACAATTCCGAGTGAGGCTCAAATATGAGATTACTAAGGCTACTTTCGAGAGGAAACTGGTTAGGTATTTATCGGAAAAAAACAACATCACTCATTTGGAAGACAAGTGGGGCAATCTGCAGTCCTCCGTAGCAGTGGAGTTAAGATTATAAGTGACTCTCAGTAAGCAGTTAGAAAGATCCATTGGGTCTCATCAGCGTTTTCTGGACCAGTGGATGTGCGGAAACGCACTACTGTAGACACCGAGTAAAATAAGAAGCGGAAGTAACTCAAACGTAGACTGACAAAACGTCTAAACAATGGCCGAGAGCAGCGTTCGGTAGTGGAGACTAGAGATGGAAAGGGCAGAGACGACAGACAACTAATCAAAAAAACCAGACAAAATGGTTAACAGTTATGAAAACTACAGCAGGGTTTTATCGGTCTGCCATTCACTTACAAATAAGACTACTGTGATGACTGATCCTAAACTTCGAGGAAAATCTCAGCCTGTTTCCAGCTACCATCCCGTTGACCACTATCCAACTGGTTCCTGTGTGGAAAGCACTCCAGTTCTTGCAGAACTTGAGAAGCTTGTAAGTAACCTGAAAGGATAAAGAGCAGCAGGACCAAATAGGGCAGTTCTGCAGGTGTTTAAGAATGGTAGCTGATGATTATTGATTGGATTAACTAAATTACTAACAAACTTATGGGAATGACATGTGCACCCCTCTTGATTGGTCCCGACTCCGTAGCAGTCTTCACGAAAGGAGAGAAATCATCCTGTGGCAACCACAGATAAACCCCTGTAACGAACACAGCGTCTGAGATCCTGGATTCCTCAATCAACAGATGCAGAAGTGAGGCTCGTTAACATCAAACTTGAGAAAGCCAGGCAGATTTCGTACTTGGTAGTAGTTGTATCGACCAGAAAATCACATTTCTGTAGGTCCGAGAACACATACATATTTATCGACATCCTCTAATTATTGACCTGAAGGCAACAACTGACTCTGTCAATTTAGAGGCTTTGTGGCAATCTCTCTTACTGAAAGAGTGCCGTTTATGTACATCACCCTATTGAAGACTCTTTATTCAAGTACCCATGGGTGTGTCAACTATCATAATATATCAGATAAGTTAAGTACGTGGCATGGTGTGTACCAAGGATGTCTACTCTCACCATTGTTCTCATTCAACTTTATCAAAAACATTCTTATGAAGGTCTTCTCAGTATCCGGCTTCACATGGATTTATCTAATCTCAGGAGACTCTTTGGTGGATCAAGAGCATGTAGATGGCATAGCCCTGCTAGATGAAGACTGACAAGACGCAGAGTCTTCTAGATACTTTGAGCAGTTTGATGATGTTTAGGATGCCTTTCTCATCTAACAAAATCAGGTTGTTTCTCTAGGACTGGTCTAAGTTAATGCCTTGTCTAACAATGGGGTGTGAAATGATCGAGTGCACTAACAACTTTACTTAATTTGGAAGAAGGATTCGCCCCAGTGGGTGGTAGCTGATGAGACTCCTGTGATATTCTAGGAGGTTCGATTGGCATTCGTCAACTATTGGCATCTATGACGTCTTAGTGGCATTCGATTGCCTGCTAAGTATCGATTACACATCGCAGCACTTCTCGTGGTTTCATAATATGGTTGTGAAATATGGCCAACAAAAGTAAAGAGCACGAGAAGGCCTGAAGTGTTCAACCGCCATTGTCTATGTTGTACAGGCAGAATATTCTGGTGTAATCACGAAGTCTTCAATTCAGAATTCAGACAAAGAGTCTTTAGGAAATGAACTCAGCCAGTTACTGAGGTGGAGGACTTTCATCAACTAAGGTGGCTGTTACATGTGTTACGCCCGTCTAATTGCCATCTATGTTGTTATGCAATGTTACTTTGTGTAGATTTAATCTAGAAAAGGGTTAGGGTAGTAAGACTGAAATATGACATCAATTTATGAAGTCTTTGACTGTTAATCTGAGTCATGTAGAGAAATGTGTATTCCTTAGTTGATGTCCGCTAAACAACGGAAATCGGTGATTGAAAGCTCTAGGTGATTAGGCACATATTCAACTTCTCTAGCGTTGACGTTTCCACTGACTTTCTTCATCTAAATCACCACATTTTTGTATTGATTGGTCACGGGAGTGCAACCAATTTCATGTTTTCTAGTCCTGAGTGCAGACCGAATCCTACCAATCATATTTGCGATGTGGCAACCAAGCTGGGAAGCTCAGCATCACGGTGAACATTTGTAGATCTTAGTTGGTTGGAGGCAATCGACAGAAAGCCCTGGACCGACGTTTCGTGCTTTTTGGCACTCAGCAGCAAGGCGTATCTGCAATCTTGACGGAACTGATATCCCACCTGAGATTTGAACCCGCATCACCCAGTGTTGTAGTCGGTGACTTTAACACTGAGGTATTCGGGCCGCGATTGACCTCCTGTAGGACTGGCCCACATGTATTGATTAGTCACGGGAGTGTAACCAATTTCATGTTTTCTAGTCCTGAGTGCAGACCGAATCCTATCAGTCATATTTGCAATCTGGTAACCAAGCTAGGGTTCTCAGCACCTAGGTCCAGGGCTTCCAGCTGATTGCCCCCAACCAACTAAAATCGCCATATTAAATTTCATGATTACCCCGCTGCTCCGTTTTTTTTCACATCTTTCTACCATATGTCATTACTTTATTCCATACTTTATCTTTTAATTTTGTGCCTTCTCATTTAATATGCTGATATGAGTTGTGAAAACTTAGACTGCTGCCCAGTAATACCATGTCTCATGTTGATAGTGACTTTAGTTACAGTTGGCTTGAGAACTTCAACAAACATTCATCATCCTTCCTTTCTACCTTAATCAGAGTGATTGACAGGGGTTATCTAAGTAAATTACTATCAAATTCGTCTGTATTCCGAATATTTTACTCAAAACAACAGTTGGCAGCATATTAACTGTCGTAAAAACCTCAAAAATAATCCTCTCTGAATATTCAGTAAGATATTTTATGGAGCAGCGTACTCCGTTACCTGCCTTCACCGTTTCCGTGTTCCAAGTGAAACAAAGTGATCTTTCGAACAGTTCAAATAAAACGTGTCACAAGTTGGTATCTTGTGAATTATGAATTTGACGGCACAATGATTTATGAATACAAGTCCTGTCTATATGAATGAATCTATCAAGATTTACCCCATTCTATTGGAAAATTTTAGTTTTTCTGTACACTGGCCAGCTACACATATGATTGGCTATCCAGTTATCCAACAGAGGGCGTTTTCCCACTAAGTAGTTCAGTGCACAATTATACAGTATAATCCATTCACTTATGCACAATTCTGTGTCAGGCTTTCACTTTTAACACCTGAGCACTACTCTTACCAAAACACGCTTCATCTAACACCGACCACTTTTTCGACACTAAACTTGTTAAATGATGTTTGATTCAACTCAGCAGAAACGTGTGGTGCAAGAGTGACGATGGCAGACATAATTTGTTTTCATACTCAGTAACAATGATGACAATTGAAATTCAAATATGAATATCGATGACTGGTTATTTGACGATACCATATCATTTCTGTAGGGTGAATGTCCCTGATATGTTTAGCATTCAGGCGACCTTTC
Source organism: Heterobilharzia americana (assembly GCA_944470555.2). Lineage (NCBI taxonomy): Eukaryota > Metazoa > Platyhelminthes > Trematoda > Strigeidida > Schistosomatidae > Heterobilharzia > Heterobilharzia americana. Next base: position 85,539,309 of record OX104130.1, on the reverse strand, counting down.
CTTTAGATATCCAAACGTATGAAAACGCAACATCACAATGTCGCAGTCATGTCATTGGATTTTGGCAGTATTGGTTTGTTTGTCACCAAACTGATAGGACGAAATCTAATCAGGAATAATTCTCATTTGGACTATTTTGGTACCACAAGTAAAGAAACTGCATTCGTCCCAGTAGGGATGACTCACACCTAGATAAATATCAGCTGTGAAGTGATTTGAGCCTCTGGTTACCTAGGTAACCTCAGTAGGCATGATATTTTAAGTATCTTTTAATAAGTCTTCTAGAGATTAAAAAATCCTAGTGTCACCTCACTTTGGAAAAATGCATCTTCAAGTGAAGAACATCGGTGACAAATTTGAATTTTATCCCCAGTCTACTCACAGAAGTCGTCTGATAAAATGATATCATCGAACAATTGATCAACTAACCTGGGGTGTCGAATTCTGCCATAACACGTATTCCCCGTAAACGCGCATAATTCAACAGATATTTAACATCAGTTGGTGTATAGATTAGGAGATATGGATGAAATGCACCCTGAAAATTGGAATTAGGAATACATGTAATGTGAAGGTGGAATTCTAAACAAGTGTTCAGTGATAAAATTTCGGTATTCAAGAAAAAGTCTAAAAAAAACTTACATCTCGAGATTGAATCGGCTACATTGAGACTAAGTTCTCAGTAATTGCATAGTATATAAAATCAACAACCCCGTTTCAGTCAATCAATATTCACTTCATCAAGCAGCCCACTTCAGTCAAACTCAAACAGTACAAAGTCGTGACAACTTGTAAGCTAACTCTTGCGTACAATACAGTTTCTTTGCTAAACATCAGTGCGTATAGCTAGGAACAGAATAATATTTGCTAATTTTGAGCTATTTCAGATATCTGTAATAATTACTTCTACGTAGGCATTTCATCAGTGGATTTCTTAATCCCAGTTCACTGTAACAACTACTGGTGATTCGGATTCTGGTATCACCTGCATTATGGTATATTTGCACTCCATATTCTTATTGGCTGTAAAAACTAAATCAAATGCTCTGAATGTGTCAATTACAAACTTTTCTACAGACCCTCACCCAATAAAAATGGCATCATTGTATCACGGATGAGATTCATACTATTACCTAAGGTGTTTTATAACATCTGTCTCACAGTGTAAACAGTCAATATTCCAACTTATTCAGATATTATTCCTTATTCCATAGAATCGAGGTGGCCACTGAACTCTCAGACTCTAAGGAACAACAATGATAGTGCTGCAATAAAACTTAGGATCTTATTTTTCTGGATAATATATACGAGTTCAAACCAAACAAGTATTCAGTAGTGAGTAATCAAAACTAGAAGTGTAGTGACAGCTAATTATTTGAGTGAGTATAAGTAGTAGATACAACAGCGTCGAAGGTGATAATGATTGACTGGTTAAAAAGAAAGAATGAATATGCGATATTGGATACAGAAATAAAGCGCAAGAACCATGCAGATTGACATTCAAAACAAGAGAATAATCACGAATGAATGAGCTAGTGTTAAACTTAATAGTATCTTCATTATCCGTTGTGTTTGTGCTGAAGTATTGGGGAACAAGTTCGTTGTCAGCTATGGCACTCTTTTCAGCTGAACAATCACATTACGAAATAACTAGCACGCATATTTATTGGTGAATATTTGTTAAATAATAATTATTAGTAGGTTGCTACCAGGAAAATAACATAGGACTGGACGTCAACTGAATTGTCGCTGAAAGTCTTCTTTTCATTGTTCCAGTCGTTTACCTTGCAAGTGAATTCCACACTCATACAACTTCACTGTAGCCTCATCAACCATTTGACCTGGCTTCTTTGACTAGTCTTAAATAATTGCTGACTGTTACCTATCACAGCTACCTTTTCCATCTTTTTTGTATGGGCTACCCATCACTATTTTCTAATAGTTTTTAACTAGTGAAATAATATGTAAGTTAAAGGTATGCAAGAAGCATGATAATATTTTACAACATGAATAAGCAGGTGTGAACTGAAATCAACAAGTTAAGGAATTCCTAGAAGAGGGATAAGACAGTATTTAGTTAGACAAGGAATGAGAACTTATTACCAGAGTTGGAAAAAGGCTCACTTAGTAACAAAATGAAAATAAACAGGATTAGCTTATTGAAAGAATTAGAAAGCTTGAAACTAAAGTTAATAGGGGCAGGGAACAGAAAAATCACTTCTGGATGCACAATCCTGGTATCACCTTTTGCATTGAAAAAGCCTCAGAAATCCAACGTCCTTTCACGTCCTTTAGGGACTGAGTTTTACTTTGTAGACCTTTTCAAACGGATATTCTGGAAGTGTTTGTCCGCTGTCATCTAAATGTTATGGTATTAAGCCATTGATTGACCTGAGTCAGGCTTTACTTAACCATGCTTTAAAGTATTGACGTTAAACAATTTATCTCTGCCTATAGCCAGTACACCTAGCTTCACAGGAACAGGTGAGTTAACATATAAACATCTAACTGGCTAAAAGTGGCAGTTTGTTCTTAACTCACTCGCTTACCGTCGGGTGACTGGCGTAGACGATTTGCAGAGTGGCTGTTGAAAACCTTCGATTGTCTCCGGTTTAGTATCTCATCTGCTTCATCTTCATTAAATTTCGAATATAAAATCAGCTTTACCTTCTTCACATTAATAGAAGACTGATGAGTAGCATTCGGATGCAGATTTTCATCTATGAATCTCTCTAGTTATCCACTTCTGATGAACTTCCTCCTCTAAGGTGCCGAAAATACTAATCCTCCGGATTTGAGAGGAACTGGAATTGACTAGATTTCTTTTTCGGTTGGGGATAACCCAGTTATTGAAGCTTTTCATTTGTCTACTGCATGTAAGCTTCCAATATATGTATCTTATAAGTCTCACATTATCTCTTGTCATTTAAAATGTGTCAGTATATGGTATCTGTGAATGTCATTCTGTATCCACTGTAAAGTTGATCGAGGAGTAACGATAGCTAAAAAAACTGTAGCACCTTCTGCAGATCAAAATTCTTGTGGAAAACGATACATTTATCGTCAGCATATTCTATGTAGAATTCACACTCTTTGTTACATTTCAACAAAATAATAAGAATACTTGGTTTATTTGAAGCGGGTCATGTATTAGCACAGGTAACCTGAAACGAGGAAGAGAAGCAGGACCAGACGGACTACCTGCTGAGGTATACAAGGATGGTGGTAGAGTGCTCTTAGTCAGATTAACGAAAGTGTTAGCTGGTATATGGGAATCGAATACGATCCCCTCTGACTGGTCTAAGTCACTCATCATCCCAGTCTTCAAGAAAGACGAAAAGTCCTCTTCTGATAACCACAGAGGAATCAGCCTAACGAACATGGTGTCTAAGATTCTAGGTTGTATAATTCTTCGACACCTGAGTGGAGCTCGGGAACACCAAGCCCGAGAAAACCAATCAGGCTTTAGACCTGGCCGAGGATGTATCGACCAAATATTCACACTGCGTCAGGTTTTGGAACACTAGGTGATATGGCTCAGAACCGATGTCAGTGGCGCAGATGTATACACACATCATCCTCATCTTAACGACGCTATACCGAATTTCACCACTTTCTCATTCTTCGTTGCTCTCTTTTCCTAATTTAAATTTCTTCTCACTGCATTCTCTTATCTTCATCTTGCGCCTCAGTGCCTTTTTACTTGATGTACTGATATGAGGTGTGACAACGCGAACAGTTACGCAGTAATGCCTGGTCCTAGGGTGATCTGGATGGATTTACAGTAGCCTTTTAGAAGGGCATTCCCTATTGGTTTTTGTCTCTTCGTTCAATCTCATTTTTACCTATATGACCACGCTTGTTTCTGCCAAACTTTGGAGTACAGAAACTGGTTGCAAAAGACTTCAGGGGTTTCGGACTTTGGATGATCTGACCAGTCTTACAACACTCTGTAACTGCTTTTAGTAATTTCTGCAAACAGATTTGAGATATGTAACTTTGGGACCTGTTTCCTTAACGAAACACATCAGTTGATACGCTGGCTGTTGACGAAGTTTAATATCTTTGGCTAGGATATGTGCGATCATCCGATTGCATTTGTTGTTCCAACCACCATTGAGAACGCAGACTGACAGATGATAGTATCTGGTATTTCGCAATCCAGTGAAACAAATCAGTGGCAGAGAAAATTTATTGATTTGTCGCCGGAAAACAACCAATTTCATGTTTTTTAGTCCTGAGTACTTGCTACGACCAGCAGTACGACCTAACAGTCTATGAGTGATACGATCGTAGCAGACTAAGAACGATGTGAACCTAAAGCTTAAACGGAATGACTCTGATGCAAATCAGAACGTCAGCCGCCATCACAGCAATACGACGGATGCACGAAGACGAGGAGAGAATACAGACCGTTGACACAGATTTTAACTGTCTCGGCAACAGTTAACATAGTGGACAGCAATATATATATATATATATATATATATATATATATATATATATATATATATACAACAGAGCTCTCTTGAAGGTGCTCACAAATCATTCTGCCTGGCAGCTGGACTGACGGTCGTATAATGGCGTACATACGTGCTGTATACCATTTTATAACGGAAATCTTGAAATACTTGAGACGTAAACTGGCTGCCGCTGTAAGATACAATGCATTCTGGAATGCCTTGGCTCACTAAAATTTTAATAACGTCTGCTATGTTTTGGCTGATGAAGGGTGGGGTAATCTGAACTACCTCGGACCACTCTGAATAGGTCTCCACAAGAACCAAGTAATACACACCATCCGCCGTTCAAGCGAAATCCAAGCGTAGTCGAGAATATGGTTTTGATGGAGACCATGCTCGAGGCTGCTGTTGGGGCGGATTTGCGAAGTCTTCTTTGAACAGGTCTACACATCTTCGAAGCTACGTATCGAGCGCTCTGTTTGCATCTGAGTCATAGACGAATTCGGATATACTGTTATCGACGTTGTCACTGGCTGAATATGAATCGACTGGGGAAAATATCAGTAAGCCAGTACCTCCATCATTTTAAGCTACTGCACCTTCAATGTCTCCAGGCGTGATGGGTCCATTTCAAAATACACCCATCTCCAATTTGTTATAACCAGTAGTGCGACCTAACAGTACTAATGGAGTTCTATCCATCATTTTTCAATGCAGTTACAAACCTTGGAGATTCTCATCACGGTGCACCTAAATTAGTCAACATTCAGGGCTAGACAGCATTTAATTGGTTGTTATGGAGTGGCTAAGCGATGTGTTTAACCCAGTCCTGCTGTAGGTCATTCGAACTCGAATAGCTTAACGGTAACGTCACTAACTGAAACAACCGATGATTTGAGTGCGAATCTCACAGGGAACATCAGTTCCACTGAGACTACAGATATGTCTTTCAAACGAGTGCTAACACAAGATATAGTTTCAGAGCTCGCTGCCAATCGCTTTCGATCAGCTAACAGATCAAAATCATGCCGTCACCCATCTCAGCCATAGATTTTTTTTCAAACTTAATCCGCACCTCAATATATAAAGACCAGTTGACCATGCAACATTACATGCAAACTGATTGATCATGTTTATGATATCAGATGTACAAATATAAAGGGTTCCAAATAAACCGAGGAATATCAGGAGTAAGATTTTCACGACTAAAAATCCTGGCTCAGAGAACACAATACAGGTATCAGTCATTACCAGCAAAAGAATAACGATTTTTCGATGTGTCATTTTCAGTTTCACAACTCATTACTATTACGCTTATGGCTAACACGCTGCCTGTCAAATGTGGGTATAAACAGCATGTGGCGAAAGGAAGGACAAATGCACAATGATAAACAAAACAGAAAAGCTTGATTATCAGCACATGCCTTACGCCTGTTTTCTCCTAGATCAATTTTATTCCCCGATGCATAAGCCAAAGATATAGTAAGATGCTGAGACCTATGTTTCGGTACGCTACTAATAAAATACTTTAACGAAAGAATGTTCTTATCACCATTTGACAGAATGATGTTCAAAAAGTTCTTATTTCAGGAGTTCCATAGTCTCGGTTCAGTGTAATAATTATTCGTTTCTTGGGTTCCTAATGGAACATAGGGCTTCAGTAGCACGCCTCCATTCCACTCTCTTCTCTGCAATCTTTTCAGTCTGGCTCCACAACAGCCCACAAGCTCTCATTTCCTCCTCGCACGATCTCCTCCATGTCACCATCAACCTGGACGCCCAACTCGTCGCTTCCCATTGCGGTTCCACTCGAGAGCCTGCCGAGTGATGTCCCCAGTCGGCCTTCTCTGTGTATTCCCAATCAAATCCACCTCCACTTCATTCTGCATATTTGTTGACCGATAGCTTGTTGATTGGTTCGTTCCCAGAGTTCCTCCTTGCTTTTTCTTTCTGGTAGTCCATCTGATCTTCAGTAACGAGCCAGAGCAGGCAGTTCTTGATGAATGTCTGGAGTTTGTTGGAAATCCCTTTCGTAACGCGCAAAGTCTCTCAACCATTACTCAGAAGCACTAACCTGACACTGGTGTTGAAAATCCGCATCTTGTTCACACTTTATGCTGAGTGTAGAAGATCGCCACACTGGTCTCAGGATAATCAACACCTGTCTTGCTTTTCCGATCCTGGCTGGCTTTGACATCCTCGTCTGTGCCGTGATGTGTAGTTGAAAAAGTGCTGCCTAGATAGGTGAAGGAGGCTACTTCCTTTAAGTTTCTCCCGTTCATGGTGATTGGAGTTTGTTGTTGTTGCTGTTGTTGTTGGTTGGGTATCTTGATCACCTCTGTCTTCTCTATATTCACTTGAAGTCCCGTCTTCCTTCGCTGCCCTGCCTCGCCTCTTCTGTCAACTTGTTAGTTTTCGCCTGTAGATCTTCAAGTTTGTGTGACATCAGACACAAGTCATCGCTGGCGAAATCCAAATCTTCTAGGTTCTTTTCCCCGGTCCAGAGTATTCCCCTCTTCTCGCTCCTCACTGTTTGGTGCATGATCCAGTTCAGTCAACCACAATCAGGAGTATCATGGGTGATGGTAGGCAGCCTTGTTTCACTCCTGTCTTCACTTCAAAAGCATCACTGTGCTTCCCATTGTGAATTACTTGGCATGTGGCGTATTCATATAGTTGTTGAATGAGGCTGATAAATGTTTGTGGTAATCCGTAGTATTGAAGCAACTGCCAAATTACCATTTGGTCGACGCTGTCAAAGGCCTTCTCAAAGTCGATGAAGTTGAGATGAGGTAGAGGATTGACTGCCATTCTATACTTTGTTCTATGATGACGCGAAGCGTTGCAATTTGGTCCGCACATGATTTCTGCTTTCTGATTCCAGCCAGCCAGCCAGCCAGCCAGCCTGTTCCGGTCGTAGTTTTGAATCCAGTGCATCCTTAAGCCTCTCCAAGATGATGCGGCTTAACATTTTACTTGCTTTGGGTGGACATGGTGGAGCGTGATTCTGCGCCAGTTCTTGCAGAGACTTAGGTCTCCCTTCTTCGGGAGTTTGACAAGGTAGCCCTTCTTCCAACCAGTTGGCAGGTACCTTCCCTTCCTTCCACACCTTCTGCAATAGTGGTGTGGTGTGGTGTGGTGTGGTGTGGTGTGAGCATGTCCACTGTTGTCTCTGCGTCTGTTCTCAGTGCTTCTGGCCGGATTCTATCTGGTCCAGCTGCTTTCCTGCATTTCAGTAGCTTTATGACGCTCGAGACTTCGACTTTCGTCGGAGGGCTTATGTTCACTTGTAGTTCTGTGGCTGGGCTGCAGGTGGTATTTGTGGACGAAGTGCAGTTGGTGGTCGATTCAAGAGCTTCTTGAAGTGGTCGGCCCATTGTTTCCTTTGTTTCTCTTCACTGGTTATTAAATTTCCTTCATCATCTTCTATTGGTTTCATGTGTGTTGATCTCTTCCCAGATAGACTGTAACCTGGTTGTTTGATACAATGTTGTCAGGTCTCTATCTCTCCTACCTGCAGCCTGTTCTGCTTCACTTGCCAGTGTGTTGTGGAAGTGTCTTTTGTCCTTGCGTGCACTCTTCTTCACTTCTTTGTCCAGTATAGTGTCCGTTAGAATTTTGATGTAGCCAACTGAGGTCTTGTCCAGTATTGATTATAGTTGTCTGTAGAATTCCTCCTTTTTCTCTTGCTCTGCATTATTTGTAGGTGGACAGCTCAGCATTGAATGATTGTGACTTTCCTCCACTTTCAGTTGAATCTTGCTGTCATGATCCTGAAAGAGACTGATTCCCACTGTATGAGAGCCTTCGATGCTCTTGACGGTGACATCATGATAGCCACTCCAAAACTCAGTGTGCTGTGATTGTCGTCTGGGTGACAATATGGGAGTAGATTTCTGATTCTCCAGTTGACAGTTTGGAAAGCCGACATCCATTCCATCTACATTCGCAAATTCCTAGCACTTCAGTGTGATACCTTCCCATCTCCTTTGCAATCTGGGAAGCCTCGCTAGGTTAAAACAGAGTGCAGACATTCCATGTCCTTACGTTTACTTTCGCTTTCATCGAGAGAAGACACATTGGCCAATTGGCTTCCTTAAGGCTTTCACCAACTGGTGTCATTTCGCCTCTCCGATTCCAGCGAGGAATAAGTTTGTTTTTATTTTTTATATATCGTTTGTACTTTGAAGTTTCTTTAGGGTTGGATTAGTTTTTTTGGGTAGGGTTGGTAGCCCTATGCCCAACCTTCCGTGTTTACCCGGGCGTAGGACCAGCTAGTAACTAGTGAACTAGCTAACCAGGAGAGGTTCTCGGTTCCATATATATCAACATAAATAAACAGAGACTTACTTTCAGGGAGAGTCGAGGAAATATTGTTGACACATAGGGAAATGACTGATCGTCTACAACATGCCAGTGGAGGACATTCATCTTCACCATCGACATTGCATCCTGTAGGATAAAGACGAAAGCAGACACATGGCAGTCACACTTTATGACATTAGCAAAGTTGGCTTAAAATCACCTTCCGAATGAGATACCTTACATATCTATGATTCTTATCTAGAAATGGTTTTGAGGTTCTGACTGCTGATGAAAATGTGTTGGTTGATTTCTAAACTTCAGCCTGGAATTTGATGATGGCAGTGAATTGTATAGCTTTCGAAAATAAGTGACACAGGACAATAACCAAGAAGATAAAGTCGGGTTGGGTTCCTTATTTGTCGAGGCTTCTTCGGCTGTAAACTCATACGGCTTCAAAGCGTGATGAAAAGGCCTGTTTAATGAATACCTATTAAGAACACTTTTTGTCGTGACAGACTTTTACTTTTTCAGTAGCCAAGCCCATTTTCAACAACATTCAGAGACAACTCACCGGATGCTAATTTTGACAGTCTAAATTATGTCAACATTCCATTTAAGCTCGACTTCGATCTAAATCTTCATCATGGTTTGTTTACTTTCTCAGTTATTGTACAGGCTAATCAGTTTGGTAGGAGGTTTTGGCTTATTCTAATATTTGTAAATAAGAATCTATCGTTTGCTGATATATTTTGAAGTTAGTCTCATAATTGATGTGGTCTGTAAAATATGAAATCAATATATTCTAATTATTTCACCCTGTTACTAATCAGTACATGTCAATCAACTTCAGTTGATTATACTTCCTAGTTTTTATGCATATGCATACACTCACTTCTAATCTCATCTTTTTTCACTGATTTGGTGGTAATTATCTCTTCATTTAATATTTTACTCACTTCTTAAATCGGTTTTCCAAGATTTTATTATAAATAGAGAATATATATTGAGAATTATAGGTAATCATCATGATTCTCACTTTCACTCGTAGATTGGGTGTTACTTACACGTCATGACACATCAGGATCCTGTGGGAACTGTGTAAAAATGGCTTCTATCTGGTCTTTGTCTGCACATACACAAGTTTATTTTATGCAACTTGTTTCTATTTCAGCTTGAAGATGACATACGTAAGCCTGAATTAGTTGTTATTCAGTTTGCTCCTACTTATTCTTCTCATTGATGGGTTTTATAAACTTTCTTTCATTGATTCCGAATTATTCGAATACCTACGACCATGTGAGCCAAATATCTCGCGATTGTACGGATTGCCGAAATGCACACCTTTACGACCTATTCTCGACATGACTGTATCGCCTTCTCATGGCATTATCCAGTGGTTAATCAAAATCTTGGAGCCTATAAGAAGGCAAGTTTCACTTCATACAATTCGTGACTTTTGATTTCGTCAATTTTATTTATAATGTAAATTTCTCTGACAAAATTATGTTCTCCTTAGATGTGGTTTCATTATTTACAAGCATCCCACTGACTGAAACAGCATGCTACATATGTTACTATATTGACTATAATGGATTAAATGTTGGGATACTCACACATTATCCGTAGGAGCTGTTGTTGAGATAGACCTTGAACGTCCAGTTTCCCTTCAATAAAGAAATATAGAGATTAAACCTGAGTTGCCTGCAATGATGTTATCAAGCCGTGGTTTGTTCCAGTATTCAGAAACTGCATATGAAAAAATTTATCTTCTGTTCATAACCATTCTCACAGTAGTTGTTTAGGGACTGATAAGTCAACTTAGAACTAAACACAAAACTCATAATTTCAATTTGTCTCAATTCACAGCACCATGTAGAAAAAAGGTAGGTAGAAAACAAATGTTATAAAAGTTGGCGAAAGCGTTTGAGACAGGACACCATACTCAGATAAAGATTAAAAGAACAGTCATTTTCTACATGGTTGTAAAACAACGATTATTTGCGTGTTTTACTACGATATATTAGGATAGGATTACTGATATGTAGTTTAAACAAAATGTTTAAACCATAGAACTCACAATGAATTTCTTTATCTCCTTTATTGACAGATAATGTCTTGATGTGTCAATCAGGAATCCTCTATGCGAAAATAACGGAGCATCAGAAATTGTACCACCTTCAATCACATTCTATGAAAAAAAGAATAGTTAATGAAGAAAAATACTCATTTTGAACTTACTGTCTCCAGGGCGCTTCGATAAACCAGTTGAAGTATTGTCTCTAGACCATGTAGTATTCCCCAAATTTCTTCAGCTTCCAGTATAATCCTTTGACTGAAAATTAAGAGTGAATCTAAAATTTCATTAAAACATAGACTTTTATGAACTGCTTCACGACATACATGACTCATTCATTGATTCACAAGGCCATAATATGCTTTGTGATTCATCGCAACCATTGCGTATTCTAATTTTGATTGTATCAATTGTTTTGTTGGATAGTGTAACTTTTTGTATAGGATATTGACGTGACAATAGGAGACGTTCTTCAAAGCGTTTCAGTGCGTCCATAAGAAGGTAGCAGTTTGGATACGAATAGTTGTAAGTAAGCCTTTCAGCTAAATTATGGTAGTTTCCTGTCGGATTTCGCTTTGTAACCTTAGGACAAGGGACTGACATCTGAAGATGAAATATGTTAAAATGCACAATGTATTTATCAGAGTATGCTGAGACAATTTCATAATTTGTGTATACAAGGCAACTAAACAGTCGATAAAATGAATCTAAACGTAATGTGATAACCTACTTTGTACATTAGCAACTATTCATTCAAATCAACCAATGAACCATAGTCAAATATCAACCCATCGATTGGTGATTCGCTTGTGTTTGCACTACTATGATATCGATTTTTATGGGTAAACAATTTGAAAATGAGGCGGTACATGAATCTCAGTTGTTTGGTTTCCGTAGTCTAACTGATAAGGACTATTTTATCTACATATACCTTCATAAGAATGAACAATGTCACTCTAGTAGGATAAAGACGATGATCATAATCGCCGATTACAGGGACAGCATGCCATAATTTGAAGTTGAATAAATCGGCTTTAAAACCAGGAAACTGGACGGCGTGAAACAGTCAGTATTAAGACGTCAAAGGAATAATATCAAATACTATCTCACTATATTGAAATCATGAAGATAAAATTTAATTTATTTGATCAGGCGTTCAACAGTGTTACAAGGATCCGACAAAATAAGATGAAGTCACTACCATATTTACCCGTGCATTACTAATACAGGAGATATAGTTTTAATGTCCATTAACCACCTAATTAGATTCAGAAGAAGACACTCATTTTTGAGTCACTTCACCCGTACATACATTACCTTCATTTCAAACTGCACATGCAGATGAATCACGTTTTAAACATAATTGTCTCATATATTTGTGATAAAGGACAACATACGTCATCGAGCGAAGTCTGAAAGATTCGAAGTTTGAAACCATGATAAACCAGTTCTCCAACTTATAGTGTGTCCATCGAATCAGAGTTCAAGCTAAGGAAAGAAAAGTGTTCAAGCCGTAGATACTGTCAAGTCGAAGTTTTCACTTCACATTAGTTTATTTAATAAACATCTTGAGGTGTGCACCGTGATGACGTGGTATTTTGTCCCGAAAACAATCATTTCTCTTCTTTCCATTCATTCAGGACTGTAGATGAATAAGAATAATGCTAAGAGGAAAACATATCATGAAGTTGAACCCACATGTACGGTCATCCAAGTGAATTCGCCTAAATTTATCAGTGAAGTGGAAATGAGCTGGGGAAGTTGCCACATTAATTTTCAAAATCAAAAAGATAGTGGCAACCAATTTGAATACCACTATTTGTAAATTCATCAAAGGTTTCATGCTTTCCTTCCGGTCATCTTATAATGGCCAAATCGAGTTCCACATACAGTCCTAGAATGATACTCAGAATGTTTAATAATAACAATAGTGGCATTATATATATATATATATATATATATATATATATATATATATATATATATATATATATATATATATATATAAATTACACATGAAAGATAAGAATATTTACTCCGTTTGCAACTTTCTTGGAACTGCAGAGTTAACTTAGGTAGAAAACTACATTGTAAATTCGATTCATAATACATAAATAACAGCAAGCTGCATACTCTTTAGCTAGTTTTCTTTTAACAACAAAAGCCGATTATTAGTTAATTCATTTCTAATAATTTCTTCGTCGCGCAGCGGACGGGCTAAATGTGGTATTGTAGAGTTGTATTTTTAGTAGCAGGTGCATATTGTCTTATATACTTTCTCCTCGTCTGTCCTGACGACTAAGAGCTTTGAGTGAAGAGGACTCTGGTCATCTGATGAAATAACTTTTGATAGACATTTACATGAGTTAAGATGTTTGTTTACAACGGTTTTAATTAGGTTTAGAGATACACGGCTCGTTCTGCTGACAGTCTTCAAAGTTCTACACAATATAGCACAGTCGTTTTTCAACGACCCAAGAAAGAATAAAGGGGGACAATGGAGGAGAATAGGAAAGATGCATGAGGTTATAAAACACACGAGGAGGGGATGAGTTATACCAGATACTCTCAGCTTCCTAATATGGTAAGTTAGGTGGGAAATTCTTTTGGAAATTAAGATTTGGGTGGACAAGGAAAGGTCCGAAGAAAAATATACACCGAGATGTTTCACACTTGTAACATTTTCTAATCCACAACTATCAATCGAAAAGGAATCACGAGAAATAAGCAGTTTGCGTATATTATGTTTTCGACTAAAACTAAAGTTTATAGACTGCAGTTGTGAAGAATTAAGCACAAGACCAGTCACAGAGAACCATCGTCTAACAGTAGAGAGAAAATCATTCAATTGGTAAAAATCTGTTGAAGATGAGACAGGTATGGAAACTGTCAGGTCATAAGCATATTTGTATAAGTGAGAAACTTGGGCACTGTGGTAGAATGTAATTCCATCTTAGATTTGTTTATTTGATATATAGCGCACAGTGATACAGTATTATTTACTTGATTACGTTTCAAGCATAAATTATTGCTCATAATCATATCAATGTAATCACACTTCTTTCGATATCTGATTTTATAGTCCCGTCACCTGATCTCTCTTTGTTTTTTTGTTTTTTGATTGGTAGTAAAGTTTCCCATTATATAATTTCATTTCCATTATAGAATCAGATATCGAAAGAAGTGTGATTACATTGATATGATATGATATGATATGAGCAATAATTTATGCTCGAAACGTAATCAAGTAAATAATACTGTATCACTGTGCGCTATATACCAAATAAACAAATCTAATATGGAATTACATCATCATATTTGGCAAAATTGATACTAGATGAAGACTGCAAGTCATGCAGAAAGAAAGAGGAAAGGGAGGGGAAAAGGACGGCTCATTGGCGAACACCAGTCACAGTAAGCAATGAGGTAAAGCACCTCCCTCTATAAAAAGTGTATCGTTTCCTTACAGAGAAACACGAATACGGCAAGCTGATTATTCAGGACTCACTATTAGTCCTGTCTCGCTTGTCCAGTAAAAGAGATCTTGGAAGAGAATCAAACGGTGAAGTATAGTCTAAAAACGCACATGTGACAAACTTGGCAATTCTATCAAGATTAGAAGCAATATTGCCATATAAGACAATGGTAGCATCCAGAGTGTTTCCTCTGCTTTTATATGCGAACTGATTAGGGTATCCTAAGACGTTTAACGTAGGTTCAAGTGCAGGTATTATTAGCTTCTCAATTAACTTCAAGAACGGAAAAGTAACTGCAATCGGACAGGATTTCCGACATACCTCTGGAGCTTCTGACTTAGATAAGGGGACTATCTTAATGTCGTTCCAGGCAGCTGATATATCACTTTGTGAAAACGATCTACTAAACATGTTAGTTGGTGAATAGCATAACATATCAGGGCATTTCGTAAATATGGAACTTCACATACCATCTAGACGTAAACTGTGTGAAGAGGTCAGGGAACTGAGACACCTGAAAACACCTATCTCTGTGAACGCTGGACAATATTCTTCATTGGAAACTTGTGGACAAAGTGCGATTGGACAGGTGGATTGGCGTATAAACTATTTGGTTAGAGTACAGACGTTATCACATGCTTCTTTAGTAGGGTGTTTACTGCCAGTGAGGTTTTCAAAATGGAAAAGCCTTTGCGTGGCAAAAGTTTCTGATTATGTAAAAGACTCAGGAGTTTAATTTCCAACCTGATTAAAATGTTCAATTAACGACCACCAGCATTATCACTTACTTTACACTTTACTTTTCTGTTTCCTCTTCTTAATCTCCTAAGCTGGGGAGTAGGCATGCGATCGAAGAGCAAAAGATGTTTTTCACTGAGGTTACAGATATCCAGGCAAAGCTTGAGATAGCATGTCACACCATCAGTAATGTCGTTCAAAACATCGCTGTCAAATGGGTTCCAGTTTGTACATTGTAGTATTTCTCTTACATTAAGTATGCTACCAAGTGAATGGTTTCTATATACAATTTTCTTGTATGTGAAGGCTGTTTTTTGTAGTTTGCCATATATTTTGGACAAAACAAGTATAATGCAATGACCTGAGCTGAGTAATGGAGCTCTCTTTGAGTTTCATATATATATCGGTATCATTGACCAATGCCAAGTTTAGTGTGGGGTCCTGATGTGTTGTGAAGGTAGCAAAGTTTTGATGACCAAGAGGTTTGAGAAAGCTTTTTTCACAAGAACTGAAATTATCACATATTATCAACAGGGAAACACACAAAAAAGGAGCTGCGAATTCCATGAATATATCAGATAAACTAGATAACTGGAAGTAACTGAGACCAGGCGTCACATAAATATTTGTAATATAAATAGACCGATTATGGTTCACCTATTCTGGGCGGTATTTAACACTGTCGCAATCTATGTAATCATTTGAGAATTTGAAGTATATGTGACCCAAAATGCATCAGTGGGCATTGATCAATGTAGCAACACCATCTGCACCTTTATTAGTAGAGCTACATGGATCTGACAGAAAAATCAAAAACCATTCAGAAAAACGAAATTGTCATCATAAAGTCCAAGTAACCAAATTTTGAAGTGAAATTACTTCAGTATTACGGGGAAAATTTGAAAATATAAGAGATTTTAGGTAATCCACTTTTCTCTGCAATAATCTGCAGTTCATGCTTTTAACTTCAGGCTGAGTCATTTCAGATAAAGTTATTCGCTTTAAAACACATTCTCATCCACCGTGATGCTTTTTCCTCATCTTATTTGATACTGGTATCGCAAAAGGCGTAAACTTTTTAAAAACATGCGTGAATATATTAATGAGAGCAGAGGACATAATAAAATGATTAAAACGAACAAACGTGTAGAAACATTTGATGGAATATGTGAAATGGAAAATTTAGTAGCTCAGAAATTTGAACAGGTCGCTATGGCATATAATGTGGCTGGTAACCCCAAAATTCCAATGAAGTCAGATAGTTTAAATGACAAACGTGAGAACTTCATTGTTATTGGAAGGTTTTGTAGTATGGGATCTCAATAATACTAGACAACTTTTAAATGAAATGCTTAAAATATAAACTGGCCGAATCGATCATTCATTCATTCGTCCATCATTTCACGCAACAAACAACAAACACCATTTTGCCTTTCCGTGAAGTCCTACAGATCTAAGTACTAGTTTTTTATCTACTATGCGAACCACTATTTCTTCTTCCACTGGAATTGTTTGTTTGTATCTTGATGATCACTTAAACACTTTTCACCTGACCAGCTAGTTCACTGTGCATAAAAATAATTCGAAGTCGACAGGCTTCATCATCCTAATCTACGTTTGTTTCTGATAGAATTTCAACTGACGGCCATCAACTTTTTCTTCGAAATAAATTTGCCGCTGTAGAAGAAATTCAGGACCTTAAAAGTACGAGAGGATTACTTTTTGTGTATATGCTTTGAATTTCGACACCGAAAAAAGGCTATCGTTATACCATTATAACACTTCCAATTTGATTTCTACTGTTTCAATTAATCATGATGTTACTTTACACCAAACCGCTAATAACACTAATTACCAACCTTATCGATTTCTGTTATTTCAAGAATTTTCATTCTATTACTACATACTAAATACTGCATATATAGTTGAGCGTAAAATAGTCCTACATCTAATCCATAGTGACACCGTCTGACTGCCTATAGAATTCCTTATTGGAGAGAAAGTGTGCATTCATTGTACATCGTAAGAGAAGCTCTTTCAAGGTGGATGCAGTAATTCCAATTTCTATATTTCTCTTTTCCAGTTCGCTACATATGAAGTCCACTGTTTCCATCAGAGGGACATTTGTGAATATGGCTGATACGTCTAAAGATATCATAGACTTACTATTCACAGCAATAACCTTCACTATTGAGATAGAAAGTGATGACAGCATCATCTTTTTAGATGTTCGATTGACAAGGAAGGTGGATGGAACTATAAAAAGAAGTGTGTCTCGGAAACCAACGTCAGCAGGTCAATACACCCACTTCTTGAGTTCCGTCCTCTTGTAATATAAATGAAATCTAGTTAAATGTTTGGTCCATTTGGCTAGACTCATCTGTTCAGATGATACTTTTGACGAAGAGCTTCAAATTATCCACGATCTACTACTCAGTAGTAATGGATGTCCAGAAACGTTCCTGGCTAAAATATGGACACATCCAATATGAAAACCAAAATGCCTACAGTCTCCAAGAAACCATTGTTCCTAAGACTACAATTTCGAGGTGACATCATCCGCAAAATTGTGACACAACGCTTAAAAAATGCTATAAGAAGATCATTTAATGCCACCAAGTTATGCTATGTTTTCTACAACCGGCCGATTATGACCACACGAACTAAAGACAGACTCCCTGACTTCTCCTCTTCTATGTGCATTTACCAGATCAACCACTTCTGTGGAGCTAGTTACATTGGACGTACAGTTAGGCAAGTCCGTCGTCGAATCGCCGAGCATCGCCCTTCATGGCTAAATTAGGGGAAAACCAGATCGATACGAAGCTCAATACTCTCTGATTGACACCGGCCACCGAGTTAATGCCTTTAAAGTTATTTATCACATTTCTTTTCACCTCACCCATGCTCTATGAGTTAGTCTTTTACATACAGCAGAAGCCATAGTAATCCACCTAAACAAGCCAAGTTTTTGTGTTCAGAAGAGATTCGTACAGCCTCTTTCTTTGCCTTGGCCATCTGTATAGCTCATTTATCATAACAAGACTCTAAATTTCATTCACCACACAACTGACTATAACTAATATTTTGATAGCTCTATTATTACTATGATTATTATTATCATTACAGATTTAGCCATCGTCTTCTCCCCCTACTGTTTCTAATTAACGTCAACAATTTACCTTTCACGTGACAGTTCATTTTCGCTCTTTAGTTAACATTATACAAAATATCAATTATGTAAGAACCTGTTCACAAAATCTTTCTACTATAATTAATCTTTGCTTTAGTTAACTGTCTTAATTACCTGATCAATTATCAGCTTCTTAATACTTTGAGATTGATAACCTTTCATTGAACAACTCTCACCACTAGATTGGTATGTAATTATACGCTTGAAAATGCTATATTAATGTAGAGCCATTGATGAGGAACTAATTGAAAAGAAATATTTCTTCGCTCACATTGTTTTACTGAATGTCTAAATGGATATTATAAAAGTTGGGACTTCGTATTTAAGTACCATTGATAAGAACGACTAAAATTCGTTTTGAATATATTTCTTCGAATAACTGTTTTTTCTTACCCCTCTGAGTTCTTCTTTGTAGGAGACTGCTTTCGACAAAACGACAGCGTTTAAATACTTAATCATTTTGATCTTTGCTAGCCAATGTGTATACGTCATTTACTGAAAACACGGTCAACGATTTCAAAGGAATTGTTTCACGTTATAAGATATGTATTGTGAACTAGTTGTTGACTAGCCTGATGATGTACTGCGTATATTGGAGGAGAAATAAAGTTATATTATCTGTAACTGTTAAGATGGGAGGAAACGTTATCTGGTATATTTAGATATATTGCTCGATATACGGTGCGATAATCGATTCACAGGAAGCTAAAAGGTATGTGGTATCCTTATATACATATATGAGAAATATGTATGTGCCGTTGTGTAAGCATGAGTTGATATTGGCTTATTTCTATTGTATTGTCTTTTAGAATACAGATGCATACTAATGATGATGGTGAATATAACAATAAAACAGAAAATCAATCCACATACCTTTCCATTATTAAAAAAGGTAACGGATGAAAAATAGAACATCGGAATAAATACAAAAATGACCATTTGTACTTATTAAATGATTGTTTTTAAGAAGTAACTGACTGTACGCCATCTTGTTTGTTCAAACTGTCTGCATCCACTTAAATATCCAGGGTATCTGTAGTTATGTATGTGTTATATTCTAAAACCTTTCAATTAAACCGCTACCCAATGAAATCAGGTTCATTTCATATTTCGATCGAGCGTAACGCAACCTTCGATTTATTTTCTAGCTTCTTACTGATCTTTTCATGTACTCATTAGAGGCTATTACGATGGTGGTAGGTGGGTAGGTAAGTAGACAACACTCTTGTTATCAATTATGTACGACAGTGTGGACGAACATTCTTGACTTCATGGGCCGACATCAGTTGAAGAAACATTGGAAGCCTGGGAGCAATAGACAACTGCTTCGTCCTGGTGTGGGACTCTTCAGCAGTGCGCACCTATGAAACGCCAGAGATCGAACCCAGGACCTTCAAGTCCCACGGCCAGCAAGTGGCCATTGAGCCCCTGGTTGAAAATCCAGTGGTGTACACCTCCAGCTTCTGTTCTCCAACTGATGTCAGTCCGTGATGAATACCAACCTGAAAACAAAACTGGAAAGTTTAATTTTCAGTGTGTGCTTTCATCTGTTATTCTTCTGTTCAGGAATTTATGTTTCACATTGTCACAGGAATATTACAAAACATAGGTAGACCTCTGACTGTGAGAACTATTCCGCACAAGAGGAAATAGATAATATATATTTGTATCAAATATTTAATAGCTTAATGCTACACTGTGTAAGCGATTTATCCAGTGAAACAATAAACTGTCCAACAGCATTGCCACGACCATAAAGTAAAATAAATCAAGCTTTCC
The DNA here is from genome assembly GCA_944470555.2 of Heterobilharzia americana. Lineage (NCBI taxonomy): Eukaryota > Metazoa > Platyhelminthes > Trematoda > Strigeidida > Schistosomatidae > Heterobilharzia > Heterobilharzia americana. The sequence goes on along the minus strand of OX104130.1, from coordinate 85,519,281 downwards.
AGCTTAATCAACGTTTCTCCTTACCTCATCAGCACCCACCTGTCGGTATGTAAATATAATCAACCACACCTCGCAAATAAAGTTCAGAAATACTTACACCACTCGGTTTTGGAAAGTGAAATATCCCAAGAAATTCCTTTCACAGTAAAATGTCAACTGATCATGCTTCTGACACAATACGCTTTACATAAGATTACCAGTGATTAGTTCTCGACATCAAACATTAGAATCCTGAAACTCTAGTGAAAAATGAACATCTTGACGTGTAATAGAGATTTTAATGGTGGCTCTGAAGGTTTCCGATATTACTGAATTTTACCACAGTTTTTTTGGGAAATCATTAAACCGCACTACTTAAATATAATTTCTAATCTGAATAATCACTGGATTAATTATTGCACTTACAGATATGCATTCTGACATGACCAGACATGTCATAATGAACTATTCCCATTACACGTACTAGGTGTTAGTTCGGTGAACAAAGATTATATGATCAATCTCTCCAGTCACCTGGCTATATTAAATTTTATAATTATCACGCCATCACATCTTATAGTGTGATTCTAGGTGAGTACATGAAAAGTTTTTCGCTAAATTACTGACCTTGGTGTGGTGAAAATATGAATCTTGTAAACTTGCTTCAAACCTTCAAAAACGCCCACCTTTCAACCAAATTCACTCTAGAATCAGAATCAAACTCAACCTTCCATTTTCTTGATGTTCAGCTCGAAAGAAAAGACAATAATTCACTTCGTAGATCAATCTACAGAAAGCCTAATTCTGGTAGAGGATTGTTCCCAACTACTCTTTAGTCATCACTCTAAAATACGACAGCTTGCTTAATCCGTGTGTTATCAAAATCTTCCAACAAACATGCACATCATATACTTTCCTTTCAATTTGTTTCATTCATTTAAATTTGTCATCTGAGCTTATCAACATGAATTCCAGATTGTTATACTGACTGAATGGACTACCACCATGAAACATATGCACACTTTCCTGTTCATTCTCCATTCTAGACTGGACGCTAGTGTAACACCAGCTACCTGTTTCACATTATTTTCCGTTATTATTAACATCATTCAGATGCAATAATCATGATGTTTGAAAATGTTGCAATATTGCTTTAAATTTGACATGCTAAAGGTTCCATAATGTATCACGGATGCTGCATAGAATAAAGCGATAATTATAATTGTCATCATCAATGTCAGTATTATTATTAACTTCCACTTTTTTGCTAGAATACTCTCTTGATCGTTGTATTAATAGTTGAGCTTTCAGCAGTATTATTCAGTTGGACGAATTCCTCATCACCTAACGTCTGTGTTATCTACCATTTAAATTAACATTCTTGTCGTATGTACGAGGTTTCGTAGCATTTGTTAATCCTAAATATTATAGGTTGTGGAGCAGATTGAAAAAATTCACAAAAAACATTCAGGCGAATCCGGTTCAATATTTTCTTCTTGCTATGGTTAACTTTGTGAATAAGAGAGGGTGCGTAATCTTATTCAACTCAAATTATGTTAGACTATAGAGAACTAAGTGGTTTATATCGGCTTGTATAGCTTAAGAATAGAAATCCGCTTGATGAAAGTTATTTTTTTCACCGCTCACTGCGGCGTACATTACTACTGAAAATATGCGTTTATTCACTCACATGGAACTGAATTACTTTTAGCTTATTTCCTATTCAAAATTCGTTCTATATTATCTTAAATCTTCTTGTTGATATCCCCATTTTTAGTTTGTTTGATGAACCGTAGGCCAAGAATATTTGGGGCATTGATTTTATATAACGATACACTCAACTGGTGTTGGCATACTGAAGTCGGCTGAGGGCTTAGTGAGCTAGTTCAAAAATTGCTACCTATACAAGGTTTAATAATTCCCAAAGTTTCTGTATCTTCTTGCCAATAATTTCGGTAAGTTTGTATGAACGAATGTGTAACCTCTGTAGGAGTCCGATTATTGGTTCAGAACAGCTGAACATGGAAATGAAATGCCTAAAATACAACATAATTGCTCAACATTTGCAGAGAGATTTGTTAAACAAACGTTTGCTGTATAATATATTGAAGAAGTCAATGCTACACACATTTTTCTTTTGTTTGACATTAAATAGTTTTTACAGTTTCTCTGCTCAGTGTTCCTGTAACATATTCTGTTTTCACCTCACTGCCTAATGAAATACATTTTGTTTGTTCTTGTACTTCTTCCGTAGGAATTTATTTCCTTTACTATCCACCGTCTTGATTCGATGATGCCGGATCGTGTATGTCAGTCTTCTGTTTTACTCATCTCAGGATATTGTCAGACCTTCCTAAGGGCATGGCTTGAAACAGTTTGTTGATTGATGCTTTATTCTTTTCTCCAAGTGTTATGCCGTTCAACGTCATTGTTTCATACAGATATTTTTTTCCCTTTTAATTAGAATAGTTCTACGCGTCGACGAACTTCATCACTGTACGGAACTAGGTTATTTTATTGTAAAGTAGATATTTTTGTGTGAAGGAGACTATTGCCCAGCATATATTAGTAAAGTTTCATTGATGAAATACCATGTATCTACACATTTTATTATTATTATTATTATTATTCACCCTTGCGCTATTCCCGGGAAAACTGAACACAGTGTATAATGAGTGGAGCAATTTAGCTGACTGATTTGAAATGAAAACTGTTCTGAACTATAAGATGCATTATAACTTCAGTATCCGTACTTTTGTCATTCTGATAGCAATGACGTGACCGGAGATTATACTCACAGCTATTTCCAAAGCTACAATTAGATTAAACTGATGTTCAGAGCTAAAGAAACTTGTTGGACATGAATTCCTCGAGTATGACGATCCTAATAGCCTGACTTGACAAACTGGTTCAATAAACTTTGTAAAACTATCCTTCCCAGTTCCCTGGTATGTTATCCGTTGTGTTCTAAAAACGGCTTGTTTTATACAGTCATCCAATGACTGGAGTAGAAAACTAATGCATGTTTTTACAGTCTGTTTCAGAACGGATGTATCAAAGCGTATCAAAGTTTAATGGGGGAATTTTTAAGGCAGCACAATCCTGAAATGAGTTTTCCCAGTCCCACACTTCCACTTAAGAGTAAGGCAAGCAAGAATTACAGAAAATGTGTCAAACTTCTTTTCACCCGCTGGATATCTCTTATGTTTCATTATCTCAATCTGTGAATTATAAAAATAGGGTTCACGGAGTTGCAATCCACTGAATTTAATAAACTGTATAAGTTTGAAGAAAGCCTAGGTACATTCTTAACCTTAACTACATTCCATCGTATCCAGCAGAAGCTGACTCAGGAATAATCTTTCATTGAAGTTCTACAAATTACAACTTTGTGACAATCCAATGATAAATGAATCCAAAGACAACGAGGTGAGGTCGTCTATAACGATTTCGTGCCACTTTGAAACAAACCCGTCTCCAACGTTCAGATGACAATTCAGACATCCGCTGAAGCAACCATATGCCAGAAGTAACTGACGATGTCGGTCCAGTATACTAATAAAAGGGGAACTACTGGTATGAATGGAAACAAACGATACCTTCTGCACAAGCGGTGGATCTCAGGACTTATTGGCCTGGGTAATAACCTTCTGACATTCTCAGTGATGATTGCTGTACTAAGTCCCAGCGGAAATACCATCACTTATTGGGATAGGTAAATTCAGCTGATGAGTCTCAAAGAAAAGGAAGTTCACATCCTGATTTCCACCCCAAACCATCACCAAGGAAAAGATACCTCTAAGATATTCACACTCAAGTACTATGGCGAGCATTTCATGCACCAATATTGCATGCAAAGAATGCTTATGGGAAAGAAACTAAAGCTCGAAGTTGATATGATGCCTCGAGAAATCCTTAGACCAGAACCCAAATCACCTCAGAATACAGTAGTGGAATCTTAAAGTACTTGGGTTTTGCAAATTCAGCAAGGCGAAATCCTGCAAATAGCCATTTAGAGTTAGCAGCACTTACGATTTATTACGTAAAATCCAAGTAAGGCGATAAAGAGATTTGTGGAAACAGAAATGAAAACTGGTGTATAAGTGTGTGAATTTACTTTTAGGAATGCGTGATGATAATCCAAGCATTTAACTCCAATTTCTGTGAAAATAATACTACTCGGTTATGACGATTAGCATAAAACTGAAAGAATATTTTTTTATTAGGGAAGATAAGCAGCTATCAGATTTTTTAGTGTTTGCTGAAAAGAAATTTTCGTCACACTGCATTCTATAATGGAAGAAAATCATTAATGAAGCTCGGTGATTCACGTTTGTGTCAGCTTTTTCTGGTCTGACCAGAGTTGAAAATGAGTTTCAGTCGCTTAAGCTTTAACAATGCCAGCCTTTTTGATAGCACGAAATGATTAGCAACAAACCCAAACTCTCTTCATTCACTAACATAATCTTCCAAACTTAACACGGGCCTAAGAAATCATCAACACAATAAACCAAAATACGCTTGTTGATTGCTAATGAGAAAACAAGCTTCCTAAATCACTTCACACTTATTTACAGTGTGAACTGTAAGTACCTCAGAGTTGCGCTTAAACATAAACTTAATTTCATAAACTTGCTCCATTAAGAAAATAAGAAAATGAATCCGCTGATTGCTGCTCAAAGTCCGATGATACAAAATGTTGAGACAATTACACAATAATCTAATGCAATGCTCAAAGGTGTTATTTAGAAACCTGATAAAAACTAAACAAATATGAGTAAAGTTGGATGATCACAGTGTCAACAAAGTAGTCAACTTTGGTCCAATACTAAAACGTTACCGTTTTTGAAAATTTAATCAAAAAACAATCCAAAACCACACGTTTACTAATGGGTATGAAGAGTGTCTGTGACTAACTGCATTACGACTAGTATTCCTGGATATACTTGCCTCTTCGTACTTGAAATTCCTTTTAAATTGAGATTTGGAATGATGTATGGCCTAGGTCAGCTTAACGTGGCACCATTATTTCAAAATCTTAAAATCTACTACCTTCAGATTCAAAAAAGTGTGTGTTATCAAACGAAAGATCGGTTTGAAAAAGGAAAGTAAACATTACAGAACATCTTATCAAAATGGAACTCTCTTATATGCGAAGTGCTGCCAATATTCACTGGGCTTCTCTATTGTTAACAAGATCATTACTTATCCTCCACCAGTCCTACAAATTATTCCTCAACACCTCTCTCATTGATTATACTGATTTTTAGATGTACAGCGGCTACTTGAAACTAAACCGCCAGAATCGAACCTGCTTTTACTCACAACTCTGTACTTATAGACTCGAGCTAACTTATTTGCTGACGTGTAGATGTGTGTGAAACAATTCGATTTTATATTGCCTTATTGTCACTGTTAAGTGAGGAGAACTAAACTGGTGTCGCCATTTTATTCTGCTTTCACTGGAGGTTCATATTTAGATTTAAATTACCTTTGTCTGAAGTACATGGAACAATGCTTATTCCACGTGGTGAACTTGAAAAGTATTTTTATCTTATTCAAATATTTGGGCAACTTTCAATTATCGGTTACACGTGACTGAATGGACTCAAGATGGTCAAATGCACACCGCTTTAAAGATTTCACATTTGTAAGGATTCTGTTCCTTCTCAGGAACCTCTAGTAAATTCTTGGATATTGATTCTTCTCAATGCAGTCTTCGATGAACTCAACATGTATTCTAGATTTAGAGAGCCTTACATCGAACTTCAGGAACTGGTTGAGTACCTTCAATGCAATAGGATGCTCAGGAGGATTATAAGGCTCTCCGAATTTAGTACATATTTTGAGTTTATCGAAGACTGCATTGAAAATAATCAAAATCCAATAACTTACTGGAGGTCCCTGAGAAGGAACAGAATCCTAACAAATGTGAAATCTTTAAAGCTGTATGCATTTGACAATCTTGAATCCATTCAGTCACATATAAAGGATAATTGTAGAACCTGAAGAGAATTTATTGAAAAGAATATTCTTAGTTCAGATTATTGCTTTTTATAAATTTTGTGGTTTGGAAACTTCCAATTATTCAGTTGAACGATTGTTTTCAAGATGTAGTATCATATTTCTGTTTTAGGCAGTTTGAATGAGTTGTAGGCAACTTAGATTAATCATTAATCAACGTATAACTGTAAGCAACCACGTATATTCTTTTCATGTAAGTACATTCTTCGAGATAAAATGATCTGATAGTAATCTAGTGGTTAGTTCAAGTTTTACGAAGGAGATACATCTTGTGAAGAAGAACTAGATTGTGAAGTCAATCTGCTAAAACACTGCACAAGGTCGCAGCCGAAGTCGTACATTACTTGGAAGAGCTACCATTTCTGATTGAAATGAGAATGGAATTTTTTGAACACTTCTGTGAATCTTCTCTTTTAGACACAATTTACGGATGTGTTCCATTGCTGTATTAACATTATCCAATGGAACTGGAACACGAAGACAAAAGAAGCGAAATCAAAGTCATAAAGCACTGCAGATTCTATCCAACAGAAGACAGATACACAGAGGCTAAGCGCATACTGTAACAAAGGTTTGGAAGAACCCAATGGCAGTTACGAAGAGAAATTCATCACATTGAATGGACAACCGAAGACGATTCTAGAGATATTTCGGCCTTTCCTAATGATCTTTTGACCTGGCTGAATTTTTTAGTCTATCTTCTGCTTACTTCATCGTGGAAGTAGTAAGTGGCTACGATATTATTGCTGCATACACGTAAGGAGAAATCTTAGCGTCTATAGGGAAGCTAGATTGGTGAGAACTTGTAATACGATAACTAGGGGTCATCATCCCTTCTAATTCGTTTTGCCGAATTTTTCTCCTACAAAGTCCACTGTATCCATTTGTGAACAAGCGTCCCTTTGATAACATTATATTATTCTTATGTAACTTCCCAGACTCACTGACTGCCACTCAGTATTAATAATATCAAAATCTCAGAATTATGATTTCTCCTACCTCTTCACCAAAGTACTCCAAAAATTATCTGAGTATATTTTATTTAATGATACCCGAGTGATTAGAAAATCGAAACAAGAATTTTCTGAACTCACTTTAGTCTGCTACGCTACTGCCTAATGATAAGTAGTTTGCAATTTCGAGATGAAAAACAGCTAAATCGTGACTATCAGTTGAATATTGGCGCTGCTTACACTGTGACCAACGCATGCCAAACATCCACTCTAAATTCGACCACTGATGATTGAATGCACGAATATCACAAAATTCTTGGAGATGATGTGACAGTGTAATCCCGGACTTATTTAATCCTCAAACGAAGTTAATGGGAGCAACAAGTAATCAAGGTGTAATGGTACTTTCTCATCTGAAAACTAGGTTGATAGTGAGATGGTTTGTTTGAATTCACCATCATCGTCTGAGCAGGGAACGTGAACATATTCACCAGCGCTATCCTCCCACATACATGTAATGGCGACGTTTCATTCAAATAATCAACACTCGTTAGTGTGTGCAAAGCTAAGTCGAATAAATCAGCATTTTGATTGCAAGTAACTGGTACTCCAACGCTTTGAAAGGAGATGGCATGGTTATATCCACTAAGCAGTTTACTTCTAGAAGCTGCTGAGTACTTTTATGAATTCTAACATGAACGTTGCTTCCTTTGCAGTTCTGAATACTTGGATATAAACGTTTTTACCCTCTTTGTCGTAAATATGATCCTCATAAATGTCGAAAAATCTGTAAAGCAGACAGAAGCAAACATGATGTAGTAAAAAGGCTGGAAGTAGTTGTCGACTGAGATAGTCTAACGAAAAATGTCTTCATACATTGATCTGGTAGTTATAGCAGGTGGCAATCAAAGAAGAAAATGAGGATATGACTGAACATTCTAGCAGGCAAGCAGGGAAAGGAACTTTTTCACATTACCCGTTGCGTTAATTTGTAGTTTCTACCATATTTAGCTAGCTTAGCAAATTGTTGTTCGCTTGATGCAATGCAACAGAATTACCAATGCAAACATCATCTCAAAGTTGTGGCAACTAGTAGTTACTCCGTCCAAATCCTTAAAATGAGTCTCATAACTACACACTTTAAAAGCTTCCGTCTGGTGGGTGAAATGGCATGAGTCATTGATGCTCACCATCGCGTGAAGTAGTCTCATCAAAATTATCAGCATACTGCCTGAATAATATGGTGAGAGAAATGCTTAAAGACCATCAATATATGTCAGAATTCACGTCTCAGTTTTCGTTCTTTACAGGTTACCATTTAATCTTTATATTATTATTTTCTATTTATTATTCGTCCCTTGAGTTACTAGTGGAACATAGGACTTCAGTAGCACGCCTCCATTCCACTCTCTTCTCTGCAATCTTTTCAGTCTGGCTCCACAACAGCCCACAAGCTCTCATTTCCTCCTCGCACGATCTCCTCCATGTCACCATCAACCTGGACGCCCAACTCGTCGCTTCCCATTGCGGTTCCACTCGAGAGCCTGCCGAGTGATGTCCCCAGTCGGCCTTCTCTGTGTATTCCCAATCAAATCCACCTCCACTTCATTCTGCATATTTGTTGACAGATAGCTTCTTGATTGGTTCGTTCCCAGAGTTCCTCCTTGCTTTTTCTTTCTGGTAGTCCATCTGATCTTCAGTAACGAGCCAGAGCAGGCAGTTCTTGATGAATGTCTGGAGTTTGTTGGAAATCCCTTTCGTAACGCGCAAAGTCTCTCAACCATTACTCAGAAGCACTAACCTGACACTGGTGTTGAAAATCCGCATCTTGTTCACACTTTATGCTGAGTGTAGAAGATCGCCACACTGGTCTCAGGATAATCAACACCTGTCTTGCTTTTCCGATCCTGGCTGGCTTTGACATCCTCGTCTGTGCCGTGATGTGTAGTTGAAAAAGTGCTGCCTAGATAGGTGAAGGAGGCTACTTCCTTTAAGTTTCTCCCGTTCATGGTGATTGGAGTTTGTTGTTGTTGCTGTTGTTGTTGGTTGGGTATCGTGATCACCTCTGTCTTCTCTATATTCACTTGAAGTCCCGTCTTCCTTCGCTGCCCTGCCTCGCCTCTTCTGTCAACTTGTTAGTTTTCGCCTGTAGATCTTCAAGTTTGTGTGACATCAGACACAAGTCATCGCTGGCGAAATTCAAATCTTCTAGGTTCTTTTCCCCGGTCCAGAGTATTCCCCTCTTCTCGCTCCTCACTGTTTGGTGCATGATCCAGTTCAGTCAACCACAATCAGGAGTATCATGGGTGATGGTAGGCAGCCTTGTTTCACTCCTGTCTTCACTTCAAAAGCATCACTGTGCTTCCCATTGTGAATTACTTGGCTGTATGTGGCGTCTTCATATAGTTGTGAATGAGGCTGATAAATGTTAGCGGTATTCCGTAGTATTGAAGCAACTGCCAAATTACCATTTGGTCGACGCTGTCAAAGGCCTTCTCAAAGTCGATGAAGTTGAGATGAGGTAGAGGATTGACTGCCATTCTATACTTTGTTCTATGATGACGCGAAGCGTTGCAATTTGGTCCGCACATGATTTCTGCTTTCTGATTCCAGCCAGCCAGCCAGCCAGCCAGCCTGTTCCGGTCGTAGTTTTGAATCCAGTGCATCCTTAAGCCTCTCCAAGATGATGCGGCTTAACATTTTACTTGCTTTGGGTGGACATGGTGGAGCGTGATTCTGCGCCAGTTCTTGCAGAGACTTAGGTCTCCCTTCTTCGGGAGTTTGACAAGGTAGCCCTTCTTCCAACCAGTTGGCAGGTACCTTCCCTTCCTTCCACACCTTCTGCAATAGTGGTGTGGTGTGGTGTGGTGTGGTGTGGTGTGGTGTGGTGTGGTGTGAGCATGTCCACTGTTGTCTCTGCGTCTGTTCTCAGTGCTTCTGGCCGGATTCTATCTGGTCCAGCTGCTTTCCTGCATTTCAGTAGCTTTATGACGCTCGAGACTTCAACTTTCGTCGGAGGGCTTATGTTCACTTGTGGTTCTGTGGCTGGGCTGCAGGTGGTATTTGTGGACGAAGTGCAGTTGGTGGTCGATTCAAGAGCTTCTTGAAGTGGTCGGCCCATTGTTTCCTTTGTTTCTCTTCACTGGTTATTAAATTTCCTTCATCATCTTCTATTGGTTTCATGTGTGTTGATCTCTCCCCAGATAGACTGTAACCTGGTTGTTTGATACAATGTTGTCAGGTCTCTATCTCTCCTACCTGCAGCCTGTTCTGCTTCACTTGCCAGTGTGTTGTGGAAGTGTCTTTTGTCCTTGCGTGCACTCTTCTTCACTTCTTTGTCCAGTGTAGTGTTTTATACATTGTGCTCAGTTCCTCTTGTCGTTGAGCGTCCTTGCACTGGTTTATCTTCTGCTTCACCATCCTCCTCTCCCTCTCCTATCAGCTCCCATGTGTCCATCAAGATCAATTGCAGTCCTTGTCTTCTTTCTTCTTCCTTCCTAATACGGTTATGCATGTTTCTTTCCACATAGCTTTCAAAGAGTTCCAGTGCTCATCCACACACGTTTCTTCAGGGATGTTGCTCGACATCTCCCATTTTGTCTTGATGGCTGACGTGAAGATATCCTTTGTAGTTTCGTCCTTCAGTTTCTGTTCTGGGTGTTGAACTTGAACTGTGGTCGTCTGTCATCAACTTCCTTGAAGGCTTCCAACTTGATTTAGAAGGAAGGTTGCTTGCACTAGACAGTGAGTGGTCTGAGTCTACATCTGCTCCTCTTATTGACCTTGTGTCAACTAGGCTGCATCTCCACTTTATTCACATTGAGATGAAGTCGATCTGACTTTCAGTGTAGTATGTTCATCTGGTGAAATCCATGTCGCTTTGTGGATATCCTGGTGCTTGAACACACTGCCTCCAATCACCAAATCGTTGAATGTGCAGGAGTCTGCAAACATTTCTCCATTCTAATTCATTTCACCTAGCGCTTCTCGACCCATGGTTAGTTCTCTTCCTGTGTTTTCCACTCCCAATCTGGCATTCATGTCGTCCGTTAGAATTTTGATGTAGCCAACTGAGGTCTTGTCCAGTATTGATTATAGTTGTCTGTAGAATTCCTCCTTTTTCTCTTGCTCTGCATTATTTGTAGGTGGACAGCTCAGCATTGAATGATTGTGACTTTCCTCCACTTTCAGTTGAATCTTGCTGTCATGATCCTGGAAAAGATTGATTCCCACTGTATGAGAGCCTTCGATGCTCAATCTTTATATGGATAGGCTGAATTATTTTCTCTGCGTTTTATGGCCTCTCCAAATATTTCAGGTGAGGGAATGATTAAAAAAATCTATGATCGACAGTATTATGCAGAAGCCGACTTATCGTTGTTGGTAATTCAGATGACATTCAAGTGAACAGTTACCTTTCTAGAATCACTTAGGTCAGGCGTATTTAACGGTACTTCAGGATTTTACAAGTGGATAAAGGTCAATATCAGCTGATATGAAGCGGATGAAATCCTGTCTGAAATGTTTACTTTTTAGTACATGTGCTCGTTTCATGTGTAATATCGTGCAGGAAAAGAGAAATATTTGACATTGAAATGTAACAAATAGCTGTCTTATCAAAATAATTTACTCAGTTATTGCTTATTTCAAGATTTACCTGTATGCATACGGTTTGAATCTTATCTCGTTCAATCTAAATGTTAATAAGGAGCGAAGTGGACTAAAATGGTGAATGTTGTAACACCCACTTACAATCATTTTTGAGTGCACCTATATCAAAAGAATAACGGACATATGGTTGTCATATTCGGCTCGACGTGTAGTACTTCAGACTTGGATTGTTCCATAGTCTACCACATTAGGCCTGGTTTACTGCTGACTGGCACTTTATTTGCAGTTTGAATGTCTTATAGAATTCACAGGTGTAGTTGGTAATGGAAGGAGAATGGATTGTGGTCAGGAACTAAGTCTTTTTATACATTCATTCATTCAGCTTTGAGGATTAGGCTTTCTAAAATTCAAAAGAGTGGAATGAATGTTGATAGTTATGTCCAAAGTTTTAACTACAAGTCCTAATACCATGGAGAAACCTCAAGGGAAATATTTGGTTGCATACCAACCAAGATCATTGCACTTCAACGCAGCGAAGTTGAAATGCAAGAGTACCGAATTTTTTTGTCACACATTCATGCTTAAAAGATACGGATACATGGAAGCTGATAGATCAGGGAGAGAAGGATGATGAAACAGAAGATGAACCAGTGCAGTGCAGTGCATGAATGAACAACGAACAGAGGAACTGAATACAACCTATAAGGTACCAGACAAAGAAGTGAAGAAGAGTGCACGGAAACACAAAAGACACTTCTACGATACATTGGCAAGTGAAGTAGAGCAGGCTGCAGGTAGGAGAGATCTGACAACACTATACCAAATAACCAGGTTACTATCCGGGAAGAGGTCAACACAGATGAAACTACTAAAAGATAGTGAAGGAAACTTGGTTACCAAAGAAGAGGAACAAAGGAAACAATAAGCTGTCCACTTTAAAAAGCTCTTGAATCGACCATCGCCACCACCATATGCAACTCGTCCAGAAATGCCACCAGCTGCCCAGCCACAGACCTACCAGTAAACACAAGACCTCCGACAAAAGCAGAAGTCCTGAACGTCATAAAGATTCTGAAAGCCTGGAAAGAAGCAAGACCAGATGGAATTCCTCTAGAAACACTGAAAACAGGCACAGAGGCACCAGTTGTGGACATGCTAACACCACTATTGCAGAAGGTTTGGAAGGAAGGAAGGAAAGGTACCTGCCCATTGATTGGAAGAAGGGCTACTTTGTCAAACTCCGAAAGAAGGGAGACCTAAGTCTGTGCAGGAACTGGCGCGGATTCATGCCCCTGTTCCGTTCACGCAATATAAGCAAAATATTAAGCCACATCATTCTGGAGAGACTAAAAGATGCGCTGGAATCAGGAAGTACAAATCATATGGGGACCAAATTGCAACGCTACAATACGCATCATCATACAACACAGTATAAAATGCCAGTCAACTGGATCTTTAAGTCAGATTCATCGACTTTGAAAAGGCCTTCGACTACGTTGATCAAGAAGTAACTTGGCAGGCAACTACTTCAACACTGCGGTTTTAGTGACACAAATCTTTATCAACCTCATTCAACAGCAGCTGTATACTACATGCCGAGTGATTCACAATGGAAAGCTCAGTGACGCCTTTGAAGTGAAGTAAAGACAGTGATGAGACAAGGTTGCTGCCTACTATCACCGGTCATCTTCCTGATTGTGGTGGACTGGACTAGACTGGACCGAATCATGCAAGAAACTGTGAGGAGCGGGAAGAGGGGCATATGCTGTTTGACCGATGAAAAGACCCCAGAAGAAGATTTGGATTTCACCAATGATCGTTCATGTCAAATGCCGCACAGACTCGAAGATCTACATGCTAAAACTAACAAGTTGGCAGAAGAGGCAAGGCAGAGAAGACGGGACTTCCCTCAGGTGAATGTAGAGAGGTGTAGACAGAGGTTATGAAGATACCCAACCAACAACAACAACAAGCACCAACCAACATTAACGGGAGAAATCTAAAGTAAGTTGTCTCTCTCACCGACCTGTCTAGGCAGAATCATCTGATAGAGAAGAGATAATTCAGCGAAGAAAATTTTCTTTTTCGACGATATCATTTTCTAAAGCTGTACAATCGTATTTATATATATCACAAACACATAACAGTTCATTATAAAACAATAGGGTATAATTACATCACTAACCAAGTGCTACGAACAACCGCATCAAGATTGCAAAGTAGTTGCGTAATAACCTAAGACAGCAGAAATATCAAGGAAGGCGAGGAGTTTGACAAGGTGGAAATTTAAACAGCGTAATGAGAAGACGAAGATTATCTGAAACATGTGATGTATTAGCGCTATACATTTCGAACAGTCTGATCACACATGGACTTGTCGAACTATTTATATGAAAATTTACGAAAAGGTCAATGAAGTTAATGGGAAGCAGCTACGCAGTGACAAGCAGTTTGCATTCATCCGACTGGGACAGGGACTATGTTGATACAACTTACTGGCTCGGTAAAACCCAGCACTGTCAACACTATACTGAATCTTTTATGCTGCTAAAATAATCGAGAACTTGACTCGACATTTCACTTCCCTGTAGACGTCTTCAGTTACCACCCCCTACGAATAGTATTCCTATTATACTCCACTAACCTATTCAACGATCTTACTTGGTGCTTCTCTTCCCACTAACTGTTTGATCCCACGGTATTTGGTAAAGTCCTCCATTTCACTTATCTCCCATGAGTCTACCGAGGTTTCGCCTTCTTTCGCCTTATGCTTTTGCTTTTCTTTTTTCTTTGCATTCCCTTCTTTATTATTTCACCGGAAATCCTTTCTGTTTTCCCTTTACAACCAGTCTTACCAACTCTCTGGTGGTATAACATTTGAAGAACCCTTCTGCATCTCAGTCCTTGGAAAAATCACGCAAAGCCTACAAATTTAATCAACACCCAGCTGCCCGTCCGGTTAACCACGGACAACCAGACGAGTCGGTAAACCTGCCGCATCGGGATCCCCCGAAGACCTGAAACTGTTCCGCAAGACCTAGAGGTAGGCTCGATGAAATCAATTGCTTCACATTAGCACAGCATTTTATCTCTGCTAGTTAATGTCAAACGACACATGTGTATTCCAAGAATTCATTGCAGCTGGATTAGTTGATTGGGAAGAGTTTCCGGGAAAAACATTGTCGGTGTCAATGAAAAGGTGACATCAAACTATGAGTGTTGAAGAAATTCATTTGAGCTAACTTAAGTCATAGATAAAAAGGGTCCCTACTTAAAATTTGGACTACGAAAACGATTCGATCATGCATGATATCAAATTACTCTTATTGTATATGTTTAATTATCCAACCGTCAACTTACAGTAAAATGTACTCTCGCGCGTTCTCAAAATGTCTGTAGCGTCACATACTTCTCCAGAATCAATAGCCTAGGGTTTGACGAGATTCAACACCGATGCTGACCTTGATAGTTTAACTGCACTCGCTAAGCTGAAGGCACATGGTCAAGCATCCTCGCCATTCGGCACACTGTCGTGTTACGTTGCACTGCTCGTAATCGACCCTCTAGCCAGTTAGTTGGAACGCATCGAAATCTTGTAATGACCTCGCAAATAAACTACTCCATCCGACTACGCTGTTGTTCTTTCTTCGTCTCTTATTCGTGGGTATTAAACAATTTCGAATAATTGATGATTGGCCTCTGCGTCTGTCAAGTTTGCACCAGGACAATTCCTAAATGTCTCTGACTTATCGTTATGCGAGTTCACAACAAAACTGCTAAAAATATCACTGTAGATAGCTTTGGACTCTTGAGTCTGCAAAGGTGATCCGCCTTGTTGGCCTGCTGAAAACAACAAACGATGCAGAAATGAAGCTACAAAGGGATGACTTGATTCAACAGAAGTTCTCAGTTTCAGTTACAAGGATAGTTGACCAGTTGGCCTGTGTTTATCCTTGCAGAAGATATATCCGTGAAGATCTAGCTTCTCCTTGAGCGCGTTGACAGAAGGTGTCGACACCACTTTCTGAGGTAGGGAGTTCCAGTAGTTGACAACATGGTGTAAGAAACGTAGATTCACACTAAGTTGATTCGATCACACACTTTGAATTTTCTCGCGATGCCCTCGGAGCTAGCCAATCGCAGCACGGCGGAAAAGATCGAACATAAAAGCACCCATACCATTATTAAGAATACGAAATGCCAGTATGAGATCACCCCGTTTCCTATGGTAAGACAGTGGGAATAAGTTTAGCTGCTCTAGTCGTTTCTAACAGAACAGATTCGAAAAGCCTGCCACCGGCTTGGTACCTACCCTTTAAACATGCTCAAGTGCGTCAGCATTCATTTTTAGGTATGAGCTTGCCTCCTGAATGTAATATTTAAAGTGAGGTCTAACGTAAGTAGAACAGAATGTTCTGAATATGTCCTGATCAGAACGTTTGAAAGCTCTGTGGATGGACCAATACGCGGAAGCCCTTTGCTGCAGCTGCATTACAGATTGCCGAGGTCTTCAAGTCATGGCTAATGATGACACTCAAGTCTTTGAGTTCAAAGACTGGGCGTAGTGGTGTACTATCAACGGAATACTGGAAACAATTTCTATGACTCATGTGCACATTCATTAGAGTTGATTTCCAGGTACCAACGTTTAGACCAACCAACTAGTTTATCTAGGTCGGCTTGAAGTGCATACCTGTCCACATCACTGCGCATGGCTCTCCAAATCTTTACATCATTGGCAAATAACAGTACCGAAGAGTTGAGCATTTTCGGTAATTCGTTGATATGTAACAAGAAAAGTAGTGGACCTTGGATTGTTCGCTGAGGAACTCCACTCCTGGACAGTATCCCACTTACCCTCACTCTTGGCCTTCAATCGTACAGAAAGTCCCTTTTCCAGGCTTGCAATGAGGTACCAAACAGGAAAGAGGACAGCTTTCCTAGTAATTTCACATGCGACACTGTCGAATGCTTTACTGAAGTCTATAAACACGGCATCTATTGGCAGCTTGCAATCACGGGCAGAAACCCATTACTCTCTTGCGATAAGGAGGTTAGTTAGACAGAGGTGTCCAGTGCGAAAACCGTGTTTCTGTGGTGTCAGAACATTAGTTGATTCAGCATGTTTAAGTACCCTATCACGGATTATTGTTTCTAAAACCTTAATAACTATGGTAGTTAGACTCACAGGGCGACAGTTAAACACCAAATGGCGACTAACGACCTTAAAAACTAGGCTGACTATAGCATCTTTCAAGTCTCTAGGGAGGCGAGCCTGAGATAGGGACCTATTGAAAAGATCTGTAACTGACTCAGCAATAATGTCCGCTAGCAAAGATAGCTGTTTGGGATGTAACTCATTGGGATCTGGGGATTTTCGAGGTTTAAGATTAATGAGCAACTGTAAGACTATTTCCTTTGTTGTGAACATTGTTTCTACTAGTGGAACAGTGCTGACACCACTATTTAGCACTTCATCATCATTATCTACAGACTAGACTTCACTAAAGTAGCCCGATAAACATTCAGCCTTGGACTGATTCGATTCCATCAGACTATCTGACTTTTCATCTTTTGCCACAGAGGAAATCCCACGTTCTCTTTTAATCCTCTTTCTGATGAATCTGAAAGCCATAGATTAGGTCTAGGGGAAGCAGTCATAACCAAACACGCTAGCCCGAAAACGGAAGGTTAACCCTACTTGGTTGCTGTTAGCTAGTAGGGGAAGTGTGTTAGATCCAAAGTGTCTTCACATTGGTGGGTTAAAACTAAATCTAATAACGGCGGCTTGTGTTCAGAATTGTAACTTGTTGGACATGTTACGTTTCGAACTAAAGCAGATTCCAATACCGTCAAAAGTCATTTAAGAAAGAACTGCGCGATGCTGAGACTGTTAGCTCCGTCCAGTTTATGTGTGGAGCATTCAGATCCCCAATTATTACTGT
This sequence comes from Heterobilharzia americana, assembly GCA_944470555.2. NCBI lineage: Eukaryota > Metazoa > Platyhelminthes > Trematoda > Strigeidida > Schistosomatidae > Heterobilharzia > Heterobilharzia americana. The sequence goes on along the minus strand of OX104130.1, from coordinate 85,501,769 downwards.
TACTGCTACTCTAGTTATGCATACGGGTTAGCACGAAGTCATTTAAAAGGCACAATAAACTATGGTAAATGATCTCGAAAGTACAGAAACCTTGCTTTGACTTCAGCTCACAAATGGTCACTTCACAGGTCCCTCAGTCATGTGCTTCGGAAGTGACTGATCGTATGTGGACGTCATCCAGGACATAGAAAGTATGCCACCACCTTTGCCACCCACATCCCTATATGGTCTTACACAGTAATACCCTTTGAGGAGTGGCGTAAAATCTAAGTCCTCTGTTAGCCAGGTTTAAGTAAGGGCTACTACACCAAGAACTAGTTTACAGATTGGGGTCTTGAGGTTTGTCATTTTACTTCTAATACTGCAAACATTAGTGTAGATTACTTTCACTGTGTTGGAAGAGTTCCATAATCCACCCATACAGGCCTTGATAGCTTTTGCTTCCAACACCTCACAACCCGAAAACCCGATACTTTAAGATCGTTTTCCCCATTAGTTTGCCGGTCCTTAAGTCCGACGACCGCTTCTCTTCTTTTTATGCGGTCCTCGAGAGGCCAGTCAGGTCGGATGCGGATATCCAAATTTCGTAGTTTTGATGCGTTCCTCAAGATTGCATTCACTTCTTCTTTGTTGCCTAGAACAACCTTTAAAATCCTCTTCTCATCAGGTTTTTCATCCTTCTTCTTACCTAACCTGACTACTTTGGAGATGTATACTCCCTCAGACTCTTCAGGTAGAAAACGTCTGATGGTCTACTCGACTAGTTTTAGATCATGGCCATGACTTATCGAAGGATCTTTGTCCGATGACTCCAGAAGATCACACTGGGCGTTGGTGTGGAATCCTTGGGTCGCGTGTTGACGGTCTTCGAAATCTCAATAAGTTTCATAAGCTTAGTGGTTTCAGTGATAAACTTTGGAGGTTTCTTAGAATCCTTTTTTGGAGAAATCCATGCAGATTCGTTGACCACCTTCATAGAGTCAACTCTGCTAGCAGAGATGCTGTCCTTTGGTGAATCCTTAAGGATTATAGTTGATGTACCAGTTGCTGTCGGTTTTCTCTTGGTTGGAGTACGCTGCGGAACTGGATCACTATCAGCCAATAGTCCATTGTGAAATCCTGTGTCAGATTTATTAATAATAACACTTGAAGTGTCATCATCTGATTCCGCATTGGAATGAAAGCTATCATTTCCACATGGCTGTTTTCTGACAAGTAACATTTCGACAGCTTCCTGGATTAGGGTTGAAAACGGCTTACAGAAGAAACTATACAACTAGGGAGAAGCTGGTTTGCTGCAACGCTTGTACACGGTTGGTGCTAATCCGGTGCAAACTTTGTGGAACCAAAATCCACATGCATCATATTGCACATCTTCACCGACTGGAAATTTACAGCTGGGACGAGGGCAAACATGGTTATCGCTAAGCTATCCACAATTCGGTTTTCACTATTACCATGTACTAACTGAAGTATTTGGTCAAAATTTGGGCACAAGGACTTAAGTTGAAACAACACTAAAACCAGTCGTAGGCCCCAAATTAATTAAACTTCAACCACTGGCTCAAACATCTGAAGACAAGGTTTGTAGGAAAGCCTTTGATGCCAGTTAAACAACAAAAACGGAAAATGTCCAAAGCGTGGAAAACTTGTCTTCTTCTGTTCAGCTCGAGCGCGTGAGCAATAGTCTCCTAGTAATAGACTACTCTTTGTGGAGTCCAGCTCAGAATGCTTCCAAAGTCACGGAGAAGAATTTGCTCAAGTTGATTGATGTTGAGGAAGTCTTCACATGTAGGTTTCACACCTGTTCTACCCATTGTTTCATCTGTCTCATAAGGGATATGACAGAAGAATTCACTACTTTGCTTACCTACCTATAGACAACTACTGACCAAGTAATATCACGGGTGGTATCAGCCTCTAGCTCGATGTGAATAGATAGTCATTGACTTAGTCAGACAAGCCTGTGTGTCTGACGGATGAATAAAACTCCTGTCTTTGTCGAACAGTGTTATGTCGTATGTGTTCTATATAGTGCAATGTAAAACTGGTTCTTCCTGATTCTCTTCGATTTGGAGATGTGAGATGTGACTGGTTACTCATGCATTCACATGAAATGAATGTACTCCTAAGATGTGGTGTGTGATAAGGATTGCCACACTTTACTTGACGCCATGAGAAGTTCACCTTATGGCCTTCATGTCATTTCGAACACTTATGGGATAAGGTTACCTGTGTGAGTGATGTTTCTATGAGCATGTGTTCATTTCAACCGAATTGCTAAATTCATCTCGTAGTAGAAAGCCTACCGACTCGTTCTTGATTCACTGTTGTCCAAAACTCTGAAAACAAACAAACCAGAAAGTGTTGTTGGTTATTCACAGTTTACTCGCATCAGATAGAGAAGGAGAAGTGATTTTAGGTGAAATTCTGACACAATCACAGGCCTCAGTGTATCAGCATATGAATGGATGACATTGAACGTGCGTGGAAACAACAGAAGTGATGACGGTGTTAGTCATGAAGGCACTATTCATGTGTCCAAAAACCACCCATTTACAGTACTCCAACAGAAACATTCATGTGCGCTAAATCTTATAGATTGTCACTTGTGTGGGTTATGCAGGCAAGTTGCATATGATTCTACACGGATGCATTCACCTGCTTTTTTATATCTTTCACTTCCAACAATTTAGTTGGATATGTGGTGAGCAATATCATTAACGATATTGATCGAATGGAAATTAGTTGCTATGTAAAAAGGTTGAAGATGCTAAAGACTATAGCTAGGTTAGTCAGTTTTGTCACTGAGAGATGACGGGGATCAGACAAACAGATTGCACCGGCACTGTCTACCTATGTGCACATTTAGATATTATCTCTAATCCTCAGTGTTAATTTGTGTGAAGCAATTTAAAACTGTTATTATGATAGATTTGTTAGGCAGTAATCAAGAAATAATTGTCCGTCATTAAGCGGGGCTACAAACCCGAACACGTCTATTACGATCGAGTCAATCATGATCATGATCTGACAGTCACTGAAGAACATGCTCTATTCACAGAATTTAATAACCGGGACTGGCAGTTTCTGATTAAATCCCTACTCAGTCGGCACCCTCCTATCTGTTCACCAGACAAGGTGAGTCAGCCAGTCAGGTTATTAACAAAGAGAATAATCGGGAATGCGTATTCGCTGAAGAGTTTCAATGGATAACAATTTATCCTTGCAAAACATGCTAGTTCTCACACATACGATTGTGAATCATCTATAGAATAATATCTTCTCGAAATACCTGTCCTCTCAATGTTTCATTTAACGATGAGAGGGGAGGAATTACATACAGATTACTATATTGCTGATATGAAATTTCGTTATGTATGTATGTGGAGTGTTCGAAGAAAATATTTATGTGCGCACAATGTGGGTTCAGTTTGCACCAGGTTATCGCTTCTGTGGATCACTGTTTTGATTTTTAAAGTCTTTCCTTCATATTTTTGAGGATATTTCGATGTCAGTTGTATGACAAACCTTGCATCTATTTCACATTTTCGTGTCTTTACACGACTAACGCGTTTGTGTGCGTTGTAATACACTGCGAGTGGAAGTATATGAATGTTTACGTTTGTAACTGACTTCTTTTCAGACCTTTTCTGTCACCAGGAATGATTCAGTTTCATGATAATTGTGTGCTGAATAACCACTAATGACTTTTCTTCATTTCGGTCATACGAAAGCTACACGCTGTAAACTAGCACAGAGTCATCCCACCGACCATATTCATTATCACATGGTCTCATTATTGCTCCTTCTGACTGACCTTACAGTAAGGTTGGTCCCTATCGGTATATGAATGCACGCTTACTGCTTCATGATTATTTAGGCATGATGAACTCGCATTTCGCGCATATTGGCTGTAATGGCGATCACCACTATTGGTGAGTGGTAAATAATAATGTAACTAGAATCAAAATTTACTTTCTTTGTTTAATACTTTTGTTTTCCCCCATTATGATAACTCTACCACACAGAAATGATTTTATGCAGGCTCCAGTTTCCAAGAAATGAAGTTGCACACGGTTTCCATTCCGTTTAATTTGTCATAAAGTGCAAGTTGACTTCACCGGTTAATATACGTCCAAGTGTGGTTAGCTCCATGAAGCACACTAAATCCTACATATTGAGTTCATGTAACCATTCATTTTAGGTGTATCTGTTATGCTTTGTTCATAAGTGCTGGTAAGATAATTTCATGTGGCAGTTTCTGTCCATTTTTAGCATTCCTTACAGACAAGTTGTTGAGAGTAGAGATTTGTCGGATTTACTTCACAAAAAGGTACAGAAAGATCGATTCACACTTTGTGCAAAACTTCTGACTACACACATCGTTTGTGCTGTCCGTCATCAACGGGCTCCAAACTCACTTCCTATTCCAGTGATACTGGGAAACATGTGGAATCGAAACTGGAAATTCATTCATCTCAGCTCGTAAATGGTTAGAAATATCCCACGAATATATCAAAGCTCTGCTAACACAATTGTGGCATCATACGTGTCAGACAGAACAGTTGAGTTTAAATGAGATGACGAAGTTAATTCGGAAAATGGGATTACGCATGTGGGAATTCATCCTTAGTTGCTTCTGAGACGTAGTTCAAGCCTGTCAAATACAAGTAAACAGTGAGATATATTTCAGGGATAGTAGCAATAGTGTGTCTGAAACAGCAGTTACTGGAGAAGCTGAGCTCGCTTATAACTATTGGTCATTAATTTTTATGAAGTTGAATTTTCTTCGTTTGATCCTTGCAGCCGGAGAGGAATTGCAATCATCCTCGGACCAAAAAAGTAAGTTTCTGTTCGCATCGAACCAAATCCAAGTCCGTTTTAAAAGAAAAGTTTTTATTCACATGGAATGTAGGAGGGAGGTGAAGTGAAACAGATATCCCATACATCACTGGTGATGTGCTGAATTCTTGAATGCCGGTGACATTCTTCACAAATCTGAATGTTGGCTGAAGACCTTTAACAAATGTTGGTTGCATTTGATGTATTGAACACCTCATATGACTGACAGTTTATTCGATAGGTCAGTTGGTCTTATCAGACCACAATCATAACCAAATGATGGAAGCCAACTAAACCAAACAGGTGGTGAATATCCTCATCAACAACAACAGTATCACTTTTGATATCAGGTTACCTCTCTTCATTTCTCCGTTCACACTGTCTATTTTTGCATAGGCGAGTAGTTCAGTGAATCGGGTTCGTTGAGGATGAAGGTATTCGTCACCTTGCAAAGAGTGAATATGAGAAGTGTCACATTGATACCCACTTTGCAGTAAACAATATTCAGTGGCATTATGTTTTCACACTCTAGTAGTTTCATTCAAGCTTATCTCACCTTCTTTTCAGTGGCCATACTTTTGAATTAGGTGAATGAAGTAACAGGTGAGTTACCTGTCCCGGTGACTTATTGTTTCATGATATCTCTTGGATTTTCTTATACTTGTCAGGAATCAGGGACAAAAATACCTAACGTAGCAACAGACTGTCATTTTTTGATAGTAGATAGTCTATTCACACAGTAACTGATTTTTATTCAGTTTTTGTCGTAGAATACACCTCGTGTTTGTTTGAATTGCTGGAAAAATTGGAAGCAATAAACAAAAAAAGGAATTCAGTTATGTAGACTTCTGAGTTGGTTGTCTGTCTTACAAATATCAGTGCATGAAATTTGATCAATAAGAACTTTTCCAGAATATTTTGTATTCTGAGGATGGAGGTGTCATAGATACCCATCTTCATAATTCATCAAATTCTCCAATTACATGAAGACCGCTAGACGGAGTTGTTTGGAGAAAACAGTATTTGGACATCAGAAATCATCTGTAGTATAACTGAAAGTAGACAGAAAAGAGGTTTGTTGAACTTAGTACAACACAATCTTTATGAAATGGATTGTTGGCAGTTCAAGGACTAGTCAATCGACAACTACTGGTAATAACATTCAATCTAGATTCTTCAAGACTTTGCAGTATGACTTTAGGCTAAATGCAAATCGTAGATGAAGGATTTGGACAGACGTGAATAATGCATTCATGACTAACACCGTCATCACTTCTGTTGTTTCCACGCACGTTCAATGTCATCCATTCATATGCTGATACACTGAGGCCTGTGATTGTGTCAGAATTTCACCTAAAATCACTTCTCCTTCTCTATCTGATGCGAGTAAACTGTGAATAACCAACAACACTTTCTGGTTTGTTTGTTTTCAGAGTTTTGGACAACAGTGAATCAAGAACGAGTCGGTAGGCTTTCTACTACGAGATGAATTTAGCAATTCGGTTGAAATGAACACATGCTCATAGAAACATCACTCACACAGGTAACCTTATCCCATAAGTGTTCGAAATGACATGAAGGCCATAAGGTGAACTTCTCATGGCGTCAAGTAAAGTGTGGCAATCCTTATCACACACCACATCTTAGGAGTACATTCATTTCATGTGAATGCATGAGTAACCAGTCACATCTCACATCTCCAAATCGAAGAGAATCAGGAAGAACCAGTTTTACATTGCACTATATAGAACACATACGACATAACACTGTTCGACAAAGACAGGAGTTTTATTCATCCGTCAGACACACAGGCTTGTCTGACTAAGTCAATGACTATCTATTCACATCGAGCTAGAGGCTGATACCACCCGTGATATTACTTGGTCAGTAGTTGTCTATAGGTAGGTAAGCAAAGTAGTGAATTCTTCTGTCATATCCCTTATGAGACAGATGAAACAATGGGTAGAACAGGTGTGAAACCTACATGTGAAGACTTCCTCAACATCAATCAACTTGAGCAAATTCTTCTCCGTGACTTTGGAAGCATTCTGAGCTGGACTCTACAAAGAGTAGTCTATTACTAGGAGATTGTTGCTCACTTTTGTTGAATCAAATCATTCATTTGTAGCTTTGTTCCCACACCTTTTGTTGTTTTCAGCAGGCCAACAAGACGGATCAGACCAGATGTGATTTGAGTGGAAAGTTGAAACGCACATTCTTCTAATCATGCACATGTTCGAAATTCCGCATGACTCAATTTGACTCAATTGAATTTCTTTCGCACTCATCACAGTGTGACTTCATATTTTCATAGATATCGACTATGTTCTTCCTTCAAACCCTTCCCAGTCAATGAATCCAGCAGCAGCCACTTCTTGGGATACACGTATATCCTTTGACACTGACTAACACAGATAAAGTGCTGCGCATTCCGACTCATCCTCATGTTTACGAATTCACAGTGTGATTTTGGTCAAGATATCTAACAAACTGTGGTCATATATGAATGGTTAAACAAATTTAATGAGCGACACTGTAGACAACTGGCCACTAAGTCATATTTGCTTAAATGAGCAGAAAACCAGATGATTCGGACGAAAATTAAGAGCATTCCTGTGTGACACTCGTGCTGCTTTCTCTTTCAAATGAGAAATGAACTCAGCTGTCCGTTGGTTATTGTGTACTTGGCAATTGTGATGTCAGAGAATATACACCCACGATTATCACTTTGTGAGCGGAATTTTGATGCAACTTACGTTGATATCCAGTGCAGTAACGTTCAAATTGGAATGCTTATCTGAAAGTTGCAATGTGGTACTGCTCAGAATAGGTGGACGCAGTCTGTTTGGCCTGCATATTGACTGCTTGCTGTGATATGTACATGAATGTGGAAGCGCTAACTGAAAATAGACAATCATGGGATGTCGATAGCGTAATTAGAAGACGAATGAATATAATATGCACACTATCAGCCATGTGTCAAGCTGTTTGCATCGCATAACACACTTTTTTCGCTATTTAATCGTGTGTGCATTTTTGTCTTGGAAGACTTGAGCCAGACACTTTGCTGACTGGTGAAGTTCTGTTGGTTTGTGTTAGTGGCAGGAGAAATCGGAAACTGGGTTATATTGAAGTTCAGATGGCTCGAGTTTACTTGGTGGATCTTTATATTGCATGTACATTTGTTTACCATTTCGCGATGGGAAGCCATTCGGCTTGGGTCACCTTGCAAGTGATAGTGGATGCTTCCCAATGAGAAATCAGCCACCTCCAGTCTTCACCTACCCTTCCACACATTAGATGGTGGTCTGCAGACGACACTGTGATGGTGTGAGTCCCAGTAATCACTGAATATTAATGAGGAGAACGTGACACCGTGATGATAGATTTTACGAACTACCACTCTGTTTAGCTGTCATCCACCCTCTCCCTTTCTTTTGATCTGATTTAGTGAGGGTATTGGATGATTCCTTGAACAAGGTGCAAAGTAAGTCAGTTATTCCTTAAGGCTTGCGAATTGTCATTTGCTGAAGGACGTCGCTCCCATTGACTACTATCTGCAGGTATTCCTGCATTGCGTTCAACGTCATATCAGAAATAATCCAAGCCAGGAAGCTAATGTGCACGAGACTGGCCACAAGTGTGAAGGCGAAACTCACATGTGTCAGCGCTTTCAGATATATTTGACATGATCAACTCTAACCTTTCGGAACATTCTTGTTTCACCATACCGTGTTTATTCCGTCTCCTTTCCGTAGTAGAATGAATAGCTGCAAGCCCTTCACTTGGTGCATTTCGTACTTTAGCATTGCTGTTTACACGCATGTGACTTGTTTCAGAGATGACTCTTAGGTCTACTACACATACATATGACAACAGTCACTGATAATTCCACTCTATAAGAAAGGAGACAAGCTTCCTTGTGCAAATATAGCGGAACCAGTTTAACTAATATTATGTTCAAGATCCTTGGGTCCGTAGTTATCTGACACTTAACTGGAGTGCGAAAACAAAAAACTCGAGAAGACCAGTTAGGTTTCAGACCTGGTCGAGAGTGCATCGATCCCATCCTCGCCCTCCTGCAGGTTCTGGAACACAGGTATATCTACTGGCGACCAACACACCACATCTCTTGATCTAAAGACGGCATTCAACTCTGTCGAACGAGAGGTGATGTGGTAGTGATTGTGAAGGGAGTACAGAGCTTGAATATAATGCTTATTAAAGCTCTCTATTTAAACTCAGGCAGCCGTGTAAGGGCTTACAGAGAATTATTTGAATTAATGACAACTAGTGGTATCGAAAGAGATGCCTACGGTCAGTGTTCTTATTTAACTTCATCATAGACGTACTAATGGATATAACCTAAGGCATGTTTGACTTCACAGGGATTATTCTACTATCCGGAGGTCATCTGGTTGATCTGGAGTATGCAGACGATATTACCCTGGCAAAATGAAGTCTTCTGAACACGGTGAACAGAAATCTGAGTATGTTTGGCTGACATACCTGTCGCACCTCCCAAATGTAGGGTGATGCTCCAGTACTGATCTGCTGCAAGTACACCCAATTTAATGATAGGGAGTGAAGTGGTGTAATGTGTCGACCACTTCACTTACTTAAGGAGTTGCATCAGCCCAACAAAATCTGAGCTCCGATGCAAAAGTCTCACCTGGCATTTGCTAACTTGCTTTTTCTAGCGCCGACTAGGGTAATATCCGACTATCTACTGCGCTGCAGTCCCTTCTGTCTATTAATACGCCTGTGAGATATGGCCGTTGAAAGCAGATGCTATGAAGAGACTACAGGTTTTTGATCACGTGTCTTTGTAGTACTGCTAGCATAAGGTACAATCACTATATGATCAATGTAGAAGTCAGGCAAAGAAGTAGAACCGGTCAATGAATTTATCAACCTTCAGCGACTGATGTGACTTGGATATTTGTTGCACATGCTGAACCACCACCTACCTCGACGTGCCATACTACGAGGAAGTTGGATTAGGTTCGAAGAGGGTTAAGGGTAACTAGATTAAGACATGGCACTAGACTATGAAGTCCTTGTCTGAGTCGTGTTGGGAAATTTAAACTGCCTGGCTGAGTTCTCCGAGATAGTAGGAATCAGTGGTTAAAAATTCTTGGTGAAATGGCTTAAGACGGGTCACAATGGCACAGATGTATATGGTCCTTGATGTTTTCTAGAGCTTGGACATTTTCACGAACGTTGATTTCCGAATTCCATCTCGTCCCACACACCATTGTCTACTGTAATATCACTCTTTTTCTATCCACTTGTTTTTCGTATGCTGCTGTGAAGTATGGCAGTTTGAACCATTGCACTCGTGTGCAATGTTCTACGTTTATTCTGTCTGTCATATGACTTTGAAGAAAGAGGATTTGAGAAGGCTTCAGGTGTTTGAACATCGTGGTCTTCGTAGTATGGACCACGTGTAGTGACGTCATTGTATCAATAATGTAGAAGTCAAGTGAAGAGTTTTAAAGAGTAAAGAAAATTCAATTGACCATGTCTTAAACCTTCACAGACACAGGTGGCTGAGAAATGTGTTACGTGTGCCTAGTCACCGCCTACCGCATCGTGCCATGTTAACTGAAATAGGTTCAGGCTGGAAAAACGCTAAAGTTAATCAGAATCACACTATGAAGTTTTCGACTGCTCCTTTGAACCGTGTAGAGAAATTTAGATGTCCCGGTCGGCATCCGCATGATAGCCGAAGTAAACGGTTGGAGGCTCTAAGTGGTATGACTTGGAGTCGATCTCAGTGGGGTAGAAACATCTAAACATAATCGTCGTACCGAATTTCAGCACTTTTATACCTTCTACCTCTTTGCTCAAGACTTATCACTACTTTCTTCCTTAGCTCTCTATCTCTGACCTTGTTGGTCTGGCTGTACTGTTTTGAGCTGTAAAACAGCTGTTTCCATAAAGCTGCCCTTCAATGTGATACCTGACTTAACTATTGCTAGACAACACCGGTTGTTTAAGCAGTACACAAACCATGATAAGGATAGGGGTATATGCTGTCTAAATTAACCATCTAATAATAAAATTGATAGTTATTTTTTATGAAGACAAAAAAATTCCACTTAGAAATTACTGTTTATTATTCAAAATAGAAACGCCATATTGTGAGAGCACCTCATCACTGAGCTTAGTGGGTGTGCCACATAAAAGATCTTTCCCATCAGCCACTTTAGGGAACGCAATTACATCTCTGATCGTTTTGGCATTCAGTAGTAGAGCGATCAGACGATCAACACCTAGAAAGATAGGTAGTTATGTGTTTAGAATGTACTGAATTCTTTTACCTAAAGCTATCCCACCATGTGGTGGAGCTCCTGACCTCAGAGCAGTAAGAAAATAATCCATTTCCGATGAATCTTCCTATAATTAGAAAACAATCGTACAATGAATTATAAAGGCTCTTTACCTTAAGAATTTCAGTGAAAATGTATTTCTGTACTTCAGGATTATGCACTCGAATTGAACCACCACCGACTTCTTGACCATTGCAAACTAAATCATAGTGTAAACCAATCACTTGACCTGGATCAGTGTACAGCAGACGAGTTGTTTCTGGAGTCGGAGCAGTAAATGGATGATGTGTTGATGTCCACTGGCCTAGACACAGAATATAACGAAATAAGTGAGAGGTATGAAAAAGATATGATTCAGGAACACAGAGTCATTGGACGTGAGAAGAATAAAAGACTCCGACCCGCTACACACAACAACAAACAAATAAAAAGCACAATCATCTAATGTATATTCGTGAAATAAATAAACAGATGACTTTTCATTCTATAATACTAAGTAGAAAACTACTCGTGAATGCCTTATCACGCTCACCAATGATGGTACGACTAACCACATTCCGGATGTCAGTGGCTTTCTACCATCTATTTTAAAAAAACACCATCAAAACTGTTCATTTTTTAAGTCACAGAAAATGATTGAGTGCGAAATATCCACCACAACAATGTATCAGAAGGGAGTGTTATACATCAAGATAGTGCAGCAAGTTAGAAATAATCATCATTTGACTATCTGAGATAGCCGTAATTTGGCAGACTAGTATTTAAACTGGGGGATGATTGAAGGTGAGATGAAAATCTGGACCGCGGTCGAATTCAAATAAAAGATTCGACAAAAGAAAGAATATAAAGTTCCATTTTAATTGGTTTATTAGACTTATCACATAGTGGAACAGTACTGTTTCCTGAACTACGTTTCGGACATAATTTATTGTCCATATCACTTTCAGCCTGAAGCGATTTTAAGATGAAGTTCTCACCTGGTACAGCCAATTACCTAAATTCAACTGTAGGTATATACACTCTTTTCATATATAACAAAACATTACTTCACTCATAATTACGACGTCCAACGAAGTCTGACTCAAACAGTTCCATTTAAAATTAGAAAAGCATAAAGATATTATAAGATTTCAATGCTGAAACATACCCAAATCATTTTGTTCGAACAGTGGAAAATTATTCACCCAAAGAAAGTGGAAACCAGGTTTATATATTGGCAAACCTTGAACGGAAATAAAAATATCATTATTGAGACTACCATTAACACAAAATAGGGGTGCACACAAGGAAAGAAAATTACGAAGAAAAGCTTCACAGTCTATAAGTGATGGTAAGCATACGAAAATATGGTTTAACACTATGAAACTTAGAAGAGATGAATGCAATGGTGACAACGAAAACACCAACACCAACAGTAAACAAGGTAACTCAAACTGGTGCATGAGCTACGGTCGCTGTGTGAGCTAAGTCTCTTTATGTAAACAGCAACGACTAGGGGGAAAACGTTAGATATTTGAGCTTCAAAAGGCAAACTAAAAAGCAGTAATAAGTGAAAACTACTGTCACGTGTGATCATCAGTGATTCTTTTTGAGGATACATGCAGAGAAACAGTCTGAGGTTTCACTCCAATTTTCCGCTAAGCTACGGGTTCCAGGATGGTATTCAGGTCTGTGAACTTGGTAGATCACTCCCCTCACCGAACAGGGGACATTCAAGCAAAGTATCTACATGGAAACGAACACTCCTATCAGAGCACTCTATTAACGCCACTAAAGTGATCCTTTTTGTCCATAAACCTCCCAAACATCAAGCCTCAAAGGATCCATCGATTAATGATCATACTCACCCTTCAGTCGATGGACAAGCATGCGATGCAATTCACTGAATTCTCGAAAACCTTGCAAACCTAGGTGCAGCTCACCTTCCGGAAAAAGTATTTCTCTACGAGGCCTAGTCCATCAACCTGTAATCTCGACAGACTCGTGGCGTTGCCTTTCTTCAGGCTGTTGATATAAAGCCGAACCTCAGGGTTAACCAAACTACATGCGACTCTCGGGAATGCTTAAACAATAATAACTATCAGAACTAAGAAGCTAAATTCACTTTACCTGTCTGTTGTACTGCTCCCAGCACAGTGGGCGGAAGCCTGATGGATAACGAAGTAATCTGTGCTTTGGAAGCCCACACCACTAGTTTTGCGCAAACAGATCTCGTTAACCACCGTTTTCGCTAAGTCAACGTGACGGTGTATTGCTCGATATGCAGCTGGGTCACGAGGAAGCTCACTATCGTGGGCAACTAGACTCTGCTAGTAATCCCCTGGGGCAAAAACATCTCTGATTACCACCAGCCAACAAAGTGAACCCAGAACCACCTAAATGCTCTATGTAGAGCTTCTTCATGAAAACATCCATCCATGTAACTATGGTGTGGATCTGTACTGTTTGGAGAGCCATAGTTATTTGGCAACAAGCTTAACTTACATCCCACTTGGTGACCAATTAGTCACTAACACTGGGAAAAACGTTAAGAACAATGAAGTACATATAAAAGTTTACGAAACGAAGTGTTATAACAGAAAAGCTATGAACTAGTTTAGACAGTCAATCATTTCCAGAAGTGATAAAGTACAGATGTCGTGAAAATTCCTTGAAAAACTAAGGTAAGTGATACGATTCCCATAATCATCATTGCTGAAACAAACAGGAGAAATATGATTAACGATTTTCTCATAAAGGTAATTGTATTTAACAGAAGTTCATACTTTATCCTAGCACTAGTCCCATTTTGGCTGATTTTTTAGTTGGTTTAAAACATTTTGAATGAAGTAACCTTCCGTCACACAATCAGATCAGTTAAATGTTATCCTCTGGATAGTGACAAAGTAAGTCAGAGCACTTGGCATATAAAAACCAAAAAGGGAGTCAATAATATCAGTCAATATCAATGCTCATGTTGAAATGGGAATTTCGGCTCATTTTTCCGAAGTACCACATAGTGAAACAGGATTATCAATAGCATAATGTTTCCCGATAAAAGTTTTTATCAGCCGTTGCATTAAGATAAGTTCACAACAATGAGGCGTGGTTTCGACGCTTTCTTTTCATTAGTCTAGAGGTAGTAGAATTTTCCACACATGTGTAACGATCCACTTACATCGATCTGGACTGACTCATTGCTATACTAGATTCTAGACGCGTGAACTGACTGCATTGACAAATGAAATATGATTTAATACATGAAGAGTTTGTGCATCGTGAAATGAATCAATATGTTTAAGAATTATGATTTCTCTACAGCTCGCTCGATTAAAAGAGGGAAGAAGATAACACAGGAGATTAAAGAGAATAACTTCAGTTAAAGACAGTATATGTCGATATGGATTCATCTTGTTGGTTGATATACAATGAGACTACCCTTGAAGCGGAAAATTAAATTGGTTTACTCAAAATGAAATAATAACCAACAAAAATTTACATTATTAAGAGGTGTGAAAGGCGAAAAAAGACGCGAAAGGAGACGTTCGAATTTTGCCACATAACTTAAAAATGCAGGCAGTAATCGTGCATTTTTGAGGACCTGACAATACAAGCAGCCTAGATGATCAGGTAGCATACAAAGCATTCATACAATAAGTGTGACTGACAGTTTAATGCCCATATGTGGACCAGAATGAGCTTAACTACGTCTGCATTACTGAGTCATAATTCATTCATATTATGTTCGTCTGATAGTCATTCGATGAACAATGCTTCCATTATAAGTCTCCACCTCAGTTAGGCTGAAGACTGTCACTGTCATGACATCCTGGGGCGTGATTGTATCACAAGACGCATACCGATAGGTAACGTCAACACTAGTTTGTTTTTCTTATCTCCATACCCCGTGTCATTTTACATCTAGCCATGTCTCTATACTCTGACAAACTAGTTGGCTTCAACTGGAAACTCTGATCGACTTTAAGGCCACCCTAACAACAACTGAAATAACCAATTAGACTTCTATGTCAAATGAAAATCGCCCCCAAATGCCCTGGTATGCATTCACAGTCTCTGCCGTAGAAGTCCTATTCACTGCCTTCACGTAGCAGGAGTGTTCCTACAAAAGTGAAAGGATGAAGGCGAATATCCTACCCTTATCATCCGATTGGTGGATATTGAGGGTCCACCTAGGGGGTTAGAAAACCCTGATTCGAAATCAATGGTGAACATGGGCTCCAGGTTCCGGAAAGAACGAATGGTGTATGAACCTATTTCGGTTGCCGATAACCATGAAAATGCAGCACCTGATGTTGCACCACTGCCTTATGGATTAGACTTTAAGTAAAAGGCTTGGAGAGTGGTCCCCCAAGACAACCACCTGCTTCGGTCTGGGCCCCCAGACAGTATCTCAGTCCTCACATAAAATATGGAATTACAATGTACGATGAAGATTTTGAAGCGTAACCCAACTTTTGTGAAAACATTCAAGCCTCCTACACCACGAACACCTTAACTAATTGTTCAATCAACTGTTATTATATTGCTTTTGTTGCTTTTACATATGGACTTCATTTTTTTTACTATTACCATTTTCGCTTTTGTCTTTTTCTTCACCTTACTCAGCTGCTCTCCATTGCTTAGACTTCTAGTCTGTTTTGAGTCGCCAAATAGTTGCCTCTATAGAGCTGTCCTCCAGTGCGGCATCTGACACATATAGCTATCCTGAAGCCATGCATACTATTTAAGCTCGCCATCTTCAACGTTCGCACCTTGATGCAGATCGGACAACAGGCAGGTTTGGCTAGGACTCTAGAAAGCCTCGCTATTGATGTATGCTGGATCTCAGAGACCTGCATACGAGATCTCAGGTGAAAACCTTGAATTAGTTCTCCATCTATCAGCTCGAAAAGTATGTTATATGTGCGCTCATCCGGAGACCATGTGGTGTCGGCAACCGGCCTCGCTGGTTTCAGTATCGTACTAAGCACTCGAGCCGAAGCTGCATTATTTAACTGGATCCCCATCTGTTTGCTGTTAGGCTAGAAGGTTTATCTCGAATAAAAAGCAACCTACAAGAGAAAGGAAGTCTTTTTGTCATCTGTGTAGGTCGGGCGTCTAAGCTCAGAGGAGACTCGTTTAGGTGGCCAATGGGGACTGGTGTGCCACAGGTTAGATAATGGTGATCATCTTCTGCAGCTTTGCGCCAATCACAGCCTATTTCTAGCCAGCATCAACTTCCGGCACAGCCACCGCCGTTGTGCTACTAGGCGTACCCCCTCTACCGCTCAAGCCTAGACTCAGATAGATCGGACTGCAATCAACTACGGACGGTGTGAGTGCTTACGGGACTGCCGCTCCATATTTGAATTCCGATCGGGCTTTAGTGTGTGCCAAGCTTGGCTTGCGTTTTGGTGGTCATCGTAGATCGTCGTCCGAAATAGGTCGATGCAAGCAAATTAGTTGCACCTAAAACTGCAGCTAAATACCAATCCGAGCTAGATTTAAGGCTACCTACCAATCCTCCAGAAAGTGTAGACAAGCACTGGCTACACTTGCAAGACGCCATAAAAATGGCGAGTAAAACCGTTAGTGGCTTGGAAGAACGTCCTACTAATAAACACTGGATCTCCACCAGCCCCCTGCAACTTCTTGACGCTCTTCGGAACATTCCGGAGAATAGCGAGTACAATCGTTCGCGTAGATCTCTTACGCGGATTACACAACGCTTACGCAAAGACCGTGAGGCTTGGTGGTCAGAACGCGTGAGTGAGATAAAGTCAGCAGCTATGTCTGGCAATAGTCGAAAGCTGTTACAGCTCAACCAAGACACCGGAAGCAAGAGGCCTGGTGTCAGTATACAATCTCTGAGGTAGGTGGTACGCCGATAAACAATCCTCAAAGACGTTTGGAAAGTTGGGTGGAGCAATTCAAAAGTTGTTTAAATGACTTGCTGCCACGACACCCTCAGTTTCAGTATGTCGTGCTCCGTGGTCACTTGACACTGACTTACCCAACGAAGAGGAGGTTCATAAGGGATTCCAAGTTCTGATACGCCACAAGATACCCGGCCTAAACAACTCAACGCCGGTATCTTTTAAGGATGGAAGAACGAATCTAGTTAGGGAACTGACTAGATAGTTTGAGGAGGTATGGCAGATTGAGATTGTTTCATCAGTCTGAAATGAGGTAATCATTGTGCCCACCCTTAAAAAACGGGTACGTACGTAATGTATGTGACAATCATCGAGATATTAGTCTGTTAACAATCGCACCTAAAATATTGGCCATCATACTTCGTAGACTTTGCGAAACACATGAGAAAATAATTCGCGAGGAGCAGGCCGGGTTTCTATCAGGTCATGAATCCATTGACTATATGTTTACCCTGCACCAGATGCTTGAACATCGCTGAACGTATCGCAGGCCAACAATCGTTGTGTTTCTTGAGCTGCTTTCAATTCGATGGACAGAGCTGAACTCTGGAACTGTCTGTTGGAAAGCGGCGTGCCTGAAAAACTGAATAACAGACTAACGGCTCTATACAAAAGCATCTCAAGTAGAGTGAGGCCATACAACCACCTGTCTCCATTGTTCCAAACCAGAAGTGGGGTCAGACAGGCTTGCCCGATTTCTCCACTCATCTTTAACTTTGCCATCGATGACATTTTTGGGAAAGCTCTGAAGAATGTGCGTGATGGTGGTGTAGGTCGACTACTGGCAGAACAACCGTTCGACCTTGAATATACGGACGATATCATTTCACTGTGCGATAATATACGGGTTACTCAGATCGAACTTAATATTGGTATGTGCTTTGCAGCATCGAAGTGTAAAGTACTTTTACAAGAGTACTTTCGCAGGAGCCTGTGTCTTCCCTCACCCTCGGTAGTGAGCCGTTAGAAGTACCCGAAAAGTTCGTGTATTTGGATAGTTCTATGACTACCTGGTAGAGGTGTGAGTGATGAAATTTCTAACTGCATATTGAAAGCTAGAGTGGCATATCCCAATCTGGGACACCTTTGGCGCCATCGCGACGTTAGTCTGACCGTAAAAGGTCGGATTTACAATGCTTCGGTGAGCATTTCTGCTCTACCCCTGCAAAATCTTGCCTGTCCGAGTTGAGAATGTGCGACTACTCTATGTTCGACCATCGTTGTCTCTATACGATTGCTCGTATCTAATGGCAGTATAATGTAAGTAATTCCGAGGTACTACACCATGTGCTTGAGCATGATGATCGTCATTCAATAAGTAAAGTCATCTGAAAACACCGGCTTCGGTGGCTTGGATATGTAATACCCATGTTATCCCGACTGTTTCCATACCGGTCACTATTTTTTAGCCCTGCGACTGGATGGAAGAAGCGGAGGGGTGTTCAGTGTATGAAGTGGAGCTGCGGGACGAACGATAGTTGTATCGGGTTAGCATCTGATGGTGCATCACGACTCCCCAGATGAAGTCCGAGAGATCACGCAACTCAGGAGCTTGAGACGTTATCAGATATGGCTCAGAACCGAAACCAGTGGCGATTATGCTGCAGCTTCTTTCTGTCTTCTGCTGTTGAAGAGTAATGAATGTTTTGCCTTGAATATTTCTTATTTGACTGACTTTCTAGTCATTCTATTCTCATTGCGCTTTTCCACTTCCCATCGCTTTATGTCTTCACTATGTTGTTATATTATCTTGTGTGGCACATTTATTAGTGCCCCTAATATACCATGTTTGTGTTCTATTAATAATAATAGCAGTAGTAGCAGTGGTAATGGCAGTAATAGTAATGGTAATAATAATGGTGATAACAATAGCAATAATAATGATGGTAATAATAGTAGTAATAATGATAATAACAATAGTAATAATAACGATAGTAGTAATGGTAATAATAATAATGATAGTAACGATAGTGATTATAATAGTGATAACGCTAATAACAGTTAAGATCTATTATATGACAGGTGAAATTATTGTACCCAACAGGTTATTCGCGAGCATTGGTATCTAAAAGAATTTGTAGGCCTTATTGTCCTGGTGAGATACAACCTTGTTCACAGCTACAAGCAGACTTTGATATTTTTTTCACAAGGAGCTAACACAGTGAAGATTTTGAATTCTCTTCTAAAACTGTCTAGATTTTCCTTGAAACCGTTGGCCCAATTCAGTGCTGCAAACATGTACGCTGCTACATTAATAGACAACTGGCTTCTGAAACATACATAACAGACTGATGCCGTTTTACAGATTACACCATATATGAGCTTACTAAGGTATATACTCAAAGTTACATAGGTTGCAATACAGTCTATTTGCCAAAAGAAATAACTGATGAGAACTTACAAACGTAGATTCGCCTCATCAATAAACAAACCAGCATCAAAGTTTGGAACATTCAGAGGTGTTATTTCTTCGTTTTGCACTAATGCTACACACCATCTGAACGCATGACACCTATTTATAAAATGTACAGTACAGTGCTAAGATGCATTTGGTAATTGGAGGTCATCGATCTTAGCTAAGTGGGGCGACGGACAAAGTAGATTATTTTGCTTCGAAATAGTGACACGTGACCCTGTTAGAATTTGCTAGTATGTTATCGGTATCCTTCACAAGAACAACGACCAGAGTCTCTGTGAAAGTTGAGTGAAAACAACTAGAAGAAGTATAAAAAGTAGAATCTCCTCGTAAGCAGTTGTTACCTTAACAATATGACCAGGTTTACCTATTACAGTGACCTAGTTACGCTTCAACCGCTGGGACGCTTGTTTCTCCGTAATAACAATAACAACATATAATTCGCATCTCTTAAGGCATATGAATTACAACATGCCAACTTCACAGGTATGTCCATTCGTTCACAGGCATTCCAGCTAAGATGAATGAAATGAAGCATTTCGGAAACGGTATTGTGCAACAAGAATCCAAGAAGGGATCAAAAGAAAAATCACCACTATAAAATGTTCAAGAAGAAAAAGAAGACAAGATGACAGTACCTTTAGAATCAATAAGTTTAGCTGCTTCAATTCGTGCTGTTCCAAGTGTTGTCAGCTGACGGCAGGAAAATAAATGATTTTTTCTGATAACCAACTACATAAATTGAACTAATTACCTTCTTTTCCGTATTGCCTTTTGTAAGGACAACAACATCACCACACTCTGGCTTCAATATATCTAATAACTGTGAATACTGTGATTGGGCATTTTTGATCTCGAAAATTAGTATATCCTATTACAAGACAATATAATATATACAAAAATACATACAGTGAAGCTAAGCGAAAGATTTATCTTTAAAAATAATCACAATTAAGTGGGTATAAAACTCGATGATTATCGATTATCCAATTCGATTTACATGTGTATGTTCACTTTATGGAGCTACGTATATGGGACATTCTTCAAAAGAAAATTTCGCGTTCCATGCCACTTTCCAATATAACTACGCAAAGGGGAGCGCAGGGACACAAATTTATCAATCTTCTAACATGTAATTGACTACAATCATGAGGTCTTCGAATTATCATTTGATATTATTTACAGGATCGAAGCGAACTTGTCGAAAAGTGAACGCACACACCTAGTTCGTACCTCAGAAGCCGTAGTGATACATTATCTTAAACCAGAACTATGTGCGCAAACAAAGCTGACATGGTATCCCTCAGTACTTTGGTCACATGTTTCTCTTTAAATTCATTTTATATTGTCAAATATCATTTTCATCTCTTTTGATCCGTATCATATCGCATTCGATTTGACTGTTATTCACACTTGCTGTTTGATATAATCTTCACTTGACTACCGCCTTTAGATAAAAACATCACACCATATCCTTCAAGTCCATTTGATGATTCACAAAATATTATCCTTACTCATATTCTGTCAATGCATGATTCAACTTACTACAAAAGTGAACCATGCATACAAACAATTTTTTTACTCTCAACTCTAACTTCTACATAAATATAACTGAACAGCTTTTGAACATGAAATCGGTGTACAGAGAAATCTTCTTCATTGAAGTGTTTGTTTAATGTCCCAATGAGGATAATAAATTTACCCAATAAACTGTGAATGTAGAAGAAAATAGAGTACAATTGAAGGCGTCTTCTACGTACTGGAGTTCGAAATTACGTTTATGTTCTAGTGAGCAAAACCGGAACCGACTGACTAAATCAACTTAGAACCTCGTATACAAGTGCATCAGCTCAAATTACTACACTTCACAGTAGTACACAAAGAACATATGGATAGAAAAAGAGTGATATCAAAGTAGATAAAGTTGTGTGAGAGAATGAAGAATTAGTGCAAATATTCAAGTCTTAGATGTCAAGGAGTTAATATATCTGCGCAACTACGGCCGATTTTCAGCCATGTCACTAATAGTCCTCAACCACTAAACTCTTTCGTCTCCTAAAACATTTCATATCGAGATAGGTGGTTGCTCGGCATGCGCAGTACACGTCAATTCCACCTCAACCAATGATGGTTCACAACCTCATCAACTGACTTGGTTGTTCTGCCTGACTTCGCCTGACTTCAACATTGCTCATTCGATGATTCCACCAAACGCGAGATATGTTACGAAGATATCTGCGATCAAAACCTTGCAATTGCTTCATCCCTTCTGCCTTTAACGACCACGTTTTACAGCCATACAATAGGAGAGAAGGAAAAGTGTTGACAATTCGAAATGTAGGTCTGCTTTGGACTGCGTGAACATTTTGGTAGCTCAGACAAGCCACAGGTATTCCTTGGCTAAGTTGTCGCTTGCTGGTTCAGACAATCAACTTTGAGTCACTGAGTTATGAGATCTAATGTTGGGAGTTAGTAGTGGGTCAGGAACAAGTGGTTGGTTAGGATGAAATCGAAACAGACAATCACTACTGTCGGTTCTTCGGTATAGGACTCCGTAGATACCTCCCAGATGCCTTTCCGATTGGCTCAGCTTTTCTAATTTAGTGTTCCAGTCTTTTGCTACTATGACTATATATGAACGTTTTACTTTCTGTGAAAAATTGACAGCTTCTGGCAGAACTCATCCTTTTCACCACTCAAACTGTAGTCACTGGGTCCGTAGGCGGAAACTATGAAAAGGTGTTGGTTGGTCTGACGATTTTTTCTGGTTCTTAGAGGTGGATTCAGTCGAACATTACGCAGATGGCTGTTGACTGGTATCCAGTGGAGAGGTGTACTTTCTGCTACACAACTTAACGACATATGCCTACATCGTCGGGTCCACGAGAGATAACCAATGAGTTTTCAGACACCTGTTATCTGAATCTTGAAGGTTCACCACATGTATTAGGTGAGGTCAAGCGAATGACCCACGCTCTGTGCCTGTATACATGCATCAGAAATTCACCATGCATTCATGACTCGATATTCTAGGGTCCTGGCGATTAATGCCTGGCATCTGGTTCGGACGCTGAGAGCTCCAAAGTGAAGTCGATAAAGGAATCTCAGGAAACTAGGAATGGCGCTTCAATGGCTTTGATCGTTGGCAATAGTCGCAAGCTGAGTGGTTGGTGAGTGTGTAAGAGACTTAATGATAAGCATAGAGAAGTGAAGGCAAAGGAGATAGAATTTAGGAGGATAGGTTATGCTTGACCTGGTCTTATGTAGCACTAGAAGCGTGCGGGTGGTTGACGAATTCCCGGCTGCCCATACCATCGAAGGTTATTTCTCCTTAGAGTAACTGAAAGACAAAAAGGTTTGTGTGACCACAGAGCCCATGATACCTGTACCTGAGGCCGGTCACACATAGCCTTTTACGGATTGTTATTGTTGGTTGTTCGAACACTGGACAGAGAAGACCTATACCCCTACATCAGTATAAGTCAGGGCAGAGAGGAGTATGCTATTATGGAGCCCAACCTTTTCTAACTCCTCTTCCCATAGAGGGGGCAGCATCAGCATGGCACTGCTGGTCATCCGCGAGAAACACTTTACTGCTGTCACACGCTGTCCAGTAAAAGTAAGACTTCACCCACGGACCCCTATCATGGTGTAGTAATTTATATCGATAACTGCTTTTCGTCTTTACGGTTGTGTTTGCTACCCTGAAGATCACTATTGAAAACGGCTTCTGGTGACGGGTCACAAACTAAGATGTTTAATGAAAATGTGACTCCTAATGATCACTTAACTGGTCGGTATCTAGCTTCTGCTGAGAGTTGTTATATAAAACGATTGTACACATTAATTGACAACTAGAACATAGCAGTAGTAAGTTCTTACTTGGCTCGTCAAACGATAAACCAGTTTCTTCAAGAATTCCAAATCTTCAGAAGTCAAACTTGAAGCCTGAAAGGAGAATAAAACAAAAGTACGCCAATACCTTAAACATACTGGTTGTGTAATTATCACATTATACAATAAAGTTTACTAAACCTTACAAAAAGCCCTACTGTTGAATGTGTTTTGATAGCTTGTTTTCCATAAAGGCCAGAAATATAATTTGACGGAAGATGAGATGGTGCATAACCAACGCATGGTTCGAACGAAACCCCTCCTTTTGAGTTACCTTAATGCATATTTTATATAACCTGCAAAGCATGATATTATTGTAAAGTCCAATATTTCAGAGTCAATAGTTACTTTGATTGCTGCTAACAAAACGAAGGAACTGAGAGAGCGATAAAGACGGAAAGCTCGTACACGTAAACCTCAAACAATTTATTTACTTCCTTAACCAAGAAACTCAAATAACACCCCAAAGCAAAGAATCGGAGGTGAATAATAACGTCAGTGACAGTGGATTAAAACAAACTTAATTCATAAGAAGACATATGTATGTCATTTACTTTGATTTTAAGTAATGTCATCATATACTTCCAATAGCCAACTTAGGTGTCCAAAATGAAATACCTGTCATCATCCGATTTTATTCACGGTGTTCAACAACTTTGTAGTGGAGGAAATAGAATTACCCACACTAAACACATTCATTCGAAACTGATTCAATAACACTTCACAAAGAAAATAAGGGATACCTGACTTCATCGTCTAACCTTTGAAGAAACCCCGGAAACCAGTAAAAGCTCTCCGTTCCGAGTAGCTACAAAACATTACTATTGCTAAAGAAATATAGATTAGATAAACTGAGACACAAAGATTTGTTCTTTAAACATACCAACTCTATAAAATCAGAGAAATTGACCAACAAAATGAATAAAGACGATAAAATGAACAGTAAAAACCAAAATGAAAGTGCAAAGTAACCAACGCTAAGCAATTACATAGACGTGAACAACACATTAAAAGCTTCACTGAAAATAAAATCTTCCAAAAAGCAAGATTACCTCCATAGTATTCTCACAAAAAGAAACTACCTTCACAGAAAGACTACCAGAGGGACCATGATACCCATAAGCAACAACTTCAAAATAAGAGTAGTTGGATCTAAGTTCATATCATATGAGTTTCAATCAACGCATTTAGGTGGAAATCAAACAATGATAATCTAAGTCATATTAATGACAGTAATATGAAACAAAGTAAAATTGAACTAAAACTGGAAAGAGCTGAGAAACTTTTACTTTAGAGTGGTCAAGGTTCACGATTTTCAGGTAGCTCACTTAGTTAGCAACGTTAGAACTATGATAATCAAAGAAATTTAACAGGTTTCTTTTGGGTGCATAGTCCTAACTTCATGTTATGAATTTCCAGGGTTTCTGAAATATTTCGTTGAAGATTATGCGAACAACCGTTAGAAAGATTCGGTTGAATTTGTAAGTAATATCGAACGAAGTATTTGAATACCAACGTCATCGAATGAACGAAATCATTTCAAATCAACAGTAGAGAAAAGCAAATGTAGCGGTTGAAGAAAAACCTCAACCAAATTGGTAGTCGCCTATATCGTCTTAACAGAAATAAGGTTTTTAAAGGTCTCAATTTCTTGAATCCATCCTTAAGCCAAAGTACTGATAGTATGTCAGTATCAGATTTCGAAAATTTACTTACATTTTATGTATTCTTTCTTACATACATCTTCCCGACCGATAGCTGCTACCTTGACGTGGTGGTCGGGCTTGCATATCACAATGACCCAACGAGCTATGCTGGTGGAACGCTTGTTCCCTCGAGGTCCTACCATACCAGAAAGGTCTGTTGGGTAGTGGTTAGACGAAAAGCAGTTACCGTTATAGTGTAAATTGCTACACTATGATGGGGGTCTGAGGGCGAAGTCGTACTGCTGCTAGCTGGATGGGGTGTGACAGCAGTAAGGTGTTTCCCTTGGATGACCAGCAGTGCCAAGCTGATGCTGCCTTCTCAGTGGAAGGGGGGGTTAGAAAAGGTCGGCCCCAAAAATAACACACTCCACCACGCCCCACGGTCTGCCGGGCCGGCGGTGTTGGTTCACTTGTCGTTTCCTTTCGACCATCCGGCCCCAAAAATACAAAAATTCAAAATAATCATACTCAAAAGGCTGGGTGTGACAGGCCTCAAGCAGATGTCCGATGGGCTCTGCGGTCACACAAATCTCTTTCAGGTACCTTAAGAAGAAATAGCCTTCCACGGTGTGGGCAGCCGGGAAGTGTCAACCGCCCTCACAACTCTGTCAGCACCCAAGTTTCTTCTGACTGCTATCCTCCTCCTCCATCATTACCTTCTAATCTTCCTTCACGTCTCTTAATTAATGATGCTGCATCATCTTCAATTTCTCCTACCTCTGCAGCCTTCGACAACGATCTGAGTCCACAGAACAGCATCCCTGGTCTCCTTAAACCACGCTCCAAATTACATATTGGAGCCTTCAATGTCCGCACCCTCCGTCAAATTGGCCAACAGGCTTCGTTGGCAAAGACTCTAGCAACTCGGGCATGGATGTGTGCTGTGTTTGTGAGACACGCATACAGGACCCAAGTGTGGTTATTCACCTGACCTCTCCTGACCAATCTGGTGAATCTGCAAAATTCACCCTTCGAGTTTCTGGAGATTCGATAGCTAGCTCTCGTGGTCTTGCAGGTGTAGGTATAGCATTAAGCACCAGGGCAGAAAACTCACTACTAGACTGGATCCCAGTTGATAGTCGCCTCTGCGCTATGAGGCTGAACGGCACAGTGAGAACTAAAAGGAATAGTGAGACTCGCCGTTGTCTCTTTGTAATCTCTGCTTACGCACCCACTGACTGTAGTTCGGATGAAGTGAAGGACGAGTTCTACCATAAACTGTCTAACCTCCTCTCGAAAGCCAAACGTTCGGACGTAGTGGTTGTTGCAGGTGACCTCAACGCACAGGTGGGTAGACTGAGTGAGGCAGAAAGGCACTTAGGTGGCACTTTCGGAATCCCAGCTGAACGTACAGATAACGGTGATCGCCTATTACAACTATGCTCAGATAACCGCCTATTTTTAGCCAGCACAAATTTCAGACATAAAGAAAGGCACTGTCTGACCTGGCGTCCACCGAGCTCGACTCAGCGATGGACACAGATAGACCACATTGCTATTAGTCATCGCTGGAGAGGATCGGTGGAAGACTGCCGCTCCTTCTGGAGTACGTGTTTGGACAGCGATCATGCGTTGGTCCGAGCACGTATATGCCTGCGTCTCAATGGACGTAGAAAAAATTTGGCAACAAAACCACTACGAGTTCTGCTGGACAACGAAAACACCAAAGCCGTGTTCAGTGAGAAGTTGGCTAGGCAGTTATCGGAACAAAAGACTGTCACTCATCCAGAAGAAGCTTGGTGCCATCTTCAGTCTACTGTAAAAGCAGCACTGGAGACTGTAGCCGACTCCAAGATAATGGCTAAAAAGAGCCAGTGGATATCAGCAGCAGGCTCTGAGTACAATGAAGAGAGAGCGCAACTTAAAAA
Organism: Heterobilharzia americana; assembly: GCA_944470555.2. Classification (NCBI taxonomy): domain Eukaryota; kingdom Metazoa; phylum Platyhelminthes; class Trematoda; order Strigeidida; family Schistosomatidae; genus Heterobilharzia; species Heterobilharzia americana. The sequence continues at coordinate 85,474,790 of OX104130.1, read as the reverse complement.
TAGACTGAGGAAAAGTCTGCGCAACGATCGTGAACAGTGGTGGGCAACGAAGGCTAAAGAGATGGAAAAGGCAGCGGCGATCGGTAACAGTAGACAGTTATTTAGACTTATTAAGGAGACTGGGGGAAATGGTCAACAACAGTTAGTGAGGCTATAGCGGAGAAGGACGGATCTGCGATTCACTCGCAGGGGAGACAACTGGAACGATGGGCAGAACATTTCGAGGAACAGTTTAACTGGCCTCCAGCCACCACTGCGTTGCCCGCTATCCAGTCGGATCCTGAATGGGACATAGAGACAGGTCCCCCAACACTAGAAGTTGAGAAAGCGGTAGGTAGCCTGAAACGGGGAAGGGAAGCAGGACCAGACGGACTACCTGCTGAGGTATACAAAAATGGTGGTAGAGTGCTGTTAGTCAGGTTAACGGAAGTGTTAGCCAGTATATGGGAATCAAATACGATCCCCTCTGACTGGTCTAAGTCACCCATCATCCCAGTCTTCAAGAAAGGCGAGAAGTCCTCTTGTGATAACCACAGAGGAATCAGCCTGATGAACATAGTATCCAAAATCCTAAGTTCTATAATTCTCCGACGCCTGAGTGGAGCTCGGGAACACCATGCCCGAGAAAACCAGGCAGGCTTTAGACCTGGCTGCGGGTGTATCGACCAAATATTCACACTGCGCCAGGTCCTGGAACATAGGCATGCTTACAGACGCCCGACAATAGCTGTATTTCTCGACCTGAAGGCGGCATTTGACTCCGTTGATCGAGAAGTCTTATGGCAATGTCTGTCACTGAAAGGCGTGCCTAGTAAGTACATCACCTTATTGAAAGCTTTCTACTCGAACACTTGTGGGTGTGTTAGAGCCTATGGCGAGTTGTCCAGGGTGCTATACTCATCAAGTGGTGTCCGTCAAGGATGCCCACTATCCCCATTCTTATTCAATTTTATCACAGATATTCTTATGGAGGTTTACCTCTCGTCACCTGATTACACAGACGTTGACCCGATCACAGGTGAATTTTCTTTAGATCTAGAATATGCAGATGACATAGTCCTGTTAGGTGAAGACGCTGACAAGATGCAGAGTCTTCTGAACACTTTGAGTGGGAATTCGAGAATGTTTGGGACGCGATTTTCACCACCCAAATGCAAATTTTCCCTCCAGGACTGGTCTTCAGCAAGACCACGGCTAACAATAGAGAGTTAGTGTAGTGGTCGAGTGTGTTGACCACTTCACTTACCTGGGAAGTAGGATCAACCCCGGTGGGTTAGTTGCCGATGAGATTTCTGCACGGATACAAAAGGCTCGATTGGCTTTTGCCAATTTACACCACCTATGGCGCCGCCGTAACCTCCCCTGGTTAACTAGTTCACTAGTTACTAGCCGGTCCTAAGCCCCCGTAAAGAGGGAAGGTTGGGCATAGGGCTAGCAACCCTACCCCGTAAAACAAATCTAACCGCTAAAGAAACTTCAAAGCACAAACGATATATAAAAAATAAAAACAAAATTATTCCTCGCTGGAATCGGTGAGGCGAAAGGACACCAGTTGGTGAAAGTCTTCGGGAAGCCAATTGGCCAATGTGTCTTCTCTCGATGAAAGCGAAAGTAAACGTAAGGACATGGAATGTCCGCACCATGTTTGAACCCAGTAAGGCAGCCCAGATTGCAAATGAGATGAGAAGGTATCACATTGAAGTGCTTGGAATTTGCGAAGGCAGATGGAATGGGAGTGGACTCTCCAAACTGTCAACTGGACAATCAATAATCTACTCCGGTCACCCAGACGACAACCACGAGCGCACTGAGGGAGTGGCTATCATGATGTCACCGTCAAGAGCATCGAAGGCTCTCATGCAGTGGGAACCAATCTCCTCCAGGATCATGGCAGCAAGATTCAACTCAAAAGGAAGGAAGGTCACAATCATACAATGCTTTGCCCCTACAAATAATGCAGAGCAAGAGAAAAAGGAGGAATTCTACAGACAACTTCAATCAACACTGGACAAGACCCCTCCCCAGTTGGCAATATCAAAATTCTAATGGGTGACATGAATGCCAAACTGGGAGGGGACAACACAGGAAGAGAACTAACCATGGGTCGAGAGGCGCTAGGTGAAATGAATGAGAATGGAGAATTGTTTGCAGAATTCTGCGCATTCAACGATTTGGTAATTGGAGGCAGTGTGTTCAGGCACAAAGATATCCACAAAGCGACATGGATTTGACCAAATGGACACACTAAAAATCAAATCGACTTTATCTCAATCTCAAGAAAATGGAGACACAGTCTACTTGACACAAGGTCAATAAGAGGAGCAGATGTAGGTTCACACCATTAACTATCTAGTGCAAGGAACCTTCCAAATCAAGTTTAATGCCTTCAAGGAAGCTGGTGATAGACCTCAATTCAAGTACAACACTCGGAAACTGAAGGATGAAACTACAAAGGAGATCTTCAAGGCAGCCATCAAGACAAAATGGGAGATATCCAGCAACATCCCTGAAGAAACCTGTGTGGAAGAACACTGGAAGTCTTTGAAAGCTATGTGGAAAGAAACCTGCACAACAGTATTAGGAAGGAAGAAGAAAGAAGACAAGGAATGGATCTCGACGGATGCCTGGAAGCTGATAGAGGAGAGGAGGATGGTGAAGCAGAAGATAAACCAGTGCAAGGACGCTCAACGACAAGAGGAACTGAGCACAATGTATAAAACACTACACTAGACAAAGAAGTGAAGAAGAGTGCTCGAAAAGACAAAAGACACCTCTACGAAACAATGGCAAGTGAAGCAGAACAGGCTGCAGGTAGGAGAGATAGAGACCTGACGACATTGTATCAAATAACCAGGTTGCTATCAGGGAAGAGATCAACACACATGAAACCAATAAAAGATGAAGAGGGAAATTTAATTACGAAAGTAGAGAAACAAAGGAAACAATGGGCCGACCACTTCAAGAAGCTCTTGAATCGGCCACCACCTGCACTTCGTCTAGAAATACCACCTGCAGCCGCTGAATTACAAATGAACATAAATCCTCCAACGAGAATGGAAGTCCTGAACGCCATAAAGCTACTGAAATGCAGGAAAGCAGCTGGACCAGATGGGATACAGCCAGAAGCACTGAGAACAGACGCAGAGACAACAGCGGACATGCTCACACCACTATTGCAGAAGGTGTGGAAGGAAGAGAAGGTACCTGGCCATTGATTGGAAGAAGGGTTACCTTGTCAAACTGCCGAAGAAAGGAGACCTCAGTGTTTGCAAGAACTGGCGCGGAATCACTCTCCTGTCCACCCAAAGCCAGCAAGATATTAAGCCGCATCATCCTGGAGAGGCTTAAAGATGCGCTGGATTCAAAACTACGACCGGAACAGGCTGGCTGGCTGGCTGGAATCAGGAAGTACAAATCATGTGCAGACCAAATTGCAACGCTTCGCATTATCATAGAACAGAGCATAGAATGGCAGTCAATCCTCTACCTTACCTCAACTTCATCGACTTTGAGAAGGCCTTTGACAGCGTCGACCGAGAAGTAATTTGGAAACTGCTTCACTACTACGGAGTACCGCAAACCTTTATCCACCTCATTCAACAACTATATGAAGATGCCATATGCTGGCCAAGTAATTCACAATGGGAAGCTCAGTGATGATTTTGAAGTGAAGACAGGAGTGAAACAAGGTTGCCTACTATCCCCCATGATATTCCTGATTGTGGTCGACTCGACTGGATCATGCAGCAAACAGTAGGCAGCGAGAAGAGGGGGATACGCTGGCTGGACTGCGGAAAAGAACCTAGAAGACTTGGATTTCGCCAACGATGACTTGTGCCTGATCTCACATAAACTTGAAGATCTGCAGGCAAAGACTAACAAGTTGATAGAAGAGGCAGCGAAGACGGGACTTCAGGTGAATATAGAGAAGACAGAGGTGATGAAGATACCGCACCAACAACTCCAACAACAACAACAAACTCCAATCACCATGAACGGGAGAAACTTAAAGGAAGTAGCCTCCTTCACCTATCTAGGAAGCACTGTCTCAACTAAAGGCGGGACAGACGAAGATGTCAAAGTCAGAATCGGAAAAGCAAGACAGGCGTTCATTAGCCTGAAACCAGTGTGGAGATCTTCTGCACTCAGCATGCGGAACAAGATACGGATTTTCAACACCAACGTCAAGTCAGTGCTTCTGTATGGCTCAGAGACTTGGCGCGTCACGAAAGGGATTTCCAATAAACTACAGACATTCATCAACAACTGCTTACGCTCGCTACTGAAGATCAGATGGCCAGAAAGAATAAGCAACGAGGAACTCTGGGAACGAACCAACCAAGAACCTATCACGCAACAAATATGCAGGAGGAAGTGGAGATGGATTGGCCATGCACTGAGAAGGCCGACTGAGGACATCACCCGTCAGGCCAGTCACTCGAGTGGAATCCCCAGGGGAAGCGACGAGTTGGACGTCCGAGGGTGACATGGAGGAGGTCGTGCGAGGAGGAAATGAGAGCTTGTGGGCTGTCATGGAACCAGGTTCAAAAGATCTCAGAGAGTAAAGGTCACTGGAGACGTGCTACTGAAGCCCTATGTTCCACTAGGAACCCAAGGGACTAATAATAATAATAATAATAAAATGGCGCCGCCGTGATATTCGTTTGTCTATTAAGAGTCGCGTGTACTGCACAGCAGTCCGCTCTGTCTACTATATAGCTGTGAAACATGGCCATTGAAAGTGGAGGATACAAAAAGGCTTCAGGTGTTTGACCACCATTGCCTTCCTAGTATAGGACGTATTCCGTGGTGTCACCATGTGAGTAATGCAGAAGTTAGGTGTAGAGTTTAGGGGGGAAAAGGTAAGTCAGTTGACGAGGTTGTGAACCTTCATCGACTGAGATGGTTGGGACACGTACTACATATGCCTAGTCACCGTTTGCCTCGTCACACAATGTTGGCTGAGGTGGGTCCAGGCTGGAAAAGGCCCGAGGTGGTCAGACTAAAACATGGCACCAATGTATGAAGTCTCTGACTATTGGTTTAAGCCATGTAGGACGATGCAGACTAGGTGGTTGGGGTCCACGGGACAAGAGGAACCAGTGGTTGGAGACCCTAGGTGATATGGCTCAGAACCGAAGTCAGTGGCGCAGATGTATACACACATTATCTTCATCTTAACAACGCTATACCGAATCTCACTATTTTGTCACTCCTCTTTCCTTTCTTCTTGTACTTTATATTTCTTTTGACTGCATTCACTTATCTTCATCCTTCACCTCATTACCTTTTTACTTGATGTGCTGATATGAGGTGTGGCAACTCGGACCGTTACGCAGTAATGCCTGGTCCTATGTTGATAATGATGATGATGATGATGACATACATCTTCAATGTACTATTTCCCAAAAATACAAAACCTGCCATATCAGGTTCCGAAAATTTACTTTTATTCCAGAGTACATCCATCATTTTATCCGTGTAATTCTGTCGGTCGAGTAACGCCAAATGAGTTTCCCCTATAACGGCAAATGATCAAAATATTTTCAATCTTCTTGGTGAGTTGACGTATTTCGAAGTTTTATCTGGTAAGATAGAGTTGCATTATCAGTTCCATTCCCATGAATTGGCAAGAACAGTTAAATACTATTGATTAGAAATGATTTAGTTTATTTGATGACGTTGATATTAGATCAATTGTCTGCTGATTCCCACTAACATTGTTTCGATTAAGACGTCATTTTCGAATCTAGGAATCAATGGTGATGTTGTTGATAATATTTTGGAAAGCCCCCTGAAAGACTGCTTCATAAGAAGTCACACGCAGCAAATCTTAGAACAATTTATTAAGGTAATCCTCTAGTGTGAAGGACAATATACTTTTATCAATTCACCTGTTTTTATGGAGGTGGGCATGTAGGTTGTTCATCAAGGCCTATCGTTGGCTACATTCGAGAACACTTCCTAGTATTGCTTAGTCAAGGGTAACGAAGGTCAATCAATTAATCTATTTTGAAGTTATTTGACACGGGCTATTCAGCTTCGAATACTTCGATTTTACTTACAAATTCCACTGAACCTTTTTAATGGTTTTTTATGCCATCTTCAACGAAATACTGAAGAACCCTTGGAAATTCATAACATGAAGTCAGGACTATGTACCCAAAAGGAACTTGTCAAATTTTTTTCACTACCATGACTGACTGACAGAAAAAATCAAAGTAGAACCTCATATACAGGTGTGTCGACTCAAGTTACCACACTACAGTAGTACGCAAAGAACAGGTGGATAGAAAAAGTGACACCAAAGTGGATGAAGTTATGTGAGAGAACAAAGAATTTAAAGACAAAGGTTAGTGTAAATATTCAAGTTTTAGACATCAAAGAGTGAATACATCTGCGTCATTGCGACCGATTTCCAGCCATAGTTTCAGTAATGGTAATAACGTGAATAACTGACTGAGACATTTGGAAATCTTGAACACTGATCACTGTAATGTAAGATTAGCTAAGATGTTTCCAGTTTTATTTTAACTTTACTTTGCTTTCTACTTATACACACTGAATAACTTAGACTGAAATGTTCTGCTTATGATATCCTCCTTCACAGTCATGGTGTTGTTTTTTAAATGAATGAATGAACGTGTTTTTACAGACACTTATATTTTTCGGTGTTTCCATACATATTACAACTTTTCCTCTACTGACGAAAGCTATGTGACGATTTCGTAAACACAACCTATCAACATAACGTCTCAAATTCATACATGATTCTACGGGTCATTCCCGAACAGCTACTGAAGTAATCAACTGGATTTTCATACTTTTGAAAAAGCTACCATTCCAATAGAAATTAACAGTACTAGTTCTCTATTTGAGTGGTTGGTAGTGTGACCGTGATGTCTTGTAAACACATGCAGTGACTCGATAATAAAAGATTTGAGCGTTTATACGATTTTTAGGTTTTCTAAAACAAATTCGATGCAAAGGATTTTAAGCTACAACAGTTATCCTTCTACAGTCCATAAGAAATGTTGTATACAAACACTATTCTTAAAAGCCAGAATGCATTGCAGCAACTAAGCACTCAAGGAAAGCCGAGGAAGAATACTTGTACAAAGCGTTCAAAGCTAATGATTATCCACTCAAAAAAATCTTTATTAGTAGAGCAAAGGATAGGCTAACTACCTCAAATAATTAGACGTGTTATTCTATCCTACCTCAAAGATGTCTCAGAAATTGAATGCTGATTGCTTCATTAGTTCGGGAGTGGGTTCGTATGCAACCCAAAGGAATCACTACACAGCATCTTGTGCGAGCGAAGAGATCCGTTGCCAAAGGAAGACATGATAAATATAATCCGCAAGAACAACTGCAAAGATTGCTCACAACACTAAGTTGGTCAGACTAGGACTAAGACTGGTGAAAAAATGCACAAACATCATGTAGCAGTGAGGCGACATGACGAAGCCTCCTTAGCCTCAATGCATGCAGACAATCATGGTCACATATTCGACTGGAAGAAAGTGAAAATCCTCCAATCAGAAGGTTCAAAAGCTGCAAGAAAATTTCCAGAAGCATGACATTCCAACGTGAAGTCAATAAATAGATATATGGACACAAACTCAATTCACTTACGAAGAAAACAGCCAACAATCAACCAACCACAAATCGCCCAAACAAATCAATAATGAAGCAATGTGATAGTTAAAAATAGAAAAACCTCACTCCAACGGAGATTGTCTACTACGGTGACCGAAGCAGATGTAAGGTAAGAGAGGTCAATGTATGATGAAAATCTCCTACCGAAATCACAGTTGGACAATACCAAAGATCAACGAAAACACTACCTTAACACTCGTGTAAAACTCGAATATGTTTCACTTCTTTAAGTTAGTGCTGAGAATGTCATCGAACCTGGCGATGAAACGACCATGATAGAATATCAAAGCTCAGAGAACACCGAACTAATATCTTTATCCTCCTGAGTTGCCAATCTTTTTGATCATTTCGAAAAGGATTTCTTTCTCTAGACCAGTTATTCAATGATTACATGGGTCTATTGAGTGTATTCCACGAACCCTGGCTAGTATCGATATCTGGTGGCATTTTTAAAGTCGTAAGACACTGAACTCTCCGTTTGTATTCCGAACGTAAGTTTGCCGTAGTAAATCACTATACTGTCAAAAGATATTAAATTAAATGCACAATCTTGTCAACCTAGTAACCTAAGCATATAACAATGAGCCAATGTTTATCAAAACTTACATATTTCTTTGGTATATTAAAACCAATATGTCCATCATCTGTGAAGGTTGACAGTAACAGATCGAAACGTACATCTGGTTTGTCACTTCCATATTGTAACATAGCATCACTATATTCCATCTGTTGAAAAGGAGCGGAAATTGGCATACATCCTGAAGTACTTTGGACTAAAGGCCAAACATGCAGCATCATATTTTCAATTAATCCATAAATATCATTTGGAGTTATGAATGCCATTTCTATATCTAACTAAAAAAGTGGAACGGAAGTGTGAAGAAACTTACCTGAGTAAATTCAGGTTGCCTGTCAGACCTGGAAGTCTCATCACGAAAACATCTTGCAATCTGCATATATTTACTGAATCCACCCACCATCAAAAGTTGTTTAAATTGTTGAGGACTTTGAGGTAAACAATAACATAGCCCTGGAAATTTAGTGGGAACAACAAATTCACGTGCACCCTGGAAGCATAACAAAACTGTAAAACTTACCCCTGGAGTTAATTTAAATAGATAAGGAGTTTCGATATCGACAAATCCTGAAAGAAAGTGGTCGTAAACCAAACAAAATTTTAAGACTACCATTATCCTGACATAGGAAGTTCCTCATTTGTAATATGATGGATGAGCGAAATCGTATATTTTTTTGTAAATCGCACGAACGAAGGTCAAGGTAACGACATTTTAATCTTTCTATCTCATTAACCTTAAATGTGATCATCTAATTAGGAAATAACAACAAACAGTCATTGCAGTCTTCGGTTGGAATGAAAGTGGAGAAGACTGATTGATAACTTCAACGCTATCAGCAATTATCTCTATTTCACCAGTTGACATCAACTTGAAAATACCATCTAAAGTAAATAGAGAATTACCTGGTTGATATCTTTTTCTGGACGGGCTTTAACTTTGCCAGTCACCTTCAAGACTGATTCTAAAGTAAGAGGAGGGATTGTGAGTGACTTTGTATCGCAGTATATTTGTACTGAACCACAGTCGTCACGAAGAACAAGAAAACGGAATGAAAATCTGAAGGAATCAAGCCACCCACATACTGACACAACTAGGTCAATGTGTTTCACATTCAGCTCGCCACAACTATGAGACCTATAAACAGAATTCGGTGGACTATGTACAGCTGACAGGATTAAAATTACACAGACTTACTTACCCACTACATCAGCAACAAGATTACGATAGGAAGCTATAGTTGAGCTAAACCTGTGGAACCTGAGTATTTGACCACAAAGGAGCCGGGGGAAACCATGAAGCAACATTTTTATACGTATTTTGTTGACTTTTTTCACTCAAATTCCATTTTATACATGCTTGCTGTAATACCTAAATAATAATTTTTGTCATTAAATACAAAAAGTCTACAAAGAAATATCTCCGTATTGAAAAGCACAAAAGGAATGAATATAAAATACCTTAGAAATTTAGTTCACGACGACCATAATGCGAGGGAAAGGTGCATCCAAAGTCGGGTATTTTTGGTAAGAACAACAAACAAACTAATCAACATACGGCCAAGCATTACCAATTTACCATACATCATATCAGTACATAAAGTAACAAGGCAATAAAATCGAAGATGAAGTGAGAAAGAAAAGTCCATTAAAAGAAGTAGAGAGTAGCAAATGCGAAGGAAGAATGATAAAATGATAAGATTAAGTATGGCAGTTAAGATGGGGATAATGTGTGTAAACATCTGCGTCACTGACATCAGTTCTGAGCTACATCACCTAGAGTCTGCAACCACTGGTTTCTCTTTTCCCGCGGACACCAACCGGCTAGTGTGCTACGAAGGCAACAGTGGTTAAACACTAGGAGCCCTTTCATGTCTTCTACCTTTAGTGGTCATATTTCACAGCCATGCAGACGAACAGAGCTGACTGATTCACAATACACTGGACCCCCAAAAGACAATCGGATATCGCGGCGGCACCATACATGGCATGAGTTGGCAAAAGCCAACCAAGCTTTTTGCATTCGTGCAGAGATTTCGTCAGCCACTGAACCACCAGGGCTGATCCGACTTCTCGGGTAGGTGAAATGTTTAACGCGCTTAACCACTTAACTCTCTATTGTTAGCCGTGGAACCGTTGAAGAAAAGTTCTGGAGCAATAATTTACATTTTTAGTGGCCAGAAACGCATCCGAAACCCACTCAAGGTGTCCAGAAGACTACATTTTGTCAGCGTCTTCACCCAACAGGACTATGTTATCTTAGTATTTTCGGAGTAATATACAGACTCGTTATGACGAAATCTAAAACAAGTTGTCTATTTTCTTAGTTTATGCTGTGGTTTACATAACTTATTCAGGAGATTGATAAACATTAACGTTCGATAGTATTGCGCTGTCCGGAACTTTTTCATTCTGAATAAATGGAACTTAAAAATTCTTTTGAAAATTAAGGTCGGAAAGACAGTAAAACTTTTCAGCTTGAAACACCAGGTGCAATGATTGAAAACTATCTCTTCAAGCCATGATCATATGAAAGATGATGTCTTGTTATTCATTATATTTCCGTCTTTGTTCTTAGCATATTTCTTTCATCTTTCCTATACAGCCTTACCTTGACCGCACTGATATGCAGTGTTATATACCCACACTAAAAATCAGATCGACTTCATCTCAATGTGAAGAAAGTGGAGACGTAGTCTACTGGACACAAGATCAGATAAAGACAGAGAGCAGATGTAGGTTCACACCAATCACTATCTAGTCCAAGGAACCTTCCTGCAAAATCAAGTTGAAAGCCTTCAAACAAGCTGGTGATGATAGACCACAGTTCAGGTTCAACATTCAGAACAGAAACCAAATGAACGACGAAACTACAAAGGACATCTTCACGTCAGTCATCAGGACAAAATGGGCAATATTAAGCGACATCCCTGAAGAAACCTCTATGGAAGAACACTGGAACTCTTTGAAAGAGACGTAGTAGGAAAACTGCATAACCGTGCTAGGAAGAAAGATGGAGAAACAAGACAAGGAATGGATCTCGACAGACACATGGAAGATGATGGAGCAGGGAGAGGAAGATGGTGAAGTAGAAGATGAACCAGTGAAGTGCAGGGTGAACAACGGACAGAGGAACTGAATATAGCTTATAAAACACTTCACCGGGCCAAGAAGAGAAGAGTGCACGGAAAGACAAAAGACATTTCTGCGACACACTGTCAAGTGAAGCAGAACAGGCTGCAGGTGGGAGAGACGAAGACTTGACAACACTATATCAAATAACCAGGTCACTATCTGGGAGGGAAGAGATCAACGCAGATGAAATCAATGAAAAATAGTGAAGGAAACTTAGTTACCGCCAAATAGGAGAAAAAAAGGAAACAATGGGCTGACTACTTCAGAAAACTCTTGAATCGACCACCACCATCACCACCACCTGCAACTCGTCCAGAAGTACCGTCAGCAACCGCAGAATTACCAGTGAACACAGGCTCTCCGACAAAACGGAAGCGAAGTCTTGAACTTCATAAAGTTGCTGAAATTCGGGAAAGCAGGAGGACCAGATGGAATTCCTTCAGAAGCATTGGAAACAGACGCAGAGACAACAGTGGACACGCTAACACCACTGTTGCAGAATGTTTGCAAGGAAGGAAGGGAAAGTACCTGCCTATTGATTGGAAGAACGGCTACCTCATCAAACTCCGAAAGAATGGCAACCTAAGTCTTTGCAAGAACTGGCGCGGAATCATGCTCCTGTCCCTGTCCACCCAAAACAAGCAAAATATTAAGCCGCATCATCCTGGAGAGCCTAAAAAATACTCCGCACTCAAAATTACGACCGAAACAGGCTGGCTAGCTGGCTTCAGGAAGATTAAATCATAAGCGGATCAAATTGCAACGCTACGCTACGCATCATCATAGAACAGAGTATAGAATGGCAGCCAACTGGATCTTTACATCAACTTCATCGACTTTGAAAAAGCCTTCGACAGCGTCGACCGACAAGTAATTTGGCAGGCAACTACTTCAACACTACGGTTTGAGTACCACAAATCTTTATCAATCTCATTCAACGGCTGTATGAAGACGCCATATGCCGAGTGATTCACAATGGAAAGCTCAGTGATGCCTTTGAAGTGAAGTGAAGACAGGAGTAAGACAAGGCTGCCGCCTACTATTAATCATGATCTTCCTGATTGTGATTGCACTGGACCAGATCATGCGGCAAACCGTGAGGAGCGAGATGGGCATATGCTAGCTAGACCGATGAAAAGACCCCAGAAGATTTGGATTTCGCCAACGATGATTTATGTCTAATGTCGTACAAGCTTGAAAATCTACATGCAAAAACCAACAAGTTGACAGAAGAGGCTAAGTGAGATAACGAAGACGGACTTCCTTCTGGTGTGTAGAGAGGTGTAGACAGAGGTGAAGATAAGCAACCAAAAACAACAACAAGCACCATTAACAGAAGAAACCTCTTTCACCTACCTAGGCAGCATTGTTTCAACTACAGAAGGCGGCATAGATGATGACGTCAAAGCAAAGATCGGAAAGACAGAAAGACAGGCCTTCCTTCATTAATCTGAAACCAGTGTGGAGATCGACTGCACTCAGCATAAAGGGTGAACAACATCCGGATTTCCAACACTAACGTCAAGTTAGTACTTCTATGTGATGGTTGAGAGACTTGGTGCGTTACATAAAGCATTTCCAACAAACTGCAGACATTCATCAATAGCTGCCACCTACGCTCGCCCGATACTGAAGATCAGATCAGAATGAGAGAAAGAATAAACAACAAGGAACTCTGGCAACGAACCAACCAAGAACCTGTTACCCAACAAATCTGCAGAAGAAAGTGGAGATGGAGCACATTGTTTATTAACCTCACATTAGTACCTTCAAACTGAAACAGGATCTCTGCAGCATTCAACATTTCCAGGTTACAGGAAGTTTAGTCGACCCGCTAACCTCACCTACAAGAAATAAAACCGAAATTTCATCTCTCTCCATACTTCAGATAACCAATATTCAGCTAATAATCCAAGAGTATGTTTAGCAAAGCCAACGGGTCATTATAATGCCCTAAAACGTCCAATGGTTCCTTGTGAGCTAGTTCGGTAAATCATAAAATCTGCATATTCCCTGCATAGCTCTGGAACACGTAAATCAGTAATTTCAATTCTCGAACAGTTACTCCACTCTGAACAAAAAACTGCGCCAGCGTTTCCATCCAATACCACAACCAACTGATTTATAGACAGCTGATATGCTATACTCGGACACTTTGCTTACCATATGTAGACTGCAAGTAAGTGAGGTTGAGCCCCAAATTGAAATCCCGGCTTATAAGCCAGGAGTTAGGAAAACCGTTTTCGTGGTAATCGTGTTCATACACCAAAACTATGTCTAAATTTCGAAGCCAACATAAGTATGCGTAAGTATGTACACTTTCCTAAAATTTCTTCCGCCTTCCGCATTTTCCTTAAGATGTTCAACATCCGACATCAATAATGAGAGTAGATGACACTGGTAGTTTTTTCGCTCTCACTTCAACGTCTTGAGGCTCGGTTCTTTTTGTTATACTCCTTAGACGGTCGCAGAAGTCTGGGTTTTTCCTGCTTATAGCTTTGGAGGCAGTGATTGTCTATTTGAAGGTATTTTATTTGCAAATTGCAGCTTGATTTGTTTTCGGAGGGGGGGGGGAAGAACTACTGATAAGATCACTTAACCGTTTGTGATTTCTCCTTCTGTAAGAACCTGCAAGTAAACACTAAGCGTTACTTAAAAGGTTCTAGAAGTAGAGTGAGTGGGGAATGAGAAAAAGGTGAGTAAAAAGTATTCATGGAAATATAATATGGAGAAGAGATGCGTCCTATTACATATACTAGGGTCGGGAAATTCAGGGATGGAAGAGCACATCATCAGCTGCTACTGACAAATGTTCCTGGTCAGCCATTTGCGCTCACGTACTCAAGCAGTAGTCGATTGAAGTCAAATTATGACCGAATCTTTGTTTATCGGATCAACACCAAATACATGCAACAAAAACGATTCTGCACCTGTCCCAGATACACGGAAAATTTACTGCCCTTGTCATCACAGAGAAGGAGAGGTTGTGGAGCCACCTGATATGAATGTAGAAAAATTGTGTCCGAAACGTTATCCAGTAAATAATACTGTTTCACTGAGTAACATTTCTAATAGAAACACTAAAATGGAATAAGAATCGACCAAAGTGCCCAAGTTTTACTCCTATATTAGTCGACTGATGTAACTGTGGCTACTTCCTATGGCAATGTTCCATAAGGCATATACTCTGTGGGAGAAGCTACATCTCACTCTCGTCTTTGCCGTATGGTGGGAAATGCGAGTGGGGTTTCCATGAGGCTATCAATTCGGAACCGATAACGTTGACCTATTTGGATGGTCCACTTTGTGAATGATCTTGTAGGCGGTTTCTTTCGATGGCTTAGCGTAAACAAGTTCAGTTGTCTGAGACATTGTGCATATATTTTGCCTGCTATTTCGACGGCCAACCTTGTCGCTCCTCTCTGTATGTTCTCCAGAGTATTTGCATCTCTCTTTATTAGTTGGGGGTGGGGAAGTGTCGTGCTGAACACCTCAAGGGTGTGGTCTAACATAGGTTTTAAATACCATAAGGAATAATTCTCGGGCTAACAATCCACGTCGCCTTCTTAAAAATTGCATAATGGCGTTCGCCTTTGCTGCCATTCCCTTATAATTGTCAATAGTATCCAGTGTGTCAGAAAAGTTTAGTCCTAAGTCCTTAAGGATGCATCCGTGATTGCACACATGATGCCGTCAGCAAATAGGAGGACAGACGGGATGTTAATTCAAAGTTCATTTATGAATAGTAAAAATAGGAGCCACCCAAGGATTGCTCCTTGAGAAACTCCTGTCTATAATCAGGAATGTAAGGCTATAGCCAAAATTAAAAAACAACGCAGACGCAGAACCAATAGCTTCGAACAACTAAACAAAATGAGTTACTACTTAATACAAATCTACACAACAAGCAAGTTCAGTAACACGTGACGTAAACGTTATTAAGTGTTAATTTGAAGAAACCAAACATAAGACCACACTGGTACCGAACAACTTTATAATGCCCGCGCGTAATTCACTTACTAGTGAGAGAATTTGCAATACAGTTGTGGGAACGCATAAAACACACTTTTACTCATATCTGATACTGAATTCCGCAGGTTGAGTTGTTTCCACTTGGTTTCGTTTATTTTATGAACAGAGACGTCTCTTCCACTTTGTTGCCTCCATCTCCGGTAGAGTCAGCGCTTTCTGTGACCCTTAGACTGAATCGGTCAGGAAGATATGAATTAATTGGAAAACTGCAAGGCCTATTACCATTCGTGCCTGCATATGTCGGTACGTCTTTGCAGGTTAAAAGCAGATAAGATCAGTGTAGCTAACCATAAAAAGGCATACTATTTATTATTATTATTATTATTATTAGTCCCTTGGGTTCCTAGTGGAACATAGGGCTTCAGTAGCACGTCTCCAGTGACCTTTACTCTCTGAGATCTTTTGAACCTGGTTCCATGACAGCCCACAAGCTCTCATTTCCTCCTCGCACGACCTCCTCCATGTCACCCTCGGACGTCCAACTCGTCGCTTCCCCTGGGGATTCCACTCGAGTGACTGGCCTGACGGGTGATGTCCTCAGTCGGCCTTCTCAGTGCATGGCCAATCCATCTCCACTTCCTCCTGCATATTTGTTGCGTGATAGGTTCTTGGTTGGTTCGTTCCCAGAGTTCCTCGTTGCTTATTCTTTCTGGCCATCTGATCTTCAGTAGCGAGCGTAAGCAGTTGTTGATGAATGTCTGTAGTTTATTGGAAATCCCTTTCGTGACGCGCCAAGTCTCTGAGCCATACAGAAGCACTGACTTGACGTTGGTGTTGAAAATCCGTATCTTGTTCCGCATGCTGAGTGCAGAAGATCTCCACACTGGTTTCAGGCTAATGAACGCCTGTCTTGCTTTTCCGATTCTGACTTTGACATCTTCGTCTGTCCCGCCTTTAGTTGAGACAGTGCTTCCTAGATAGGTGAAGGAGGCTACTTCCTTTAAGTTTCTCCCGTTCATGGCGATTGGAGTTTGTTGTTGTTGTTGGAGTTGTTGGTGCGGTATCTTCATCACCTCTGTCTTCTCTATATTCACCTGAAGTCCCGTCTTCGCTGCCTCTTCTATCAACTTGTTAGTCTTTGCCTGCAGATCTTCAAGTTTATGTGAGATCAGGCACAAGTCATCGTTGGCGAAATCCAAGTCTTCTAGGTTCTTTTCCGCAGTCCAGCCAGCGTATCCCCCTCTTCTCGCTGCCTACTGTTTGCTGCATGATCCAGTCGAGTCGACCACAATCAGGAATATCATGGGGGATAGTAGGCAACCTTGTTTCACTCCTGTCTTCACTTCAAAATCATCACTGAGCTTCCCATTGTGAATTACTTGGCCAGCATATGGCATCTTCATATAGTTGTTGAATGAGGTGGATAAAGGTTTGCGGTACTCCGTAGTAGTGAAGCAGTTTCCAAATTACTTCTCGGTCGACGCTGTCAAAGGCCTTCTCAAAGTCGATGAAGTTGAGGTAAGGTAGAGGATTGACTGCCATTCTATGCTCTGTTCTATGATAATGCGAAGCGTTGCAATTTGGTCTGCACATGATTTGTACTTCCTGATTCCAGCCAGCCAGCCAGCCTGTTCCGGTCGTAGTTTTGAATCCAGCGCATCTTTAAGCCTCTCCAGGATGATGCGGCTTAATATCTTGCTGGCTTTGGGTGGACAGGAGAGTGATTCCGCGCCAGTTCTTGCAAACACTGAGGTCTCCTTTCTTCGGCAGTTTGACAAGGTAACCCTTCTTCCAATCAATGGCCAGGTACCTTCTCTTCCTTCCACACCTTCTGCAATAGTGGTGTGAGCATGTCCGCTGTTGTCTCTGCGTCTGTTCTCAGTGCTTCTGGCTGTATCCCATCTGGTCCAGCTGCTTTCCTGCATTTCAGTAGCTTTATGGCGTTCAGGACTTCCATTCTCGTTGGAGGATTTATGTTCATTTGTAATTCAGCGGCTGCAGGTGGTATTTCTGGACGAAGTGCAGGTGGTGGCCGATTCAAGAGCTTCTTGAAGTGGTCGGCCCATTGTTTCCTTTGTTTCTCTACTTTCGTAATTAAATTTCCCTCTTCATCTTTTATTGGTTTCATGTGTGTTGATCTCTTCCCTGATAGCAACCTGGTTATTTGATACAATGTCGTCAGGTCTCTATCTCTCCTACCTGCAGCCTGTTCTGCTTCACTTGCCATTGTTTCGTAGAGGTGTCTTTTGTCTTTTCGAGCACTCTTCTTCACTTCTTTGTCTAGTGTAGTGTTTTATACATTGTGCTCAGTTCCTCTTGTCGTTGAGCGTCCTTGCACTGGTTTATCTTCTGCTTCACCATCCTCCTCTCCTCTATCAGCTTCCAGGCATCCGTCGAGATCCATTCCTTGTCTTCTTTCTTCTTCCTTCCTAATACTGTTGTGCAGGTTTCTTTCCACATAGCTTTCAAAGACTTCCAGTGTTCTTCCACACAGGTTTCTTCAGGGATGTTGCTGGATATCTCCCATTTTGTCTTGATGGCTGCCTTGAAGATCTCCTTTGTAGTTTCATCCTTCAGTTTCCGAGTGTTGTACTTGAATTGAGGTCTATCACCAGCTTCCTTGAAGGCATTAAACTTGATTTGGAAGGTTCCTTGCACTAGATAGTTAATGGTGTGAACCTACATCTGCTCCTCTTATTGACCTTGTGTCAAGTAGACTGTGTCTCCATTTTCTTGAGATTGAGATAAAGTCGATTTGATTTTTAGTGTGTCCATTTGGTCAAATCCATGTCGCTTTGTGGATATCTTTGTGCCTGAACACACTGCCTCCAATTACCAAATCGTTGAATGCGCAGAATTCTGCAAACAATTCTCCATTCTCATTCATTTCACCTAGCGCCTCTCGACCCATGGTTAGTTCTCTTCCTGTGTTGTCCCCTCCCAGTTTGGCATTCATGTCACCCATTAGAATTTTGATATTGCCAACTGGGGAGGGGTCTTGTCCAGTGTTGATTGAAGTTGTCTGTAGAATTCCTCCTTTTTCTCTTGCTCTGCATTATTTGTAGGGGCAAAGCATTGTATGATTGTGACCTTCCTTCCTTTTGAGTTGAATCTTGCTGCCATGATCCTGGAGGAGATTGGTTCCCACTGCATCAGAGCCTTCGATGCTCTTGACGGTGACATCATGATAGCCATTCCCTCAGTGCGCTCGTGGTTGTCGTCTGGGTGACCGGAGTAGATTATTGATTGTCCAGTTGACAGTTTGGAGAGTCCACTCCCATTCCATCTGCCTTCGCAAATTCCAAGCACTTCAATGTGATACCTTCTCATCTCATTTGCAATCTGGGCTGCCTTACTGGGTTCAAACATGGTGCGGACATTCCATGTCCTTACGTTTACTTTCGCTTTCATCGAGAGAAGACACATTGGCCAATTGGCTTCCTGAAGGCTTTCACCAACTGGCGTCATTTCGCCTCTCCGATTCCAGCGGGGAATAAGTTTGTTTTCATTTTTTATATTTTGTTTGTGCTTTGAAGTTTCTTAAGCGGTTAGATTTGTTTTACGGGGTAGGGTTGCTAGCCCTATGCCCAACCTTCCCTCTTTACGGGGGCTTAGGACCAGCTAGTAACTAGTAAACTAGTTAACCAGGCAGATTATTACCCTTACTGAAGCATTTATTTTGACTTCAGTCACACTGTGACTGATGACCTATATATCAGAATGTAGAAAGACCATTTATGCAACAGAAATTCTTGATCAACTTAAATTACTAGATGACTGTGTGCGCTATAAAAATTTGCAGATATCTAAACGTTCTTGACACACATGGACATGTTCCTTACAGATAATAAGTTTAACGACATTGAATGAGATAGCTGGGTGCACTGATCACTCAATGTGCCCGAGAAACTGAGCCCCACTTAGTGTCATGGTGAATGGTTATTTTGTTATTTAACAAATAGAAATGAAGATATTCAAGGTCAATTCTGTTGAATTGAAGTTAGCTGTATCCACAAACAACACTGTAAAGAGTGGACATCGAATATGTGAGGTATGACAAAACCGCAAGAGTTCAACAAATGTAGCCTCTACCAATTAGCTAATTTAGCTTCTTTGAAAGGTTGTATACAAGGTAGATGCGTTAGATGATGACGTTATGAAGTTGTTTGCACTGAATTAATTGGAAAGGTTTTTACGTAAAACAAAAAACCATCTCCTCAGTCATATGTTGTTACCTGTGAGAATAACGCAGTTGAGTGAGGTTCAATGTGGTCAAGAAAAGGATGACAATACTGTATGAGTTTACTATCTGATAGTAGAAGTAGTATGCTGGCATCCTAATTTTGGTCCTTGCAATGATAAATGTTAGTGAGTGAAGATTATTTACAAAATCCTTCATAATCGACTTCAGTGGTGTACATGTTACTAATTTCATTTGAATATGAATGGTAGGTTTATCCTTTTCGACCAACATTTGTGTACTGTGTCATGTTATTCATGCGACTGATTTAGAAATTGTCGTCTCCTGTTGATATTACTTCTCCATGCTACTAAAATTTGTAGTAATATAAGTCAGTCCACAAATGGTGACCTCATGTTTCCTAGCTTCAACATTCTTATGCTGACTGATGGCAATACCATTACTAGTAGTACGCATAGTCTTCTGTTTGTATACACATGCAACAACATACCTACAACCTAGAAGTAAATCAATCAATGATTAGTCGATACACACCTACCTGTCTCCATTATGCATTACAATTATTTGATGAATATGTATTTAGATAGAAGAAATACTATTGTAGATCTCAAATCATCTAAATGGCTTCACTTTGACGGAAAAAGATTTTTTAATTTGAAGTATAATTATCCAATTTTCTAAAACAAAGTGAGTCATAGTACTGGCCGAAAGTGTAGTTCATACTAATCAATTTTTTACCAAACAAATAGTCTGCTTTAAGATACTTAACTTCCATATAACTACTAAAAACACTGCATACCAGATAAAAGCAGTTCTATATTGTGTTAATGAATAAAAATAAGATAAAGTAGGTAGGAGCTACTTCTCATAAACTGAATTGAACAGAGTTTGAAAATAAACCACAGCGAAGAAAATTCCAATTTAGAAAATACTGTACTATATTTCAATACATCCGAAGTAATTATATTTATCATTTCAACCATCTACCGTGGTTTGGCAGTCTAGTAATTATACTCGGTGGTGGTTGAAGGTGAAATGAAAATTTGAACCGCGGCCATGTTTCCGAGTGTTGTACTTGAATTGAGGTCTATCACCAGCTTCCTTGAAGGCATTAAACTTGATTTGGAAGGTTCCTTGCACTAGATAGTTAATGGTGTGAACCTACATCTGCTCCTCTTATTGACCTTGTGTCAAGTAGACTGTGTCTCCATTTTCTTGAGATTGAGATAAAGTCGATTTGATTTTTAGTGTGTCCATTTGGTCAAATCCATGTCGCTTTGTGGATATCTTTGTGCCTGAACACACTGCCTCCAATTACCAAATCGTTGAATGCGCAGAATTCTGCAAACAATTCTCCATTCTCATTCATTTCACCTAGCGCCTCTCGACCCATGGTTAGTTCTCTTCCTGTGTTGTCCCCTCCCAGTTTGGCATTCATGTCACCCATTAGAATTTTGATATTGCCAACTGGGGAGGGGTCTTGTCCAGTGTTGATTGAAGTTGTCTGTAGAATTCCTCCTTTTTCTCTTGCTCTGCATTATTTGTAGGGGCAAAGCATTGTATGATTGTGACCTTCCTTCCTTTTGAGTTGAATCTTGCTGCCATGATCCTGGAGGAGATTGGTTCCCACTGCATCAGAGCCTTCGATGCTCTTGACGGTGACATCATGATAGCCATTCCCTCAGTGCGCTCGTGGTTGTCGTCTGGGTGACCGGAGTAGATTATTGATTGTCCAGTTGACAGTTTGGAGAGTCCACTCCCATTCCATCTGCCTTCGCAAATTCCAAGCACTTCAATGTGATACCTTCTCATCTCATTTGCAATCTGGGCTGCCTTACTGGGTTCAAACATGGTGCGGACATTCCATGTCCTTACGTTTACTTTCGCTTTCATCGAGAGAAGACACATTGGCCAATTGGCTTCCCGAAGACTTTCACCAACTGGCGTCCTTTCGCCTCACCGATTCCAGCGAGGAATAATTTTGTTTTTATTTTTTATATATCGTTTGTGCTTTGAAGTTTCTTTAGCGGTTAGATTTGTTTTACGGGGTAGGGTTGCTAGCCCTATGCCCAACCTTCCCTCTTTACAGGGGCTTAGGACCGGCTAGTAACTAGTGAACTAGTTACCCAGGCATACTACATAGTTGAATTCAAGTGTTCCAAACTATTTCAGGTTAGTTTTGACGAACTAGAAGAAGCCTTCACTAAAGCAACTTCCGCGACTGAAATCCGTTGATCACCAGTTCCTGTCATTGCTAACCTGTATTCAAGTAAGCAGCGCCAAAAGTGGCGGCTAAAATTGAAAATCCAGTTAGTTCTCGGTGGATTCCGTCCATATATCGAGTGAGTATCAAACTGAAGTCTCAAGGATTCGGACTTTCACAGGGAAATCATTTCAGCTTTAAACGAACCTTAAGAAATAGGAGTTCTGTCTGACCCCCAACCCACCGTTCTAGGCCTAAATTCCATAGGTGTGTAGTGTCACACACTTCCCCAAAATCAATAGCCTAGGGTTTGACGAGATTCAACACCGATGCTGACCTTGATAGTTTAACTACACTCGCTGAGCTGAAGGCACTTGGTCAAGCATCCTCGCCATTCGGCACACTGTCGTGTTACGTTGCACTGCTCGCAATCGACTCTCTAGCCAGTTAGTTGGGACGCATCGGTATCTTGTCACGACCTCGCAAATATACTACTGCATCCGACTACGCTGTTGTTCTTTTTTGGCCTCATACTCGTGGGTATTAAATAATTTCGAATAATTGATGATTGGCCTTTGCGTCTGTCAAGTTTTGTACCACGACAATTCCTAAAACGGTGAACCAGTGTGTTATAACACATCTCGACCAATAAAAAATATTTAGTTTTTGGGCCTGTTCCATTTTATATTTGTATATTGTTTTCGTTTTGGCAACCTTTATATATCCATATACAACACTTTCTGATGTTCGACCATACTCCCAAGCTTATCCGTATTAGGCCGACTGCGAACACCACCCAACTAGTGCCACATTGGCCAGACAATGCAGAAACAGGGTTTTTGTATGCCAGGGCAGATTTCCGAGAACACGGGGTCGCAGATCCTCATTCTCAATTTCTTGCCGTCGTAAGTTCACTACCGCGGGAATTAAACAGGCATGTTACAGCACGTATACTTAGTCCTGAAGTAAGTAACCCTAATGCACTTCTGAAAGCTGTGCTCCTGAAGAAAAGTGATCTCACAGATCGTCAGTGCCTAGACGAATTGCTTCGTAACGTCGAGCTAGGCAGCAACCCAGCTACTGAAGTCCTCGCATGCATGCGAGAAGTTATGGGAACAGGAAGATCTGACAGTGGCCTTTTCCGAGAACTGTTTCTCTCGAAACCACCACAGCCGGTTCAAACCATCTTAGTTACGCTTCAGTTGGTTGCACTCGATGACTTGCCAGCCTCAGCAGATAAAATACTGGAGGTTTCTGGCAGACCCGTCTCCAACATATATTCCGTCCGCGACAAACCAGAGAACCAGGATTCAGAGGTGACCGAGCTGTGCGAGTCTGTTAGACAGTTGCTATGAAATCGAAGCCTAGGCTACGTTGCACATCACAGAAACGCATCTCAGCGCATCGTAGCAACTCCAAAAACTAAACAGGGTGTAAAACCCGAAATGATGCTGGATTCCTAACTTATGGAGACGAAGCCATAAAATGCTGGAAGCCGTGCAGTTTCAATACGGACACAAACTCGAGGAGCTGCCACGCCGACACGTGTTCACGGCAACCGTAGCCGGCGGAAACAGCCGTTTGCTGTACGTCACGGATATTAAAACGAAAGTTCGCTACCTCCTCAACACCGACGTAGAAGTTAGTGTTCTTCCCGCAACGGCAAAGAAGCGTCATCATGGCCCGTCCTTCAATCTTCAAGCAGCCAACGACAAGGCAATCGCAATATTGGGGAAACGGTGCGCCTACCTCAAAATAGGTTTACATAAACCTATTCACTGGATTTTCCACCTGGCTGACGTCTCTTTGTCCATCGTTGGCAAAGGTTTTGCCGAACTATTACGATCTACTCGTGGATGCTCGTCGTTGACGACTGACAGATAACAACGCAAAGTTATCTATTGGCGGCACCACCTGCGTAGATCCAAGTTTAGCCTTCGTTAGAACTAAACAGCCAGGCGATGAGTCCTATCAGGTAGTGTTGTAGAAATATCCAGAGTTACAACGACCGGGGCATACTCTTCAATGCATAACCAG
Organism: Heterobilharzia americana; assembly: GCA_944470555.2. Taxonomy (NCBI): domain Eukaryota; kingdom Metazoa; phylum Platyhelminthes; class Trematoda; order Strigeidida; family Schistosomatidae; genus Heterobilharzia; species Heterobilharzia americana. Next base: position 85,451,006 of record OX104130.1, on the reverse strand, counting down.
CCATGTTGTGCACCGCGTGACAACCACAGGTGCACCTGCGGCATCCAAAGCACGCCGTCTAGCCCCTGATAAGCCCAAAACGGCTAAGAGTGAATTCGACCACATGCTCGAACTGGGCATTATCAAACTTCAAGTAGTCGTTGAGCATCACCACTGCACATGGTTCCCAAAAAGGATAGCAACGGCTGGCGTCCAACCGTGATTACCGAAGGCCTAACGCCAAAACAACACCGGACTGCTACCCGATACCTCACATTTATGACATGACTGAGACCTCATGCGGAATGAACATCTCCCATATCGACCTGGTCAAAGCGTGCAGTCACATACGCTTTATGGATGATATCTTCCGTGGTCTGGATTTCATCTACGTCTACATCGACGACTGTCTCATTGCAAGTCCAGATAAGGAAACTCACCCTAAACATTCGGACTTCGTATTCGAAAGACCAAAAAACATGGCATCACAGTCAACTTTGCAGGAATGTGAAGTAGGAGTTGAATCACTCAGCTTCCTCGGGCACACCACTGACAACAAAGGTTTATGCACATTGAGAGATAAAGTGGCGGCTATCATGAACTATCCAGGGCCGACCATTGTGAAGCAGCTCCGCACTTTCAGTGGCCTGGTAAGTTATTACTGAATGTTTATCCCCAACTGTGCCTCTGCTATGAGACCACTAACAGATCTACTCCGAGGGACTACGATGTTCGTGGATCTTGACAACTTGACCAGACATACTTTCTTTAAAGCCAAGGTAGCCACTTCAAATGCAACCATGCTTATGCATCACGACCCCAATGCTTCTTTGATTATTCCTGTCGATATGTCTGACTCAGCAATCGGAGCAGTATGGCAACAGTTGACCGACAACCAGTGGCAACCGTTAGCCCTTTTCTCGAGGCGGCTGCAAGACGCGGAAACAAGATACAGTACATTTGGTAGGGAACTCCTTGCTATGTACTGTTCTGTATGCCACTTTCGATATTCGGTGGAAGGTTGTGACTTCATTATTTTCGCAGGCCGCAAACCGTTAACCTTTTCTCTTAGCTCGGCGTCTAACAAACACTCCCCTCGTGAGTCACAAAGACTGAATTACATTTCCCAGTTCATGTCAGATATCCGTCACATTTCTGGAGCAAGTAACTCCGTAGCCAATGCACCATCTCGAATAGCTTCGATAAACCGTATCAGGGGCGTTGATCTCGTTGAACTAGCTGGGTGTTTAAAAGAAGACCCTGAGCTGCATCATGAGTTGTCGTCCACAACTCTCAAGCTACGCTTGTGTCCAGTAGGATCAGGCAAGGATACAACTTTGTGCGATGTCTTTGCTGGTCAACCATGCCCAGCAGTCCCTAAGAGATGTCGACGCAACGTCTTCAATAGGTTGCACAAACTGTCCCATCCAGGTGTACGAGTCACCATTAGGCTTACTGCACAACGTTTCTGCTGGCCTGGGATGTACAAAGACGTTGGGGAATGGGTTGAGTCGTGCTTAGCTCGCCAGAGGTGCATAGTCACCAGACACAGGAAAAACACTCCAGGTTCTTTTCTAGCCCAAGATATGCGTTTCTACCACGTACATATAGATGATGTAGGACCTCCACCAGAACCTAATGAATGTGTTTACCTTTTCATTTGCGTGGATCGTTCTGCGCGATGGCCAGAACCTATTAAGGATGTCACTTCTAAAGCAGTAGTTCGTGTTTTCGTCGAAAGATGGAACGCGAACTTCGGATGTCCATCTTACGTCACAACCGACCGTGGATGCCAATTTGAGTGTGGATTGTTTCACGCTCTAACTGCACTTTTAGGTTGCACTCGGTTCCGAACGTCAGCCTACCATCCACAAGCAGATGGCATGGTAGAGAGTTTTCATCGACAGCTGAAAGCTTCCCTCTCGGCTGCAAACACACCTTAGTTGACCAAGGATCTGCTTCTAGTCGTACTAGGTATTCGTAACGCGTTGAGAGTTGCTTCTGGATGCACCTCTACAGAACTTGTCTATGGGACCACTCTTCGCCTACCAGGTAAATTTGTTTCCCCTTCAAATTTCAAACATGCTTCCGACAGGGCGTCTTACGTGACTAGGCGTACAAACGCAAAGCTTTCAGTCAGGCCCTCCCCGGTTAGACCTCAAAAGATTGATGTCTTCGTTCACCCAATTTACAAGAAGTATCACATGTGTTCATGCGCTACGACACCGTTCGTCGACCACTTGAACCACCCTACGATGAGCTATTCAAAGGGATGAAGAGACATGAGAAATTCTATATAATCGAGCGAAACGGACGTAAAGATATTGTAAGTATCGACTGTTTGAAACCAGCTTGTTTCGAAGGCAACCCCATTATAAGTGACGCTTCAGCTCGCTACAGCCGACCGGTGGATAGCCCAGTTATCGAAATTCCTGACGATGTGCCTGGTAATACACAGATAAAGCAACCACCGGCGAAACAAAAATAATGATCAGGTCGAACCGTCAGGTTCCCAGAGTGTCTGAAGTCGTATTCAAACTAGCGGTGTGAAATAAGATGCACACATCATTTTTTTGTTCGAAATGTTTTCCGGTGCATCATTTTTCATATTTACCGGCGATGCGAAAATCCTCGTACATTTTGCCGTTTTATGTCAATTTTTTACTACTACCACGTAGTGAAACATTTTCTTAAGAAGGGCAATAATGGTGAACTTTATTTCGATACATTTATATGTATATAATTCCCTTTTTTACGAAACGTTTTCGTGGTATCAAAGACCCATTTACATTCCAAACGCAACCGGCACTGGATGTAACGTCAAAGGAAACTGAGAACCGTGATCGACGGACAACTCGATTTATTGTATTTTATTTTTCACTTGCCACGACACCGTGCAGTAAGTTCAGACAAACAGAGGCCACTTCACGCAGTGAGCGCATCGGAAGAGTTTTACCAGTAAAGAAGCTACTGGGTTTTTACTTCCGGCTAGTATCGTCTTAAGGTCCTCACGAACCCACTAGGAAGGGAGCGATCTGTAGCATCACACACTTCCCCAAAATCAATAGCCTAGGGTTTGACGAGATTCAACACCGATGCTGACCTTGATAGTTTAACTACACTCACTGAGCTGAAGGCACTTGGTCAAGCATCCTCGCCATTCGGCACACTGTCGTGTTACGTTGCACTGCTCGCAATCGACTCTCTAGCCAGTTAGTTGGGACGCATCGGTATCTTGTCACGACCTCGCAAATATACTACTGCATCCGACTACTCTGTTGTTCTTTTTTGGCCTCATATTCGTGGGTATTAAACAATTTCGAATAATCGATGATTGGCCTCTGCGTCTCAAGAGGTTGTAGCTCATTTTCAAGTCTCTTCTCCGTCTTCTATATTCCGGGGGAAATTGATCCAGCACAGCCTGCCATTCTTCAAATAAATAAATAAATTCCTATTCTCAAGTTAGTAATTAACATGAGAGAAGCCAGTTTACAGGCATCATCACATTGATACATGTCGAAAAATCTACAAGATTTTACGAGTCCTGAACAGTACATAGGGGAGGTCGTTTAACTCCATCAAAAACATCAGATCACGGTCACGGGACAAAGAAAATACCACTTTCAGCATATGCAGTGCGTCAAAGTGAAGATAATAAAATCCCTATTCCCATATAATGGATTTAACATGACAGATACCAGTTCACAAGCACCGTCAAAATGATTTTGAAAGTTCACAGAATAATGCCGGGAATTATATAACTCACATAGCAAGTTATTGATACGCATACACCTATTAAAACTTGCTGCAAATCAAGAGACGGGTATGGATTTCCATCCGTCATTACACAGATAGGTTCCACTATCAACGACAAAAGCGCTCATTGTTCGAATTTTGCGTTGTAACTAGACGACGTTGTCAGTCCGCTTGCATAGTTTCTCATTTAGTAATATAAACATCCATTCACTAGAAAGTTCTTCAGTTTTTAGCTCTGCTAACCACAAAGGGCCTATTTATATGGTCTGGAGTTGCAGTAAGTATCCACAGTTATATGACCAAGATGAGTGTCTAAATCCATGCATTTCCAGTTAACCATGTGGTTTAAAGGTAGTGTACATTTATTCCACTGGGAATACTTCTAGTAGTAGATGAAGGTAGACGTTGAGACGGTTAATATTCCAAACGGCAGCAGTTACATATGGACTTCAGGCATCGTTTATATTAGCGTAAGCAGCATCATTCGGGAAGTGTATATGATGCATGGTAACTTTTACTTAAGAAAATCACATGATACAGAGTACTATAGAACATTTAGTGTGGAATTACTGCAGGTAAGTCATATTCCGAGTCAAAAGGTATATTGGTCTCTCGTTTGATCATTTGTTCAGAATATTTGTGCCATTATGGCTTTTGGGAAACTTTAGGCTGTTCGTCGCAAGAAGAATCCTGACCAGCTGATGAGTTGGATGTGAAGATGTTCCAGAAACCGCGAAAGATTGGGAGCAGTTCAATAATTCATGGAGTTAAACAGCAGATATTATTCCCACTTAGTAGATATGTCCAGATTGAAATTTAGCATTGAATGTCGTCATCGAGCTGTTGCTGTAAAAATAAAAAACAAAAAAGGAGCACGACCAGATGTGGGAAAGGGAATTACCACGCAGACCAGCTTGGAAAAAAGAGAGGTTCCTATACTTTTAGACCTACCCGAACTTTATGTACATTTTCATGTATGTGTGATTAACCACATAGTTTTTCCACTATAAGATTCTTAAAACTTTTCTACACAAGTGTATCATAGTAGCTTTGAAAGGGAACCAGTGTACATAAGTTCATTATAATGAGGAGGGGAACCACTGCTCACGCTCTTGTAAGCAATCGTCAACCTAAGTCCTCGAGGAGATTTGGTCTAGCGAATCTGAATGTATTCATAGCCTAATTCGTCCTTCTGTAAAGAAGAGCGGAAAACGGTAATCCTGGACTCCAGGTGAGGTTGTATGAAGCTGTTGAAAGCTTGGTGAAAACATCTACTGTCTAGTCCGAAAATTCGTTTAAGGTTTACTAATACCAAGTTCCCACGGAATGCCTTTTTTCACAGTCGGCGTATAAATTTAATTTCTGAAAGACAACGACATCCAAGCTCTTCTCTAGCTGCGATGCCTCAATTTTCAAACCACCTAGGTCATGTACTTGACATGTATCATGTCTCATATGTGCGACCTTGCGTTTTCGGGATCCAGTGTGAGTCGATTATTAGGCGCCCAGTTTTGAAGTTAGGTTAAGTCTGCAATCTACACATCACCCTCTGGAAGGGTTTTCCACGCATCCGGCGCTAAATGGCTAGACCAAGTCCCCTTGCTATACCACCATCAATGAGCACAATGAAGACGTATAATAGCAGTTGTCCCGGGAGGGATGTAGCATCCAACACAAATGGCGTGAATAGGGGAAACATGTAGTTTTTGAGCTCACTTCTAGATCTTGGTGGTCGATTCTTTTCGTTTGGCAGCGCTCTTTTGGTGGTCACAGAAGTCTTTTCAGTTTATCTGCTTACGGCTTTAGAGGTAGTACCTGTTCATTTGAAGGTTTTCCTTAGCAAACTATGAGCATGTTTGTTTGGGTTGGGTTCCTAACAAGATCAATTGAGCCTCAGCAATTCCTGCTTTGTAAGCACCCGTAAGTAAGTATTAGGCGTTATTTAAATAGTGCGAGATATAGGGGAGGGGGGGTGAGAGTAAACGAGAAAAGTGGTGTGTGAGGTGGTTATAGAAAGTAAGCGATACTAGAAGTATGAGGAAAGGGGTTCATCGTATTGCAGATACTAGGGTTGAGTAGAGCGTTGACGGATGAACATACTTTAAATTATCACCGGTGAATGTTCATGATGAGTTGTTTTTGCTTACTTACTAATCTGGGAGTCTTTTGAAATCTTTAACTGGTATGGCTGTGGTTACTTCTTTAGGCAAAGCGTCCCATGAAGAACGCAGTAAGGGAAAAGGTTAGATCTTGCTATGGTCTTCGCCCCATGGCGAAGTGGGAGTAAGGGTCCCGTAGGACCGTTAGTTTTGAACCGATAATGCTGTCCTGTTAGGCTGGTCTGGTTGAAAGGTGATCTAGGAGGGTGTTTTAAGGTCATCTCTTTCCCTTCGTTAGCATAAGATGGACAAGGTGAGTTGCCCGGGCCGTTGTGCACACGCCTTGCCCGTCGGTCCGATAAGTGACCGTTTCGCACGTTTCGGCACTTTTTCTATAATACGTGAAAGGAAAGATGTCATGCTGATAGGATGATAGCTTTCCGGGATGAGTCTGGGACCTTTTTTAAAGCACAAGATAATTTGATCAGTCTTCCTTGAAATTAAGAAGGTACCAGAATTTTAGGATAGGTGGAGGATTTTCACAAAAAATACGTGAAGTACACGCTTCTATTTTTAATGAAAACGTCACGTATCCATCTACTCCTCCACTGAGAGAAGCTTCCAGCCATTTTTTGTGTCAAGTATGTTACTTAGATCAAACCCAACTCCCAAGATTTTATGTCCATCAGCGTCACTGAGCGTCCCAAGGTTACAATCACAATCAACGAAGGAAAGGCTAAGCATTTCGATCAGTCATTGAGGTATCTACATGGGGTTTATAACAACCTTGTCTAATTCCAACACACTAAGTAGGTCGAGTGCATTATAGGACTCGTGAGGTCACAGCAACTGGATTACATTTCCTAATTCATGACATATATCTGCCACATATATGGGGCGAATAACTTCGTAACCTTCGCTTTATCTCCAACAGCTTCAATAAATCGTAGCGAAGGTGTTGATCTTGTTGAACTAGCTCTGTCTCAAAGAGCAGATCTGAGGCTGAACCATGAGTTATCGTCCGTAACTCTCATGTTGCAGCTTCGTCTAGTAGAACCAGGCAAGCATGCATTTTTATGCGATGCTTCCACCAGTCAACCACCCCCGATAATTCCGAGGCCATGTCGACGAAATATCTTGTACAAACCGTCCCACCCAGTTATACGAGCCACTGTAAGGCTTACCGTACAACATTTCTGCCGGCCTGCAACGAACAAAGACGTTAGAGAGTGGGCTCAGTCATGCGTAGACTGTCAAAAGTGTAGTCACGCGACACAGGATAGGCACGTTAGGTTCTTTTCCAGCCCCAGACATGCGTTCCGACCGCATTCATCAAGACATATTAGGACATCTACCAGAATCTGATGTAAATGCCCGATTTTTCACCCAGGTGAGTCGTTTTGCGAGATGGCTGTGAGAAGTAACTGCTAAGGATATTACTGTAGAAACTGTCGCTTGCGTTCTCTTCGAAAGATGGATCGCAAACTTTGGATGTCCATCTTACGTAACAACCGACTGCGGGAGACAATTTGGGTGTGGATTATTTCACGCTTTGACCGTACCTTCAGGTTGCACTTTGTTAAGAACCATAGCCTACCATCCACAAGCACTTGGCATGACTAAACGTTTCCGTATACAGCTGAAAGCATCCCTTTTGGCGGCAGATATGTCTCGGTGAACCAAGGCTCTATCTCGGGTCCTACTAGGTATTCGTAACGCGCTGAAAGCTGATGCTGGGTGAACTTTTGGAGGCCTCGTCTGCGGGACGGCCCTTCACCTACTAGATGAGTTCGTCTCTACTCCAACTTTCACAGATGTCGTCAACGGAACAACTCACGTCCTTAGGCTTACGAACGCAATACGTTCAGTCAGGCCTACTCCTGTTAGGCTTCAAACAACTGATGTTTTCATTCACACCGTCTTAAAAGAGACGTCACACATTTTCATATGCCACGATGCCATTCGTCGACCACTCGAACCACCTTACGGGCATGAAAATATTGTTGGTATCAACCGTCTGAAACTAGCTTACTGCGAAGGTAGCCCCACCGTAAGCGACGTTTCTGCTCACTATGCCAGACCGGGAGACGGTCCAGTGATCAGACTTCCTGATGACGTGCTTGTTAATGCTCAAATAGACCAAAAACACTACCATGTCAAACAACCAGCTTCCCGAATTATCTGAAGATATATTCGACTGGGTAGTGTAAGTAAAGGCATGAAAACTATTTTTACGTTTCAAGTGTTTTTTCGAGGCAGCTTTCAATAGGAATGCGAAAATACTCCCACGTTTTACTTCTTTTGCACCAACTTTAACTACCGCGTAATCATACTTTTTCGAAAAAAATGGAGTTGGGCAAGAAATCTATTTTCAACATTTTTTACCCGTAAATGCTTCCTATTTTTGCAAAGCATTTTCGTGGTATTAAAGACTTTTGTTTCTATTTCAGGTGCAACGAGCACTAAACTGAACGTCAGAGAACACTGGGGATCACGATCGGAGTACTATTCGATTCATTGCATTTTTCTTTCGCAACGACACCCTAGAACAAGTTCAGACAACGAGGGGCCACTCCTCAGAGTGAGCCCAATGCGAGAGTTTTACTAGTGGTGAAACTACTGGGTTTTTACTTCCCACCAGTATTGTCTTAGGGTTCTTGCAGACCCACTACGAGGAGAACGATCTGTAGCGTCACATACTTCCTCAGAATCCATAGCCAACTGTTTGACGGGAGTCTGTAGTGATACAGGCCTTCATAGTTTTACCGGACTCACTAAGCTGAAGACATCTGGTCAAGCATCCGTGCCACTTGAAACGCTGTCATGTTACGCTGCGTTGTTTGTAATCGGCCCCCTAGCCAGCTGGTCAGAAAGCATCAGTACTTTGACACGACGCCTCAAGTATACTACTCTTATCTTACTAAGCTACTGTTTTCCCCCTTGGCCTCGTGTCCGTGGGCATATTACGACTACGAATAATTAGTTCTTGGCCTCTGCGTCTGTCGAGTCCGCACAAAGACAATTCCTGAAAAGATAATGTTTGCAAAGACTTCGAAAATATTCAAATAAGTATCAGTAATGCTAAACTGGGTGCTCAGGAGGGAGCCCAAAATCATCCCGTTTTGTATGTGACTGGGTTGAATCGCTTCCAGTATGCGAAGATACGCCGATTTGAACTCCAGTTTTAAGTTCAAACCATTTTCAGGTTACCACGAGTTCTGCTGTAGCAGACAGTTTTGGAGCATCCTCGGACCTCTCCTCTACCCATTGTCCTCCATATCTCGATTTTGTCGGCAAACAGGAGTAGATTTAAACGTGGTCATAGGTAAATGGTAGAAATAGGAGTGGCTGAGTGATTGCCACTTGAGAAGCTCCTGTCCTTTCCCTCCTTCGGGCTAACTGAATCCTGGTTACCTTAGTACAGAATTCTCCGTCCTCTAGATATGCCGCAAACCATGCTGTTGATGGTTCAGTTATGCCTACTATGGCATGGTGTGGGGTGGGACGCTAACGAAAGCCTCAGCGGGTCCACAAGGACAACACGGACTGGTTGTTTGTTGTCTCATCTACTGATCACGTCGTCCAAAGCGGTCGTAAGGTTGGCCGCACATAACCACATGGTTCTGAAGCCATACTGAGTAGGGTGAACAATATTTTTTCTCCAAACAATATCTGCAACCAGGCTTCCCAGGACGTGGAGTAGTACAGGAAGTAACCTTATTGGTATATAATCGAATGGGTCCCTTCGGTCCCTCCTCTTTGAGATAGGTCGAAGGAAGGCGAGCTTCCATTCTTTGGGGAAGTGATTCACTGCCACCAAGTGTGCAAAACAGATTGCATAAAATTACGCTTGGTACTTCAGCACACTTTTGTAGGACCGCTGGTCTTATGTCATCACGGACCAAAGATTTCCCTACTCCAAGTGTCGGAATTTCCGAAAACACTTATTTTGACGAAGTCTTTGCATTGCAGTCCTGGAACTTCGTTACAGTGCTGGACGTTGATGGTGGATGCGATTCTGTGGTAAGCTGAACAATAGTTCCACCATCTCATTGCTATTCAGGGCTCCACCGTTCGGTCCGGTAATGGCGCTAAGACCTCTACTTATTTGTTTTCGTTGTGACGTAGAGTGGCATGGGTTTCTTGAGTTCTAGCCTAGCTGTTTAGCCAGGCCAATCTGGTGTTTGTACATTCTATTGTGAGCGCTTTATTTACATACGTCACGCAGCTTCAGGTAGCAGAGAAATCGTTATCCCTAATACGATGTACATCACTTATGCCATTCAATCCAGTGTATTTGTCTTTGGGTTGGCGAGCAACTTAGGTGCGTTTGAGGGGTGGTCATATGCTCTCTTTCGGAACACTTATTTCGGTAGCGCTCCAGAAGATGCTTTTACATGTATGTAGTGTTTGTTTAACGATAGAGTGCGCAATTCTCATGGACATGGTGCGTTCAAATGCTCATTCTTCGTGGGTTGGTATCCTGCATTCCGGTAACAGCAAAACTCTTTCGGCATATTAACTAGCAGTTTTTACTTGGTTGTCAAATAAAAATCTCACAAATTCGTCATCCCTTTTACTAGGGAAGATCAGCTACTAATATCGATCACCAATAGACCGTCTTCCATTCGGATGTAATCAGGCCATGATCCGTTACCATCTGGTCCTCATCGCGTATTTCCCCCAGCTTTCTCTATTGGTCCTGATGCCATAAAGTGGTTTCGAGTTCTTCGTTTGAAGGACTTTCGTCCGGCACTTCCTTTCAGCCCTGGGTTTGGTAACGGTATGGTGTAGTTTACATCGAGGACTAAATGATCATATGCTGCTTAGGTGGGTGTTGACATCGCGGCGAACACTTGTTCCTTACGCCCTGTTGTACGTAGGGCAGACCTGTATACCACTTTCGGCGGACACTTCGTTCGGTTAACGGTGAAACAGCATCAAAAGATGTCTGATAATAGGTTGAGTTCATTATCAGTCGCCTCCTTGGCTTGTAGGTGCATGCCAATACATATAGCTACCCCTCCTCCTTTGAAATGTCTGTCCTTTCGGAATAACGTCACGTTAGGTGCAGAGGTTTCCTGGCGCAAGATGTCTGATCACAACCAAGTCTCCGTAATAAAAATTACGTCTACGCGCAGATAAGAGCACATGGTTCTAAGTTCCAGTAGTTTACTCCCCAGACTCCTTAAGTCGAACGTACACGTGAATCAACACGTTGTTACGGCTAATATAGAGATAGAGATTTCTAAAGGAATTTTGAATGTATAGTTTGGACTTTATATCATTTGAAGCTAGTGTTTCGGCAATATATAAGTGATGGCAGCATGGACCTTTTGAGTAGTTCAGCTTAGCTCTGTAAATTACCCTAAGAGATGAATCACAAGAAACTGGATGAACTAAGATTTGATGATAGGCGCGCCAAATCAAGTTTACTGAAGACAGATGAGCCTTTCGGAGATGCACTCAAGTCGTGTATGTCAGGGGCTGGGTAACGTTTTGGAATCGACTTAGCATTTAGCCTTCGGTGTTCACCACAAAGCCTTCGGTCCATGCCATCATTTTTTGGCACCACATGCAAGGGTGAGGACTATGGGCCGTCGAATGGTCTGATTATTACCATCTGAAGCATGTGTTCAAACTCGGCTTTGGCGACACGCAGTTTCTCTGGGGGCAAGTGACGTGGTTTGGAGACTACTGGCGGGCCGGTTGGCTTTGTTTGATACGAAACGTTGAAAGTCGCACAAGGTACACTACAACCTGGCTTGAAGATGCATAAGGACTAGAAGTCTCCGCCATGGGAGGCGTTTGAATGACAACACCGTAGACAGGGAGTCTTGTGCTAGAATCAGTCAGCTTGTGCTCACCAGTAGCTGATAATATTGTAAGAGATCCGTGCCAACAACGCCGGTGGTCACAATGTAAACTCAACGGAAAGAACGACGTAGCCCGAGGGTGAGGTCAATGAATCTTCGACCCTAAGCTGCGACGTGCGAACCGTTGGCGACGCCGTGTAGAGACGTTGGCCTTAGACGCTCTTCGGTTGTAGGTGGGATGGCGCTAACGTCTGCCTTAGTTTCAAAAAGGAAGCGTACCCAGAACGTCAAGTTGTAACAGAGAAAAGGAGACAAAGAAGCGGTTCGCCAGCGATGTTAGCTGCTGTCACATGCTGGCCACCACGTTTAACCCCAAAAGTGAGAGGTTGAGGGCACCTTTTGGCGTCGGCACGATACCGTCTATGTTACCAGCACAACCCAAGCTAGGATTGTGATTCGGAAAGCGTCTGATTAGTTCGAGAGGCAGTTCTGCAACTCGGGCGAGGGTTCAGGTAGGATTACTGAACCTCATTTCTTTCTTGATACTGCATAATCACTCATACAGTTTACCGATGCGAGCGACAGCGTGGAAACTCCATGGCCCACTTGTTGAGGGAAGACAGGGGTCTTTGTCTGTGTCCCTTACAGTAGATATTGCAGTTAAATCACCGGTGTTGGGCTTGGTAGCGTCTATAGCTCTGTCAGCTATTTTCGCCGGCTCCATTAAGAGGGACTTGTGAAAGAGTGCCAGGATTCCTTTCACCGCCTGTGGTAATTTCTGCAACCACAGTTGCTTGAGAAATGTATCATCAATACTGAAGTCTGCAACCAGCTGCTTCATCTGACGAAGCAGTTGCACCGGCTTACGGTAACTGAGACTCACATCCCTGAATAGTTCTTGCACTTTCTGCTGATCAGTAGGTGCGACGCGTTTGATGAGGTCGCACAGATTCGGTGCTGGGTTGTCTAGCACGTTTGAGACATCTTCGACTATACTTTCGGGCAAACTGACCATAACCAAGTTTGGCTTACTTTCCTGCGCGTGAACATGCCCTGAAGTAGACTGAACCTCCACGTGGAATAAACCCGCAGATAGTCGGTAGGTCCAGAAAGTGGGAAGCTGAAGAGTCAGGTTTTAGAAGTTAACCTACCGGTTTGGGTTGTCCATCCGTAGTGCTTAAAGTAGACTGCTGTAAATAAAAGATTAAACAACTCAGCAGCTGTTTTCAGTGATGTGCGATAGATAAATTTACAGCATGCAACATAGAGCTTACGAGGGCTTTCAGCTTCAAACGCCTAACTACTCTGTCCCGAATGTTGTGAAAGTAGGACTTTGTAGCAGCATCCATGATACCTTCAATTTCTCGTAGAGAAATTAGTGGTCCGGCGACGTTTGAAGTTATAATGGCCATATGGAGCATAGTGATAAACGTGAATCTTACATCTGATTATTTTGTAGAAGTCGTGTTTCGCGATCCCAGCCTTCCTTGAAGTCCCCAATAAGACAAACTACATGCCGAGATCTGGTTTCAATGCAGTGTTCATCATTGCCTTCAGCGATGACTTAGGCCCATCTTATACGTTTGCCATCATCTTCGCTGCCTGCGAATTCAAACTCCATTAATTGTAACTCAAATATTCTTCTGAAATGTTCATCCTTCAAAGAACGTTCCAGAAAATCCAACCGGTCTTCCGTTACCAGTGGGAAGTGGACATGGAAGTCGCCGATGGAAATGACACTGGAGGCTGATGTTCTGTTTACGGTGTCCTCGGAGAAAAGTGAAAGGATCTCCATTGCTACTTTCAAAACTTCAGTAATTCCCTGTGAGTGTTAGTTACTACTTACGTATGAGTTTCGGTTGAAATTTATGAATCTCTGTCATAACTATCTCCACTGATGGGGACCTAGGAGTGTTCGATGCAAATTGCAAATAGGGTCGATATTTCGTGTTCGTGCTAGTACAGGCGAAGATGCAGGAAACTTTCCTCCACTAGACGTGCTGTAGAACATCAAGTGGCACTTTGAAAACGTACCTTGGGGTTGGTGAAAGAAGTGGCTCCAGGTAGCTCGTCAAAGGGTATCTACTTTGACTGCATGTTCCCTGCTTTTCAGCTACTTCATTGTCTACGGAGTTGAACAGGAAGTCTGAAGAAGGCTTCTTAGGTTCTCTGAAGGGTTATTAGTGATTAAAAGTTGCCTCACTTTTAAGCTTTCTTATCACCCATATGCAATGTATCCTCAGAAATGTCCGAAGTGGATTCAGCAAGCCTCTTGAAACTGATCATTAGTTTCAAGAGGTTTTCCGCTTCCTCAGGAGAGGCAGAAATGAATGTTACAGTAACTATTGGCTTACCAAACTCATGTAATTTTTGGAATTTAATCAAAGACCAGCCTGGGGCTGCGAAGTCTTCGTCCATTAGAAGTTGGATTGTCGCCTAAGGGTTATACATGCACAACCCAGTTTGAATTATCTATGAAATGTGAACGATGACTAATGCATCTTCTCATGATTAGATCGAGAAATATTTAATATTCTCTTAGTTCTGTAAAAATGGAAGTTAATTTAATTAGGCATTACCTTACCTAAATCTTAATGACTCGGGGTGGAGCAGTAATACTAATGAACAACGATTCTCACGGGCTCATGCCGTTGCGACTTAAGCCTGCCTGCTAGACAGTGTATGACTTAGTAGGACGATAACCTCATAATTTTGTTTCCGGACGGCAATGGACTTGTAGCTGATTGCCGGCACAGGTATCCAGTATGATTCGTGGTTCACAAAGGAACACCAAATTACATATACATTCCTCGATGAGAATAGAACCATGAAGTGATCCTTGGAGTCCTTATATGGGCCTAAAGCATAGTAACCCATTTTCACCTATGTCTACAATCATGCCAGGCTTTCTTTGACTAGTGACTACATTGTAGGGTGCCTGCGTCGAGAAAGTTGTATTACGATATCCAACGTTTTCCTTGTCATCGTGGTATATGAGTATTTTGGATTTTTTGAATGCGGCTCATCTTACAATTACCCATCTGAAGCTCATAGTCTTTTTCACTAACTGTTTGTATCAGCTTACATTTAAGTTCTTCAATATAATACGTAGGTATTTAGGAATGATCTGATCTCTGGGATATCGAACACTGAATATACGGTGGTTTATGCATCTGCCTTCTGTTCGTAAACAACGTGTGAGTTTGTTGATTAATTTTCGAACAGGAAGACCATATGTTTTACTAATATTGGGGTAAATCTTGGGCACTGTGGTCGATTGTAATTCCATTTTAATCTGCGTGACATTTCTAAGAAACAGACTAAAATGGAAGACAATCTAGCACAGTGCCCAAGTTTCACTCCTATATTAATGAAACATATGGTCCCTCTGTTCGAAAACTAATAAAAAAACTCACGCAAGTAGAGAAAGACCCTAAGTTCAATGTAGTGGTTAACGAATTGATACCATATATCATTCAAAAATAGAAATATCGTCAAGAATAATTAATTGTTGGTAATGTGATCCAGTAAATTATACTGTTTCACTGTGTGACCTTTCTAATAAACAGGCTGAAGTAGTTGGGTAAGGAAGGTAATTTTAAAATAATAATAAAAGGTGAAAAGAGAAAGGGAAATGGAGACAAACCAATAGACGAATTTGATGTGACCATTAAAAAGCATTTTCAACATTGATTTCGATTACTAGTCACACTGGCTCTACTCCCCAATCACCGATTTCAGTTGGTACGAGGAACGAAATCGGGAATGTCTAAGCTAGCTTACACACAGTATACCAACAATCAAAAGCTATGTCGACTGTTAGTCTGACTTATAACAACCTCTTTCAAGCCGAAAACTCCCTTGACTAATGTTATACGATGGAGTATACAGCGACAAGGCGCGTAAATCATATTCCAACCGTTCTAGTCGATGAAGAGCTTCTACACTGCCGACGTTGTGGCACCAAGACATGCTAAGAACACGATATTGGCTGACCTTTTCATATCCTCCATTTTTATGGACTATGTTTGACAGCTAGGTAGCGAAACAAAGTAAGCTGAAACAAAAACCACTCTACAGTAAATATTCAATCAAATGGCATAAATGTAGTCTTGATTCCCTTTGATTAAAATTTTTATTAACCTTAAACTGCTATAAGTGCATCTACTTATTTCTTCATTTCTCTCTGTCACTTATTTCCGTGTTCAATACTGCCTCCAAGTGTAACAAACAAAACAGATTGATGGGTGGATAAACGCGAAAATTGCTATGGTCTCAACATACGCTGAGGCCATAGAAATGTCAAAATAGTAGGGGAAGCATAGTATACTCAGACCTCAATGGGTAGTCCGGTATCAAGATGGCGTTTTAGGAATTGTCCTGTTGCAAACTTGACAGACGCAGAGGCCAGTCATCAATTATTCGAAATTGTTATATACACACGAATACGAGACCAAGAAAGAACAACAGAGTAGTCGGATGCAGTAGTATATTTGCGAGGTCGTGACAAGATACCGATGCGTCCCAAATAACTGGCTAGAGAGTCGATTGCGAGCTGTGCAACGTAACACGACAGTGTGCCGAATGGCGAGGATGCTTGACCAAGTGCCTTCAGCTTAGCAAGTGCAGTTAAACTATCAAGGTCAGCATCGGTGTTGAATCTCGTCAAACCCTAGGCTATTGATTTTGGGGAAGTGTGTGATGCTACAGCTTATTGATGACATTAGTTGACAAAGACCATGGGGGTCTTTTGTATCAATGCCGAGATTTCGTTTATTACTGACCAGTCAGGTCTGATTGGTCTTTCCAAGTAGATGAAGTGGTCAATGTGCTCAACCATTTGACTTTATATTGTCAGACAGATCATTATCACATGATATTTGTCAATGTGAAGCAGTTCAGGATAGGAATTTTGCATTTGGTTGATGAGGTTTGTATTAGAAGCACTAATAGGATGTCCAGAAGACTCTACATATTCATCCGACAGGATTATATCGTGTGCGTACTGTGGCTCTACTATAGAATTTCTTGTGATGAGATCAATCACTGTAAAGTCAGACGAGAAGGCGGAGACTTCCATGAGCAAATCTAAGACAAAATTGAGTAAGAATACAGAGACTGAACACAAATCACTCGATACCTCGTTATATGCTGTTGCACGCCAACTAATATGCCATGTAAGTGGCACTATTATCAAAGACTGCTACAAAATCTCCCGAGTGATACAGTTTACTTCCACTTTCGATTCAATAAATCAGGTTAATATCGTATAACAGTGTGTCTGTGTTGCAGGACGTGGAGGACGGTGAAGGTATACTCAATAAACTTTTGAATGGATCTGAATTCTGCCTATACTTCTCTTTGGACCTAATCAGTCCTTTAGCAGCACTTGTGAGTTGTAGCTTCGACATTTGAAAGTATTGTCTAATATCTATTTAGGGTCAAACGTGTCAGATACACCAGTAGCTGATATCGGTGAGCTTTAAGTTTGTTTTTTATCTGGTAGCATTTTTCGCGAGTCAATATGCTAATAATGGTATAGTCAGTAGTTGTATAAAGTTTGTCAATGAAGATTGAACATTCCAGAATGTTTGTGAACTTCAAATAACTAGTTAGACCAAAGTGATAGCTCTAGGACTCTGAGTGAACCGTGGGCCATTCTAAAACTTATGTGGTGACGCTTTGAAGATGCTATGGAACAGAACGTATAAATTTCCGATGCCTTTCAAAATGATTCAATAAATCATCTTTTTCATTCCTCACACATGAGTTTTCACACACATTAATACATGAGTAAAATTTGGGCACACTCATAGTTTCACAAATATTAGAAGTTGTAACTTTGAGGCTTCATAACTCAACAAAGTAGAATAAGTAGTTTCCCGTTATTGCTCTTCTGACAGTCATATCCCACTTATGATTTTTGTCGTACAGTATACAGTAGATACTGTTAAATAGTAGTTGGGTTTTTAACTGCAGTATTTAAAAGCTGTAGTATTTTCAAGTATTCGATCTATCAAATATACAAGTATATCCGTAAAAAATATTCAGTGTCAGTGTATCCACTAGTCAAGGCGAAGTAATGTATATATGTCAGACATGGAGTGCAACTACCAAACCCAGAGACTCATTGTTGTCGTGTATATCTTTTGACGTTAGGTTGTCTTGGGTTTTGTTCGACACCTTCATATATGCATCACTCGTGAAATAGAACAGAATCTCTAAGAAATGCAAAATCTTAAGAATGAACTAACCAATACTGTTTATCGCTCGAAAATAGGGACAGAATCAGATAGACAGTTGTTTCACTGACACAGATGAAATGTTCGATTTTGGTTAAAATGAAAATTTCATTCACGCTCAGGAAAAATAAATACGTTAGAAGCGAGTAAATCCTTTTGGAATGACTTTGTGCACAGTAATATTGAGTTACACATACGGTTCTAACAATTTCAAATGTACGTTTAATCAACGTACGCTTTTGAAAATGAGTTTTTCACATGAAAGGTTATTCTTAGTTTATGTAGACTGTTTTTTCAGATGAATATTCGTTATTGAAGTTATCTCAAGTCATGTTTATGAATGACTAGGAACTGAATCCAATTGGGTTTCTAGGATGTACAAAAATTCTTATAGATGTTGATATCAGTATCAACAAAATGTTTCTTCCTAATCTACCTATCCTCTTCCCTTTAATGCATCTCACTCTAGAAGTTCAACTGCGGTGCATTTATAAAGGCAGTTAACGTGTACCATTTGAATAAAAATAACTGAATTCCGCAATAGTCTTCAATAACTACCCAGGTATAACACATTCTTTCATGATGAGACTAATCGAAATTTGTTTCATATATAGATGCTAAGTAGAAAGTAGATTTTCAACTGGATTACAAGTGCATGTAGTGAATTCTGCATGTTTATTGGAGTGAATATCTTAGACTTCCAAAACGAAAAAAGTAAAGTAAAATATATTTCGCATAAGCCATTCTATTTTACAGTAATGACATGTATGTGGCAACAGGATTCGTCAGCTTTTAAATTTCAGTCTGCAAATTTGGTGTTATTGGTCATAGCCAACAATTTGCGAATTTTCCTACCTTATTGTTTATTGGTATTGGGGTGCAGGTGTATCCAGCTGACGAGTTATAATTAGGATGAAACGCACGTCCTGGATTCCACTGCTAGCTACAAAATAGACCACAATGCAATGAATATCCGGGTAGTGTCACGGCATTCGTGTAGGAGCCCATCTACCAAACGAGGTCGAGCGATTCTGCCCAGTATAGCAGTAAGAAATTACAAACACTAGTAAATAACAACTGATTCCCATTGTACAAGAGGTGGCTCTCATGTTCCAGTGGCCTGGTAGGAAGTGCTATGGCGTTTGAAGCGCTGGGTTCCGCGTTTTAGTCTCAGTAAGATTAACACCACTCAGTGGGATGCAGGTACATCCTGCAGACGATTTCCGAATAGGACGAAATGCCCGTCGTGGATTCTTCTGGTAGTCACCAACTAAACTACGGTTTCCTACCTTGCATTTTCCCTTAAAGTGAACAGTAATTAAAAAGGATTTATTTTGTTTATGGATATCCAAATCAACTAAGGATCCAACGCTTTGAACAAATTAAGACATTAACTAAGTGATATTCATTATTTCGATATTTTTAATTCCACAGAAAACAGAACGTGGTCAGAGATTTATTTAGATTTCCATGGTTAATATCCAGTGGATAGATGCATTCAGGCTCATGTTGAAATTTGTGAAATCTCTTTGTCTTTTCGCTGTGTATTCCGCTCCTTTCAGAGGCACACTAAACAAATAGGTCGTTAGCAAATTTCGATACTGTCAATCATACTACTTGCTACAATAAGAGTATGTTAAGAGTTTTAACAAACGTTCTCTAACTTTGATTGAGACGCAGTTAACATGGTTCTGGTAATTTCTGCTTCTTCTGGATGGGGCAGTAGAATTTCATGGATATTTGGAACATGTGTTAAAACACTCTGCTGGTGTTAAGGGTTCGTCCGATAGACAGATTTATTTGTCAATTTTTTGCTAAACCTAAAAATGCCAGTTTATGACAAGCACTCTATCACATCCAGCTGTGTTTGTGTGTATTTGCAAGTGCAGCTATTTTCACGCTCTTCTCAAGATTCCTCACCTTAAAACGGTCTACCAGTCATAATTTTGTTAAGTTCTTGCGTTATGACAACCTAACTGATCCGAGTTATAGGCTCGGACAACGCAAAAGCCGCAAGTATAGCAAGGTAATAATCCACTCCTTTATTCTTATTTCAAGGATTTTTTTCAACTACTTGCAACCTAAGCAATATCGAAATGTACACATTACAAGAATTAACTATAATTGTACCAAGTTGACAAGAAGTTATTAACATGCGGAGTCTCTAACATCAATAATGTAAATGATTGAAGTAGATGAAGTCGCTAAGAATATGATAAGAAGACTGATTATAAAAAGGATCATCAGGTGAATATTCTTGAAAGAGAAGCTGAAAAGATGGATGGGAAATACTTATCATAAATCGCTTAACTTCAAAATGTTTTCACTTTGCAAGAGATTGAAGAGTAAGATGAATAGTTTTCGATTAGGGAACTAAGGTTTGAAAGGTAAAATGTTCAAGATAGAATTACTGAACGGAATATGCAGACATTTTATTGTAATCCATTTACGATGGCAGCCCGAGGATGATAACTGTTTGCTTTGAAATACATAGATTTGGCCTAAGTCTCTTGATGGCTGTCGCTTCAGAAACAGTTAATTGACTTGGTTGTTTCCACCTGATGACCACTCTAAACGATTTGAGATTGTCAACACCGTTTGCAGCATCAAAAAAGTGACATCCAATCTGGCTTAGAAACCTTCTTTACTGTTCTTTCAATGTATATGCTTGGGAACGTACATGTAAGTTGGTGAATGCAGTTCGAAGTAAAATGAGGTGGGAATTTGTCAGCTTTAGTTTATCAAAACGAACAGTTTGTCTGACATAAGCAGATCAGCTTGGCAGCAAAATTAACGCTATTCAGTGCAGTATTCAGTCAATGCTTGATCTAAATAATAATTTCATCATCGTTGAAAGTAAGTTGTAAAAAGATAAGTTTCTTCCATACTTTGCTGCACTCAATTCCTTTCTTATTAGACTTCGCCTGTTTGTGAATAATTTTCTGCACCTAACCATTATCATGCAAACGTTTCTCAACAGTGGATAACTACTCTACAAGGTATTCTTCGGAACACAATCTTTCTGTACAGTTGACTAGTGTTCTAAGTAACCACTTTTTATAGTTCCTGGAACAGAAGCCTTAAAGCCCAAATGAAGTCCACTCCAAGTTTTCTTTCTGTGAATATGAAACTGCATTTTTCCATTTGTGCCATATTCATAACCAAAATATGGGTAATGAAATTTATTGGTACCCTCATACTCCATTATAATTTTTATATTGGCTTAAACATCGTTGAGAAGAGTCAGTCTATAAGAAGCATTATTAGGGTCACTGAAAATAAAAAAAGTATCTTCAACACTTGGCATAAAACTCCATCTCAACAGTTGCTGGCTTCATCTTTGTCTACTCTAGATTACGCATAAATATGTCATTCGGGATGGAACCCATAGGTTCTGCGATAGCAACTCCGTCAATCTGACGATATATGACCTTATTTATTTCGTGCACACCAGTGAGAGCTGTTTGAAATTACGAACCTCGACAAGCTATATTCATGCTTTCTCCCCGCAAGACATTTTTAAGTAAAGATGGTGTATAGGAAGCCATGAATTTATTCGAATTTTTCATTTTTTCGAGTATTTTGGCAAACTGATAGGTGTCATTAAAACTGTCGATAGCCTACTTAGCACGGAATAGTTTCTACTGCTTCTCTAACCATCAGTATAGTCTGCAAAGTGTTGAACTTACCATAGACAGTATTGGTCTCAAAGGAACATGTGGTTTGTGCACCATAAATAAGGAAACTGTAAACTCACAGTCACTGAAAAAGATTTTGCAAACGAAAATTTTTCATCCACTTGGCTGAATAAAATCTTTCTTTACAAAAAGCACTTTTCCTAATGAATTTGCAGGTTAGAACGCTAATCTAATCCTGACCTTATGACGAGTCCTGGATAAAATTTCTAAATTTATCTCCTTGTACAGCAGTACCTAAAAACGTTCGAATCTGTCGGTAATTTTATGTGTGTAGTTATTAAAAAGTAGGGTATCCTTAGTGAGTATACCTTGAATAATTAAAGCACTTTGTAGGCAGTTTCTTTGGTTCCAAGTCCATGTAATCTGCAAATCGATTACGCTTTTGGGTGGCATAAAGCAACAGTCGAACTTATTAGTTAAATAAACCTTCTGTATGTTTTTCTAGTTACCTGCTGGTGTTAGAATCATACAAATGTTTAAGCTACACGTTATTCAACATGCTATCCAGGTGGTGAAAAATCACTAATTCTTTCTGAGAATGCGGTGGATATAATCTGTATCTTCAATAGTGAGTTTCAAGGCTATTTTTCATTTTTACTATTATGAACTTTCTTCCAGATCTCAGGATATGTGGTTATTATATGGTGGAAGACAGTGATATAGTTGACGTAAATGACAAAAATCATTGCTTATCTAATGTCGATCTATGAAACGACTTTGATCACTACTTCCATTTTCTGAATACGGGGTGGGAATTATAATTTTGTTCTTATCAGTATGAATCAACCGAAAACGACCTTCAATTTAACTGATAACTTCCTTACAATTCTTTTCCTTGACAAATTTAAGTAGAGCAAGAAAAACAACTTTAGCAGAATAGCATGGATCCATTTTATTTCACGGCTTCTCATCATCTGTGTACATCTGAAAACAATTTTAACTTCATTTTATACAAAATGTTTGCATACTAGAATCAGCTTAACAGAAAACTGTCGGCTTACTAACTTTCTGGTGACCATTTCTGTAGTGTATGAGGAACCAGCGAGAAAGATTTAGTCGAAGACATCACTGCCTACAAAATGTCCTGTAGAAACTGAAAAGTGAAATGTTTCGTCCTGAAAAAAGGACTTCACAACAATCGATACATAGTGGAATTAATACTGTGGGGACGAATGCACGAAACCCTTCCACTTCAAATAAATAAAATATTCGAAGAATGTAGCCCGATGAATGTAGTCGATGAACAAACATTAAAATATGCAGAGAAAGTCAAGACTTGTATGTAGTGCTCAACTGTGTTGTAATTATTAGCCACAGAAATCTCACCCACAGAACTTGACTACCGAAGGACAAAAATCAAGATTTGGTGTTAAGCACGATTTCGGTCTTATGTAATTATGACAGATAGAAACAAATGATGATGAGTAATTGAACTGTACAGTAATCAAAGCAGCCATTTACCATTAGATACGCTGCTGATTTTGATTTACACAGCGCCATGTATTTAGATACAACAAAATCTTTTTACAAATCAGAGCACTTGAACTATTGCATATGCAAATCTAGCTGGAAAAATTGAAAATTTTAAACACAGGGAACTTGAAGTATGCTAAAGGATTTTATGGAGATTGGTGTTAAAGTCCATCAGTTATCAGCACAAATTTCAGTCTGGCAGTGTAAAATAAAAGTGGTGAACAGGTAGAGTCAGGCATCGAGCTATAAGAAAAAAGAAAAAGGAAATTATCATGATTCACTTCTTCTGTAAGGAACTTTGTTGCTACTGCCATTTGTTCCGAGCAAAATAACTGCAACACCATTTAATTCATAGGCCAAAAAGTTACCATTACCTTCCACATGGTAATTTTCACTTTTTATTTACACAACCATCAATTTTGAAATCTTCAGTAATAACGATCAAGGTGTCCTTTACATCATAATTCTTAAAACTTTCCCATGAAATCTCATTGCAGACAAAAAAAAGTGTTTTCATACTTGGAAGTTGTTTTGCAGTTATTATTGCAGTACATTTATAGTTGTTGATATCATTCAGAAGCTCCTAGAAAGCGAATGATGGAAAAATGATTACAAGTGAAAAACTGGTAGAGAATCTCTCTTAATGCATGTTATTTATAACAGTAACTTGGGTGCCGATGGGGGGATAACACCGTACTTATGTCTTTATTAACCACAAATTAAACTGGTGGGCGAATTGGTTCTGTTAGACCTCGAGTTCTGTATTACTGACACATTATTTTCAGCTTGCCACTATTCAGTACGCGAAGTGAATGAAAAGAGGAAGACTGAAACGCCAGTTCATTCACTGACTGTATACACTGCTGGCAGTATCCAGAGCCAAGAAACAAACATGAACAAGGATGGGTGACGTCTGTGAATTAGCGGTCAATTAAACACAGAAATGTGGTCATCATCTGACTTTCCAGTTTTGAGTAGTCAGCCAATATGACTCGAAGAAATCCAATTAACCGTTTGTCAGTGAGAAGGGCATTTGAAAGTTGAGTTTAATTCAGATTTCATTTCCAGTCACTTGGCCATTTGTGTTATAAATAGCGAACTGCTTTACCTAGG
This sequence comes from Heterobilharzia americana, assembly GCA_944470555.2. Lineage (NCBI taxonomy): Eukaryota > Metazoa > Platyhelminthes > Trematoda > Strigeidida > Schistosomatidae > Heterobilharzia > Heterobilharzia americana. The sequence goes on along the minus strand of OX104130.1, from coordinate 85,426,830 downwards.
CGGGCTATGCAGTGAATTATAGTTACAACTGAAACTTGATTTATGGAACCCAGCTCTTCAAACTGAGCATAAATGATCCAGTACCTGACTTCGTAATTTATCTGATAGCACCTATGGGTCAATGGTAACAGAATTCACAACAGGCATCTTGTTCCGTCTAGGTTAGATGAGATAAATGTACTCAACTTGTGATTAGTTTATTCCTCCAATATGCAAGCCAGTGTATCTAACTGCCGAGCGACATATGCAGAAAGATATATACTACAGTTGTCAATGCTTGCTCCACCAGAATAATAAGGAATTATAATTAAACCAGGTGATGGTCGGGAGTCAGACCTCATAGCTCAGCTGGTAGAGCGTCGGGTCAGAGATCCGGTGATCGATGGTTAGAATCCGGCCGCGGTTCAAATTTTCATTTCACCTTCAACCACCACCGAGTATAATTACTAGACTGCCAAACCACGGTAGATGGTTGAAATGATAAATATAATTACTTCGGATGTATTGAAATATAGTACAGTATTTTCTAAATTGGAATTTTCTTCGCTGTGGATTATTTTCAAACTCTGTTCAATTCAGTTTATGAGAAGTAGCTCCTACCTACTTTATCTTATTTTTATTCATTAACACAATATAGAACTGCTTTTATCTGGTATGCAGTGTTTTTAGTAGTTATATGGAAGTTAAGTATCTTAAAGCAGACTATTTGTTTGGTAAAAAATTGATTAGTATGAACTACACTTTCGGCCAGTACTATGACTCACTTTGTTTTAGAAAATTGGATAATTATACTTCAAATTAAAAAATCTTTTTCCGTCAAAGTGAAGCCATTTAGATGATTTGAGATCTACAATAGTATTTCTTCTATCTAAATACATATTCATCAAATAATTGTAATGCATAATGGAGACAGGTAGGTGTGTATCGACTAATCATTGATTGATTTACTTCTAGGTTGTAGGTATGTTGTTGCATGTGTATACAAACAGAAGACTATGCGTACTACTAGTAATGGTATTGCCATCAGTCAGCATAAGAATGTTGAAGCTAGGAAACATGAGGTCACCATTTGTGGACTGACTTATATTACTACAAATTTTAGTAGCATGGAGAAGTAATATCAACAGGAGACGACAATTTCTAAATCAGTCGCATGAATAACATGACACAGTACACAAATGTTGGTCGAAAAGGATAAACCTACCATTCATATTCAAATGAAATTAGTAACATGTACACCACTGAAGTCGATTATGAAGGATTTTGTAAATAATCTTCACTCACTAACATTTATCATTGCAAGGACCAAAATTAGGATGCCAGCATACTACTTCTACTATCAGATAGTAAACTCATACAGTATTGTCATCCTTTTCTTGACCACATTGAACCTCACTCAACTGCGTTATTCTCACAGGTAACAACATATGACTGAGGAGATGGTTTTTTGTTTTACGTAAAAACCTTTCCAATTAATTCAGTGCAAACAACTTCATAACGTCATCATCTAACGCATCTACCTTGTATACAACCTTTCAAAGAAGCTAAATTAGCTAATTGGTAGAGGCTACATTTGTTGAACTCTTGCGGTTTTGTCATACCTCACATATTCGATGTCCACTCTTTACAGTGTTGTTTGTGGATACAGCTAACTTCAATTCAACAGAATTGACCTTGAATATCTTCATTTCTATTTGTTAAATAACAAAATAACCATTCACCATGACACTAAGTGGGGCTCAGTTTCTCGGGCACATTGAGTGATCAGTGCACCCAGCTATCTCATTCAATGTCGTTAAACTTATTATCTGTAAGGAACATGTCCATGTGTGTCAAGAACGTTTAGATATCTGCAAATTTTTATAGCGCACACAGTCATCTAGTAATTTAAGTTGATCAAGAATTTCTGTTGCATAAATGGTCTTTCTACATTCTGATATATAGGTCATCAGTCACAGTGTGACTGAAGTCAAAATAAATGCTTCAGTAAGGGTAATAATCTGCCTGGTTAACTAGTTTACTAGTTACTAGCTGGTCCTAAGCCCCCGTAAAGAGGGAAGGTTGGGCATAGGGCTAGCAACCCTACCCCGTAAAACAAATCTAACCGCTTAAGAAACTTCAAAGCACAAACAAAATATAAAAAATGAAAACAAACTTATTCCCCGCTGGAATCGGAGAGGCGAAATGACGCCAGTTGGTGAAAGCCTTCAGGAAGCCAATTGGCCAATGTGTCTTCTCTCGATGAAAGCGAAAGTAAACGTAAGGACATGGAATGTCCGCACCATGTTTGAACCCAGTAAGGCAGCCCAGATTGCAAATGAGATGAGAAGGTATCACATTGAAGTGCTTGGAATTTGCGAAGGCAGATGGAATGGGAGTGGACTCTCCAAACTGTCAACTGGAGAATCAATAATCTACTCCGGTCACCCAGACGACAACCACGAGCGCACTGAGGGAATGGCTATCATGATGTCACCGTCAAGAGCATCGAAGGCTCTGATGCAGTGGGAACCAATCTCCTCCAGGATCATGGCAGCAAGATTCAACTCAAAAGGAAGGAAGGTCACAATCATACAATGCTTTGCCCCTACAAATAATGCAGAGCAAGAGAAAAAGGAGGAATTCTACAGACAACTTCAATCAACACTGGACAAGACCCCAGTTGGCAATATCAAAATTCTAATGGGTGCGACATGAATGCCAAACTGGGAGGGGACAACACAGGAAGAGAACTAACCATGGGTCGAGAGGCGCTAGGTGAAATGAATGAGAATGGAGAATTGTTTGCAGAATTCTGTGCATTCAACGATTTGGTAATTGGAGGCAGTGTGTTCAGGCACAAGGATATCCACAAAGCGACATGGACTTCACCAGATGGACACACTAAAAATCAAATCGACTTTATCTCAATCTCAAGAAAATGGAGACACAGTCTACTTGACACAAGGTCAATAAGAGGAGCAGATGTAGGTTCAGACCACTATCTAGTGCAAGGAACCTTCCAAATCAAGTTAAAAGCCTTCAAGGAAGCTGGTGATAGACCTCAATTCAAGTACAACACTCGGAAACTGAAGGATGAAACTACAAAGGAGATCTTCATGTCAGCCATCAAGACAAAATGGGAGATATCGAGCAACATTCCTGAAGAAACCTGTGTGGAAGAACACTGGAAGTCTTTGAAAGCTATGTGGAAAGAAACCTGCACAACAGTATTAGGAAGGAAGAAGAAAGAAGACAAGGAATGGATCTCGACGGATGCCTGGAAGCTGATAGAGGAGAGGAGGATGGTGAAGCAGAAGATAAACCAGTGCAAGGACGCTCAACGACAAGAGGAACTGAGCACAATGTATAAAACACTACACTAGACAAAGAAGTGGAGAAGAGTGCTCAAAAAGACAAAAGACACTTCTACAACACACTGGCAAGTGAAGCAGAACAGGCTGCAGGTAGGAGAGATAGAGACCTGACGACATTGTATCAAATAACCAGGTTGCTATCAGGGAAGAGATCAACACACATGAAACCAATAAAAGATGAAGAGGGAAATTTAATTACGAAAGTAGAGAAACAAAGGAAACAATGGGCCGACCACTTCAAGAAGCTCTTGAATCGGCCACCACCTGCACTTCGTCCAGAAATACCACCTGCAGCCGCTGAATTACAAATGAACATAAATCCTCCAACGAGAATGGAAGTCCTGAACGCCATAAAGCTACTGAAATGCAGGAAAGCAGCTGGACCAGATGGGATACAGCCAGAAGCACTGAGAACAGACGCAGAGACAACAGCGGACATGCTCACACCACTATTGCAGAAGGTGTGGAAGGAAGAGAAGGTACCTGGCCATGATTGGAAGAAGGGTTACCTTGTCAAACTGCCGAAGAAGGGAGACCTCAGTGCTTGCAAGAACTGGCGCGGAATCACACTACTGTCCACCCCAAGTAAAATATTAAGCCGCATCATCCTAGAGAGGCTTAAAGATGCACTGGATTCAAAACTACGACCGGAACAGGCTGGCTGGCTGGCTGGAATCAGGAAGTACAAATCATGTGCAGACCAAATTGCAACGCTTCGCATTATCATAGAACAGAGCATAGAATGGCAGTCAATCCTCTACCTTACCTCAACTTCATCGACTTTGAGAAGGCCTTTGACAGCGTCGACCGAGAAGTAACTTGGAAACTGCTTCAATACTACGGAGTACCGCAAACCTTTATCCACCTCATTCAACAACTATATGAAGATGCCATATGCTGGCCAAGTAATTCACAATGGGAAGCTCAGTGATGATTTTGAAGTGAAGACAGGAGTGAAACAAGGTTGCCTACTATCCCCCATGATATTCCTGATTGTGGTCGACTCGACTGGATCATGCAGCAAACAGTAGGCAGCGAGAAGAGGGGGATACGCTGGCTGGACTGCGGAAAAGAACCTAGAAGACTTGGATTTCGCCAACGATGACTTGTGCCTGATCTCACATAAACTTGAAGATCTGCAGGCAAAGACTAACAAGTTGATAGAAGAGGCAGCGAAGACGGGACTTCAGGTGAATATAGAGAAGACAGAGGTGATGAAGATACCGCACCACCACCATCAACAACAACAACAAACTCCAATCACTGTCAACGGGAGAAACTTGAAGGAAGTAACCTCCTTCACTTATCTAGGAAGCACTGTCTCAACTACAGGCGGGACAGACGAGGACGTCAAAGTCAGAATCGGAAAAGCAAGACAGGCCTTCATTAGCCTGAAACCAGTGTGGAGATCTTCTGCACTCAGCATGCGGAACAAGATACGGATATTCAACACCAACGTCAAGTCAGTGCTCTTGTATGGCTCAGAGACTTGGCGCGTCACGAAAGGGATTTCCAATAAACTACAGACATTCATCAACAACTGCTTCCGCTCACTCGCTGCTGAAGATCAGATGGCCAGAAAGAATAAGCAACGAGGAACTCTGGGAACGAACCAACCAAGAACCAATCACCCAACAAATATGCAGGAGGAAGTGGAGATGGATTGGCCATGCACTGAGAAGGCCGACTGAGGACATCACCCGTCAGGCCAGTCACTCGAGTGGAATCCCCAGGGGGAGCGACGAGTTGGACGTCCGAGGGTGACATGGAGGAGGTCGTGCGAGGAGGAAATGAGAGCTTGTGGGCTGTCGTGGAACCAAGTTCAAAAGATCTCAGAGAACAGAGGTCACTGGAGACGTGCTACTGAAGCCCTATGTTCCACTAGGAACCCAAGGGACTAATAATAATAATTAAAAAAAATGAATTAGCATTGGTGAATATCAGGTATTTTGGATTCAAACTGTTTCTCTCCCTGCTTCAAGATGATGCTAGTTTGAAGTAAGTGGTTGCCACATAGTAGTTGCAGCCTGAGGTTAAGCACAGACCTTTATTTCGTTTATTTGGTACAGTGCAACTTGTGTTCACACTTCTTTGCAATTCATTGGTATCCATTAATGTCAGTTGGTTAGTATTATAAAGTGGTGTGTGAACTCTTGTCTAATAGAAGTCTGGCTATCTGTAAGTCGCCATCTAGCGTGAAATATTCATCTTTTGGTCATTCTCAAACAGCTAGACAAGTAAAGTTAGCAGCAGACATATTTAGGAGTGGAATAATATTTTCATGTGTATGTTCATCTCACTAACACAGGAATCTGCAACGAGAACTAACTAACTGAAAACACAAGCCTCTAGAATCATAACCCCATAGGGCAAAAAATGTATTTAGTAACATTATATGTTGAAACAGAGAGCTAGTTAATTCCACATTAACTGGTTCATTGGACATTTCACACAAAGTGGGTAATAGTGTCCCACTCCGTGCAATATTCAATAAACAAATAAACCTGCATCAAAACCTAACCTCGCCTGGGTAACTAGTTCAACAGTTACTAGCCGGTCCTAAGGCCGGATAAAGAGGGAAGGTTGGGCATACTGTCAGCAACTCTACCCCGAAAACCATTCTAACAGCTACAGAAACTTCAAAGCACAAATAAAAAATAAAAAATAGAAACAAACCTATTTCGTCGCTGGAATCTGAGAGATGGAATGACGCCTGTCTGTGAAAGCCTTTGGGAAGCCAATTGGCCTATGCGTCTTCTCTCTCTCGATGAGAGCGAAAGTAAGAATAGGGACATGGAATGTCCAAACAATGTTTAAAGATGACAAGGCTGCCCAGATTGCAAAAGAGATGTAAAGGTATGGCATGGAAGTGCTAGGAATCTGAGAAAGTAGATGGAATTATAGTGGACTCTCCCAACTGTCAACTGGAGGGTCAATAGTCTACTCTGATAATGTCAACCAGACAACAACCACAAGCACACTGAGTTTCGGAGTAGCTATCATGATGTCCCCTTCCCAAGAGCATCGTAGGCTCTCTCTCATGGACTGGCAACCAATCTCCTCATGCAGGATCAGGATCGTAACTGCAAGATCCAACTAAAAAGGAAGGAAGGTCCCAATCATACACGCTAAGCAAGGCATCTACAAATAATGCAGATCAAGAGACTAAGGAGGAATTCTACAAGCAACTGCAATCATCACTGGACAAGTCCTCACCCAAGATAGCGACATCAAAATTCTAATGGGAGCGAACAACACAGGAAGAAAAGCGATCATGGGTAGAGAAGCACTCGGTGAAATGAATGCGAATGGAGAACTGTTTGCAGATTTCTGCTCATTCAATGATTTGGTAATTGGAGGCAGTGTATGCAAACACAAGGATATTCACGAGGCGACATGAACTTAATTTCACTATTTCACACTACACTAAAAATCAGATCGACTTCATCTCAATGTGAAGAAAGTGGAGACGTAGTCTACTGGACACAAGATCAGATAAAGACAGAGAGCAGATGTAGGTTCACACCAATCACTATCTAGTCCAAGGAACCTTCCTGCAAAATCAGGTTGAAAGCCTTCAAACAAGCTGGTGATGATAGACCACAGTTCAGGTTCAACATTCAGAACAGAAACCAAATGAAGGACTAAACTACAAAGGACATCTTCACGTCAGTCATCAGGACAAAATGGGCAATATTAAGCGACATCCCTGAAGAAACCTCTATGGAAGAACACTGGATCTCTTTGAAAGAGACGTAGTAGGAAAACTGCATAACCGTGCTAGGAAGAAAGATGGAGAAACAAGACAAGGAATGGATCTCGACAGACACATGGAAGATGATGGAGCAGGGAGAGGAAGATGGTGAAGTAGAAGATGAACCAGTGAAGTGCAAGGGTGAACAACGAACAGAGGAACTGAATACAGCTTATAAAACACTTCACCGGGCCAAGAAGAGAAGAGTGCACGGAAAGACAAAAGACATTTCTGCGACACACTGTCAAGTGAAGCAGAACAGGCTGCAGGTGGGAGAGACGAAGACTTGACAACACTATATCAAATAACCAGGTCACTATCTGGGAGGGAAGAGATCAACGCAGATGAAATCAATGAAAAATAGTGAAGGAAAGCTAGTTACCAAATAGGAGAAACGAAGGAAACATTGGGCTAACCACTTCTAAAAGCTCTTGAGCCAGCCATCGCCAACACCACCTGCAACTCGTCCAGAAATACCACCAGCATTCCAGTCACAGAATTACCAGTGAAAACAAGCCTTCCGACAAAAGCAGAAGTCCTGAATGCCATAAAACTGCTGAAATTCAGGAAAGCAGGAGGACCAGATGGCATTCCTCCAGAAGCACTGAAAACAGATGCACAAACAACAGTGGACACGCTAACACCACTGTTGCAGAAGTTTTGCAATGAAGGCAGGAAAGGTACCTGCCTATTGATTGGAAGAACGCCTACCTTGTCAAACTCCGAAAGAATGGCGACCTGGATCTTTACCTCAAATTCATCGACTTTGAAGCGTCGACCGGGAACTAATTTGGCAGGCAGCTACTTCAACACTACGGTTTTAGTGACACAAACCTTCAACAACCTCATTCAACAGCAGTTATATGCTATATGATGCTACATGCTAAGTAATTCATAATGAAAACTTATTGAAGCCTTTGAAGTAGGGTAAAGAGAGAAGTAAGACAAGGCTGCCACCTACTATCACCGGTCATCTTCCTAATTGTGGTCGACTGCACTGGACTGGATCATGCGGTAGACAGTGAGGAGCGAGAAGATGGGCATACGCTAGCTGGACCGATGAAAAGACCCCAGAAGAAGATTTGGATTTCGCCAGTGATCGTTCATGTCTTATGTCGCACACAGTCGAAGATCTACAGGTGAAAACCAACAAGTTGACAGAAGAGGCTAAGTGAGACAACGAATAAGGGACTTCCTTCAGGTGAATGTAGAGAGGTGTGGACATAAGTGATGAAGATACCCAACCAACAACGGCATCATCATCAACAACAACAACAACAAGCACCATTAACAGAAGAAACCTAAAGGAAGTTGTCTCTTTCACCTACTTAAGCAGCATCGTTTCAACTGCAGGCGGCAGCATAGATGAGCACGTAAAGCAAGGACTGGAAAGACAGAAAGACAGGCCTTCCTTCATTAATCTGAAACCAGTGTGGAGATCGACTGCACTCAGCATAAAGGGTGAACAACATCCGGATTTCCAACACTAACTTCAAGTCAGTACTTCTATGTGATGGTTGAGAGACTCGGTGCGTTACATAAAGCGTTTGCAACAAACTGCAGACATTCATCAACAGCTGCCACCTACGCTCGCCCGATACTGAAGATCAGATCAGAAGGCGAGAAAGAATAAGCAAGGAGGAACTCTGGCAACGAACCAACCAAGAACCTGTTACCCAACAAATCTGCAGAAGGAAGTGGAGATGGATTAGGCATACACTGAGAAAACTATTCGAGGACATCACGCGTCAGGTCAGGTACTCGAGTGGAATCGAAAGGGGGAACGACGAGTTGGGCATCCGAGATGAGGGTGACATTGGGGAGTTCATGTGAGGAAGAAATGAAAGCTTGTGGGTAGTCATGGAGGCAGGTTCAAAAGACTGCAGAGAACGGAGTGCAGTGGAGACATGCTACTATAGCCCTATGTTTCATTAAGAACCCAAGGGACAAATAATAATAACAATAAAACCCTACTACAGTGGTCAATTCTACATATATATTAGAGAAACTAGTTATTGGAAAACAGAGGATGACCTTAGAACCCATATGAAAATAATAAGTATTCAATAAAATACGTGGACATAACCATCATCATTAAGAAGTTGTATCAAAGTTGTATAATCGCCTTACTTACTTGACACTTGAGCTTACTTAATGTAACGAAACAACAATTCATCTTACTTTTGTTCCTGTTGACTGTCAGTAACAGACATTATTATGGTACAGGACTTAGTGTTTCAACGAAGTTAATTTGTTGTTTAGTCACTCAGCAAATAATAGTAGTACTCTTAAATCTCTGATATTCCATTCTGTCTCTTTGTTAGCTGTCTTCATGATTTGTTTATATGATGATTCTTTGATTCGGTTGAGGGTTATTATTTCTGATCAGTTATTCACTGCATGATACACCATAATTTTTTAAAAATGTGCTTTCTACTTAGCACAAACTGTGAAGAATTTCACAACCTTGAATTTAGGAATGCAGTAATTGAAAGACAGACGACCAATGAATGATGACAAAAAAAGAAATATGAACAGTCAAACGAAAACATTGAAACCCTTTAAGTTAAATTTGAAATACCTAGGTAACACATTCGTAATCTCACTTTCAAACAACCAATAATCAGTTGGTCACGATTAGTACGCAGGTAAACATCCAGGCAATAAACTTCCACCTAGAAGAGTAATTCCACCCTTTTATCATCTATGACAGGTAGCAAAATAACGACTTCAAAAAAAATGATAGGAAAGTAAGGTTTCATGTAACTGACATCCCAAGCTTCCATCCATTATTATCGAGTTTATTTATGACCTTTGCTAACTACTACTTCTGAGTAAAGTGATTTCAAATAACTGATAGTTAATTTGCCTATTAGTTTTGTGGTTAGTTTCCATTGATTTTAAAGACAATGCCATTCTCTGAATTGGAAATTTTTGTCTGAGCTTTTATTTTTAGATCTTTCTTGTTCGCCACTGAATCTTACTGTTGTCAAACCACCGAAATTGACTAAGAGGATATTTTTCTCTTTCAAAGCTGATGTTATCTTATTTCAGGTGTTAAGTGTACTCAATTCAGTTGGTTAACCCATTTTACACCTGTTGTATGGATTCCAAATTGTCGTCACAAATCGTCGCGACTACTTCTCAGTCTTTTGCTAACTAACAAGGAAACCTAATTAACATGTTTATTTTCATTCGAAAGTTCTTATCTGCAATTACTCGCATCTCATGACATTTATTATCTAGTAGATAACATTCAAGTCTTAGTAATCTGGTAAATAACAAGCTTCAATGAGGTTACTGGTATACGGATGCAGGTTCATTTAGTAAACACATTAGAGATGCGGGAAAATACACGTTCAGGATTCCTTCAATGCCTTACAGGAGAAAAACAAGACCTTGAAGTAGAAACAAATGCAAATATACATCTGGGACTGATTTCAGTCTAAGAATTTGTGGGGTATAATTGATTACAGAGTAGTATTTATCACGAACCAAGATCACTTGTGGAACCAAAGGAAAGCTGCTTTATCCTGGTTTGGGAATTCTCAGCATCACACCACCCTGAACCCGCAAAAAGACCGAACCCAGAACTGTCAGTTCCCTCTCTGAGCACGCTAACCATTCAGCCTTTGGACTGAAATGCAACACTTCAACTCAATGATCAAAGATGACACTGGATGATGGTCGTGCAACATCAAGAATTGACAGAAGTTGGGGAATGTGAACTATTGGATATTAACCCGGGGTCTGATTTGCGGTAAATTCCACTTTTAAATCAAGACTGTAAGTTGCCTGATATTCAAGTAATATTGTGAAATGAATTCAATAATAAACTATCTATAAATGCATTCATCTCTGGTGTGTTCATCATGTTTTTCTGTTTAACCTGGAAGGAAATTGGTTGCCAGCAGAAGTAGCGACCCGTTTAATTTTTTCTAAACTTTCGTGAGTTTACAAACTCTGTTTTACCGACACTGATATACATAACCAAAATAACCATTTGTCCAAGCCCTCCCTTTTCAATAAAACCTCAATGTTTCTCAATCTCTTGATGCTGAAGTCTAGGAGTTAATCTTCAGGACATCTTGCACCGAAATATTGTCCTTGTCGGCACTCACCAACAAGGCATATTCGCGGACGTAGGTTTGATATTTTATCTCGCACCACTTACTTCTTATATCACAAATTACACCGTGAAGCTATTTAGGTCACAAACAATCTCTTGTATAGTTGGAGTGGATTTACGAATTGGTGAGTGCATGGTTATCGAAACAGCTAAGTCGAACGACTTCTATCAGTGAACAGCACTTGTGAATTGACCACTACAGCAGTTGCCATTCGGCAATCAGTTCCAGTTGTTGTTAGTCTCATAATGTGGTAACATTTTGATGAACTAGTGTACCGAATGTACAATGCCTTAAAATTAAAATGATGATCGTGTAAATATTTTTGTTTTGATGGAAAACATGGTCATAAATGTACTAGTTATCATGTGGTTTTGTATATGTATTATAGCAACGTTCTTTCTATGCACTTTAGACCTTTAGCGAAACAAAAGCCATAAATGTAATTTAACATCAAAGTTCAATTATGCAGTAACTGGCAAATACAACTAACATTTATGGTAAACTGAAGTCTTTATGTGTGTAAACGACTGGTGTTTGAAATTGTGTGTATCCTGACTTCCTGCTCCAGCCTTTTAAAAAAACAGTTTCGACAGTGTCAGTCATTGAATATCGTTATTAATATAACTGATAAGCACCATAGTGTTGCAAATATGAACACACCAAATTATAGAAACTCACTTAATCTGCATTTATTTGCTCCGTCTCGGCTCATATACTTCTTCCGGCGCGTTTTAATGCCTCCATTCTTTCGTGAGTTTTCTTCCTGTGAGGTCACTCGAAGTTAAGCTACAATGCAACAGAGCTCCTCAACCATCAGTCTTCATCTCTGTAATTTACAACTCAACTTGTTCAAAATGCATGATTATATAGACACTGAATCAGTTAGATTTACATTAGCTGGTAGACGTATATTAATTGGAGAGACGGTTCAAGCAGTCATAGCACAAACTGTAATTACGAAAGCTTGTTACCTTTATTTCTCTTCACAGCTTACCGGCTGGGATTCTTCTACTTATAAAAAGTGCATACATTTATTGTAATACTTTGACCCGAAAATGCATGATTTACTTCCCTATCTATTTATGAAAGCGATAAGTTCAGTACTCCTTTCTAACGTAATCGTAACAGGTGAAGTTAACAATCCATCAAGAAATACGTAAAGCACAACCTATCCATCATCCGTATAAATATTTTAAATCCCTTCCTCCTAGCTTAACTGACGAATTGAAACAAAACTACAGCTTGCCATTTTAAAGTTTCGTTTCCCCTGCGACTGCACTCAACAGATTGTGATTTCCGATAGTGATATTCTCCTTTTGAAGAATGGTATTTATTTTGTGCAAATATAGTTAATTATGCTGAATTTCGTTCCTTTCAAAAACAGTGTTCTACATGATGAGCCAAGAGGAGACTGCTCATCACCGACTATATTTGAGGTTATTTCCCCAGTCAAATCAAACATCGCTCCCACAGATCTTTGTCCTCATGATATGTTACAGAGTTTTGATTACCATATCGCGAAAAATACGGAATAACTTTTCTACTTGAACATCTTAGTATTTTCAAAACATTACTTTTGAAATGTGGATCATTAGGAACTGAAAGTACGTTAAAGGATACTACTTTGTCGAATTTTCTTTTGTTTAATTTTTCACTGATGACCAACGTGGTGTCAGAGTATTTCCACAAGAGTGACTTAGACAAGCGATCCCGCTTGACGGTGTCTGAAGTCACTACTTTTACTTCTGACAGCTAAGTGATTGGAAATTACTGATACCGATATATTAACATAAACTGGAGAACGATTAAAAGTGACGGAGCACCATAAGGCTGTTAACTTAAGTTTAAGACTGTTTATGACTGCCCAGTCGTTCGCCATGGATTTCAGCATCAGATTTCATGATGACTAGATTACCAGGCAGTTTCTTGATTGAAATCCAGTGTTTTGTGGTTTCAGTGATCGTTCAGATTGCAAAATGACACAACTGCAAGTCACCGGTATCCGCAAATAATTTTCTATCAAACCGACGTGCTTTATCCCACAAGCCTTAGTTTCACATTGGCATGCCATACTAACTTGCTTATCTGATAAAACACAATGGTACAGTAGTATTTATTCAGTGAAGTTTCGGAAGGATTTTGTAACTTGAAATCCTATCGAAGTAACTGAATAACCTTTAAACCTCACTTTTGTATTCAAAGCTACAAATATGATTTTTAAAAAGTTTCCTTTTACTTTGATAAGACTACAAGCGATAAATTCTGATCGAAACGTCATCCAGTAAATAATACTGTGCTTTATCAAACATACAGTCTAATTTGGAAATACATTCCACAAGATACGGAAGTCTTTCTCTTAAAATTTCACTAGAACTGTAACAAATCCATTTCGAAACAAGTCACCAATATGCACTGAGATAATTCAAGAGGTTTTTAGGCACTTGAATGACTCGTCGACATTGGATGATATCATATAACTTGCCTTCCTTGCCTGGTACCGTCTAACTAATGTCTTTACTAATAGCATGATCTTTCCACCATTTTCACACTATTTCATTGACGGGAATGAGGTTGGATACCTCAAGTTGTCATATCTTATGAATGTATAGTAGGAAATAATGCATTGTTGAGTAGTAAAGTCGGTCATCTGAGTGATTACTAGAAGTTGTTTTTCTTTTTGATAAGAATAAACATAAATAATGTCAAATTAAGTGATTGATACATTTTCAAGCAGCTTAAGTAGACTTTGAATTCACCCCACAGGTACAGGAGAATGCTGAGGAGTAGAGAGTTTGAAAGCAAAGGTTAAGAAAATGTAAACAGCTTAGAAATCAGCCTCTGACTTTCTCATTAGCTGATCTTACAGTTTATTAAATTTGATCATTATCGGTCAAAACATCAGTTATGAATCGATTGAGCCCATGAAATAGAAATTAGAAAAAAAATTATTTGCAGATATTATTTGTACATGTCTCTGCATGTGAATTGGTTATGAGTCATTGATTATCATAGTAAATGGAATACGATAGCATATTGATTACTAGTGGAGACAATCAAAAAAAATAATTTTCGGTTAATTTCACTGATAAACATTTAGTGAAATTAAATGACGTGAAGAACAGTTTCAACAATAGACTAGATGCAGCTTATAAAACCCGTCAAAAGCAGACAGTACATGATACCAGCTGTGCCTGCCTTCACCTGATCCAATATACGGATGGACTGAAAGACTTTCAGACCTTGTGCCTATATAAATCCATGATAAGCAACATATTTACATAGAGATCATCTAACTCTCTACTCATTCACTGTTTCTTATTCACTGACTTCAAGGTATAAATCCCAGTATTGTTGTTGTTATCAGTTTGATAGGAACTGGTGATTGGTTGTCACCTGTGATAACGGTAAACTATCGTGAGTACGACAAATTTGAACAATGAATTCAGGTAGACAATTCGAATTAACAGTCTTCAAGGCAAATTATATATGTATTTACACTGTGTAAGGTAATTACAGACTACGGTTGAACCCACCCGATAATTTACCAGAAGTAGGAACCACCGACTGAAGGTACACGTATGTGACTACTTATAAACTATACAGTAGTAGTAGTAGTAGTAGTAGTGAAACTTGTAGTAATAGCTCAAACTATCCTACACTCAACTGTAAAGTACTATGAGTAATTATCTTAACGTCATGAATTTACCTTTTCGATTCTTAACTTTGATATTTTTAAGGTAAAACCTTCATGTGATATCATTGGGTTACTGTAATTGATATCTTTCCTCTGTCTTTTATGAAAGTGGTAAAATCAAGTGGGAAAATTTTGACTGATTGGCTTCGCCTAATCCTGAATAATTTAAGGCTATCAGGTCCTCAAGGTTCAAGTGAGGACAGAATGCTAAATAATGCACCGGTTAAGTGTCTGTTAACAATCAAGTTCTTCTGTGAACACTTACCCATATTCAGTCCGTTATATATTTTAATCTATATTATACCATGTTATTATACGGTACGATTTTCAGTTTTATGTAATAGGCACATGCTGCTCTTCAACCAAGTGTAAATACTCTGGTGTAGATAAAAATGCTTATTTCTATCAGATATAGGCTTAAATTACCTACTTATTTCCTAGCTTGGATGATGTCATAAACTCCATTGCGAAAGGCCATCAGTACCACTGATTTTTTTCGACTAAGACTAACAACATAAAGGGAGAAGTCTTTTATGTAAAAAATGTAGCGGATGGCTACCTGACAGAAAACATTTCATAGGTATAACAGTCGCGTACAACTATGTCTGGTAATAACAAATAATGGGAATGTCGCTTCATAAGTTTTGGTCGAAATTTGTCGACAGTATAGTCAATATGAACACTAAAGCAAGGAGTGTGAAACTGCGCTGTAATGCGTCAGCAACTTTGATCAGTAGACTTTAACTTTTACTTAGGAGTAGACACCTACAGTACCCTGGTAATCGCAACTCAAAATGAAAGCGTAGATAAAAGAGCTTTGCTAAGTCAACTGTCCGCTTAAGTCCGAAAACTTGAAAATCATTTCAGTCACTGAAAAGAATTTGAAGAACGAGATATTCTGCGAACAGTCTCTTTTCAAGGAATTTATTTTCAAGCTATAAATTCGTAAATATATGATATTCGAAAATTTATACTCCACGAGGAAAATCAATCACTATCTAATAATAACAATAATGATAATAATCGTAATAGTGATGAGGATATGGGTGCTTATAATTATGACAACATATGTGGCATGAATGATATCAGAGTACATTATGTCATATATAGGATGGTTCAAAGAAGGTAAACCACTGAGATAGGAGCATAAAGTTGATGAAAT
Organism: Heterobilharzia americana; assembly: GCA_944470555.2. Taxonomy (NCBI): domain Eukaryota; kingdom Metazoa; phylum Platyhelminthes; class Trematoda; order Strigeidida; family Schistosomatidae; genus Heterobilharzia; species Heterobilharzia americana. Next base: position 85,410,734 of record OX104130.1, on the reverse strand, counting down.
TGGTAAGTCAATGAAGTATTCTGTGGCAGGATTAGACAAGTTGATGAAATAAAACCAATGTTTTCTTAACAGATTAAGACAGTGAAGTGAAATATCACCGGGAACTGATCAGAGTGAGTTATATTACGGTAACAGTAATAGTGATAAGGGAAAGAAACGAAGATTAATTTAACCAACCGGTGGGGGCCGAAACTACTGGGGGTCGGAAAATGTCATGACCACGGTAAAAACAATGACTGTACATACTTCTTTTATACATACGGATTAGGTTGTAGTTCATGAATAGCTAAGGACTTCACAGCCTCGCCTGGTTAACTAGTTTACTAGTTACTAGCTGGTCCTAAGCCCCCGTAAAGAGGGAAGGTTGGGCATAGGGCTAGCAACCCTACCCCGAAAAACAAATCTAACCACTAAACAAACTTCAAAGCACAAACAAAATATAAAAAATGAAAACAAACTTATTCCCCGCTGGAATCGGAGAGGCGAAATGACGCCAGTTGGTGAAAGCCTTCAGGAAGCCAATTGGCCAATGTGTCTTCTCTCGATGAAAGCGAAAGTAAACGTGGGGACATGGAGTGTTCGCACCATGTTTGAACCCAGTAAGGCAGCCCAGATTGCAAATGAGATGAGAAGGTATCACATTGAAGTGCTTGGAATTTGCGAAGGCAGATGGAATGGGAGTGGACTCTCCAAACTGTCAACTGGAGAATCAATAATCTACTCCGGTCACCCAGACGACAACCACGAGCGCACTGAGGGAGTGGCTATCATGATGTCACCGTCAAGAGCATCGAAGGCTCTCATGCAGTGGGAACCAATCTCCTCCAGGATCATGGCAGCAAGATTCAACTCAAAAGGAAGGAAGGTCACAATCATACAATGCTTTGCCCCTACAAATAATGCAGAGCAAGAGAAGAAGAAGGAGGAATTCTACAGACAACTTCAATCAACACTGGACAAGACCCCTCCCCAGTTGGCAATATCAAAATTCTAATGGGTGACATGAATGCCAAACTGGGAGGGGACAACACAGGAAGAGAACTAACCATGGGTCGAGAGGCGCTAGGTGAAATGAATGAGAATGGAGAATTGTTTGCAGAATTCTGCGCATTCAACGATTTGGTGATTGGAGGCAGTGTGTTCAGGCACAAGAATATCCACAAAGCGACATGGACTTCACCAGATGGACACACTAAAAATCAAATCGACTTTATCTCAATCTCAAGAAAATGGAGACGCAGTCTACTTGACACAAGGTCAAGAAGAGGAGCAGATGTAGGTTCACACCATTAACTATCTAGTGCAAGGGACCTTCGAAATCAAGTTAAAAGCCTTCAAGGAAGCTGGTGATAGACCTCAACTCAAGTACAACACTCGGAAACTGAAGGATGAAACTACAAAGGAGATCTTCAAGACAGCCATCAAGACAAAATGGGAGATATCCAGCAACATCCCTGAAGAAACCTGTGTGGAAGAACACTGGAAGTCTTTGAAAGCTATGTGGAAAGAAACCTGCACAACAGTATTAGGAAGGAAGAAGAAAGAAGACAAGGAATGTATCTCGACGGATGCCTGGAAGCTGATAGAGGAGAGGAGGATGGTGAAGCAGAAGATAAACCAGTGCAAAGATGCACAACGAGAAGAGGAACTGAGCACAATGTATAAAACACTACACTAGACAAAGAAGTGGAGAAGAGTGCACGCAAAGACAAAAGAAACTTCCACAACACACTGGCAAGTGAAGCAGAACAGGCTGCAGGTAGGAGAGATAGAGACCTGACGACATTGTATCAAATAACCAGGTTACAGTCTATCTGGGAAGAGACCAACACAGATGAAACCAATAAAAGATGAAGAGGCAAATTTAATTACAAAAGAAGAGAAACAGAGGAAACGATGGGCCGACCACTTCAAGAAGCTCTTGAATCGACCACCACCTGCACTTCGTCCAGAAATACCACCTGCAGCCGCTGAATTACAAGTGAACATAAATCCCCCAACGAAAATGGAAGTCCTGAACGCCATAAAGCTACTGAAATGCAGGAAAGCAGCTGGACCAGATGGAATACCGCCAGAAGCACTGAGAACAGATGCAGAGACAACAGCGGACATGCTCATACCACTATTGCAGAAGGTGTGGAAGGAAGAGAAGGTACCTGGCCATCGATTGGAAGAAGGGTTACCTTGTCAAACTGCCGAAGAAAGGAGACCTCAGTGTTTGCAAGAACTGGCGCGGAATCACTCTCCTGTCCACCCAGAGCAAGGAAAATATTAAGCCGCATCATCCTGGAGAGGCTTAAAGATGCACTGGATTCAAAACTACGACCGGAACAGGATGGCTGGCTGGCTGGAATCAGGAAGTACAAATCATGTGCAGACCAAATTGCAACGCTTCGCATTATCATAGAACAGAGCATAGAATGGCAATCAGCTCTATACCTCAACTTCATCGACTTTGAGAAGGCCTTTGACAGCGTCGACCGAGAAGTAATTTGGAAACTGCTTCAATACTACGGAGTACCGCAAACCTTTATCCGCCTCATTCAACAACTATATGAATATGCCACATGCCGGCCAAGTAATTCACAATGGGAAGCTCAGTGATGATTTTGAAGTGAAGACAGGAGTGAAACAAGGTTGCCTACTATCCCCCATGATATTCCTGATTGTGGTCGACTCGACTGGATCATGCAGCAAACAGTAGGCAGCGAGAAGAGGGGGATACGCTGGACGGCGGAAAAAACCTAGAAGACTTGGATTTCGCCAACGATGACTTGTGCCTGATCTCACATAAACTTGAAGATCTGCAGGCAAAAACTAACAAGTTGACAGAAGAGGCAGCTAAGACGGGACTTCAGGTGAATATAGAGAAGACAGAGGTGATGAAGATACCGCACCAACAACTCCAACAACAACAACAACAAACTCCAATCACCGTCAACGGGAGAAACTTGAAGGAAGTAACCTCCTTCACTTATCTAGGTAGCACTGTCTCAACTACAGGCGGGACGGACGAGGACGTCAAAGTCAGAATCGGAAAAGCAAGACAGGCGTTCATTAGCCTGAAACCAGTGTGGAGATCTTCTGCACTCAGCATGTGGAACAAGATCCGGATTTTCAACACAAATTAAGTCAAGTCAGTGCTTCTGTATGGCTCAGAGACTTGGTGCGTCACGAAAGGCATTTCCAATAAACTACAGACATTCATCAATAACTGCTTACGCTCGCTACTGAAGATCAGATAGCCAGAAAGAATAAGCAACGAGGAACTCTGGAAACGAACCAACCAAGAACCTATCACGCAACAAATATGCAGGAGGAAGTGGAGATGGATTGGCCATGCACTGAGAAGGCCGACTGAGGACATCACTCGTCAGGCCAGTCACTCGAGTGGAATCCCCATGGGAAGCGACGAGTTGGACGTCCGAGGGTGACATGGAGGAGGTCATGCGAGGAGGAAATGAGAGCTTGTGGGCTGTCGTGGAACCAAGTTCAAAAGATCTCAGAGAGTAGAGGTCACTGGAGACGTGCTACTGAAGCCCTATGTTCCACTAGGAACCCAAGGGACTAATAATAATAATAATAATAATAATAATATAAGGACGTCACTGGTGAAAATAGGTGAAAACATGCGGCGTTTTGGCAAATTAAAAAAGATTTTAAAGTCATTGTCTGGGTTTTTTGAGTGATAGAATTCAATCAAATGTTATAGAGTGGTACCTCCAACCTACTTCCTTTTATTTTTAAAAAGCCAAGCTGAAACGTACTGTAGCATATGCGCAGAATACATTCTCTGGCTGCGATCAACGTACCACGCTCCACAAGAAGAGGTGAATTGGCGGCTGGAAATAGTGGTAGCTAGACAAGGGAGCTTATCTTTCACGTAAACGGCGAATAGTTTACGGCTGATAAAATTCAGTTGAAGTCTTACACAGAAGAACGTTCTATTGATTCACTTATATAGACAACTGTAGATCATATCTGATGATTGGTCACCTTCAAATTCAAGGCTCATGAACAATTTCTTCTTTGCAATCATGTGAATGACCTGTTTAGTAATTCTTTCTACCACATTTTTAACAGTGAGACGGCGGGGATAACCGTTTTCTATGAACATGTGTTTTTAAAAACTATGGCTCTGTGTTTATTGTTTCTTCAAGGGATATAATTTTTCAAATAACATGTATACACGAGTGTACAGCCTGAAAATGAATTCGCTGCTGAATTTTTTTTATGTTGCAATAAGAATTATTAAATTACTGCAAATAAAATGTTTTCAAATTACAAGCGAGTACAGATTTCTTATTAACAACAAAGCCTTCTGTGTCAGAACTAGAGTATTCAACTATTTACCTTTAGAAAAGCTTTGAAACAGTTAGTTCCTTTTATGAAATTGGATTGCGTTATTGGATAACGAAGTTTATCTGAACAATGTGTATGATGTATTTGTGCAATATACATTTCGAACAATCTCACCACACACTTACTTGTCAACTCAGTACATATTAAACCGAGGACTGGGAGGGGGGATAAATGCAACAATTAACAGAATAGGGGGTTAAAATTAAGAGAGATGAGGATAAACAGGAAGTGACATAGTTGATTCTAATCTTGGTAAGAAAACAAGGTTTACCAAGATAGATGGGTGTAGTGTAAGAACAAATTGTTTTTGTACACATAAAGGTGGCTTCCGAAAATCTCAGAATTCGTCCCTGATTGTTTCTGTATAAAATTTTGAAAACTGTTTGAATGTTAACTTTGTGACCTGTTTCCATGATATGTTTGGCTATGGTGAAGAGGGTCATCTTAGTTTCGAAAAATTGATTCTTCTGTGCACTTTTAAGTAGTGAGACAAAATCCTTAATGAAAGTGGTATTCCAACTCAAAATCTAGTTAAACATTTCGTAAACTACTTGTGTTGTTGACCTTCGCTACTCGTATCAAAGAACAGATAAGGCAACTAACAGATTTAACTAAAACTGGAAAGTTTCATAGCAGATACATAACTGACTTCAGATAATTGTGTATGAGATTCCAGAAGAATATTTCGAGTGACATCTGAGTTTCTCAGCTAGGAAATTTTATTTCATTTATGCAGATCCAAAGACCAAAGTCCACTGGCTTTCAGCCAAATTGGTTTTGGTTTTGGATTACTGCTAAAGCCGAAGCTGCAATATTTCATTGCTGCTAGGCTAGAACGCCTAGTAAAACGAAGAAGTTACTACTGAAATGAAAACAGACGTAACAATTCCTCATCAGCTCTGATTATGGGCATATAGATTGTAGTTCACTTGAAAATTGGGATGAGTGTTATTGCCAAATAATTGACAGTCTCAACTGAAAATGCTCGCTGACTGTTGAAAAGTTTACCAGTCTCTCCAAAGCCTGAGATATTTTCCTTTGTCTAGCGCATGTTCTAATGAGTTGGTGTTAAAATGCATACCACGAGTGTTATCCAGATATTTTTAATATACATACGTCCTCATCGTAATTCCCATGACCTGAAAATCGGCAACTTTTTTAGTAGAATGTCCATAAATCAATATCGAATCGCGAGAATGTTGAGATTTGAATGTCTATCCAGAAACATTTCACACTGTGACCAATACTTAGACTTTAGATCGTCCCATCTGATATCATTTAAGGTAGGCTTGGGGAATCTTTTGAGTAAACAGATACAAAACTAACTATTTATGCACAAACTATGTGTAATTTCTCAGCTAATACACCGCTAGTTTTTATCCAGAAACAAGTAAGAAGTAGTAAGGAAAGTAGTATGAATAAAAAAATTATTATTCAAGAGTATTAGCGATGAGACTGTGAAGAAGAATTTTAAAACCTGCATATACTTACCATCTACAGAAGAGATATCTAAAGCCCTATGTAGAACTATTAATATGACCGGGATCACACAGACACCTAAATCCATAAACCCACTTAGATACAAACTTCGTGGCTTAATAGATCCTATCGAACCCATTAAACAAAACAATTTGACTATTTGTTGACGTATTTGTAATTCTCCGTTTTTATACTGCATTGAATTGTTCGACTTCTGCCGGCTTATGGGCCCCAGTGTGGATGCCTTGATATTGCCTGAACATTGATTATGGAAATTTACTTTTGCAGGTACATCCAGCTGACGAGTCCCGAATAGGACGAAACGCTCGTCCTTGATTCCTCTGCTAGTCACAACCAAGTAAGAAGTAATCTGATATACCAAATCCTGTAATCCAGTATATAGGTCAAGCTAGTCGACCGGACTAAGTTAGAGTAGCGGAACATAGAAATCTTGCTAAACATGAAATAATAGACTCTGACAAGATAAGGAGTCTGGAAAAGACCTCAACCATAGCCATTCATGCTGACGTAAACAACCATAAAATAGAACGAGATTGAGTGATCATTTTAAAAAATAACTTGAGTAGAGGGTGAGAGAGATTGATAACTGAAGTTTTATTTACCATATGGACACCTGAAACATGTAATAGAGATGACGCAGCACCAATGCCGAATTCTACTACCAATTAAATCAAAGAATAAAAAAAAGGAACTACAAAGCTAGGCCACAAAAATTGCATAGTTACCTTGATATGATTGTGAACGATAAATTCACCTCGAAACATCATCTGCGGATAATTGCATTTCACTGTGTAGTGCACATATAAAAAATAACTACAACGAACTAGTGTAATTCGGCTAAAAGTTCATCCATAATTCTTACTGTTGTCAGTAGCTATTGTAACACGTCAGTTAGTATCCTATAAGCAATAAGAAAGTTAGATCGTAGGGCTGAGCATTGCATATATATAAGGGTTGCATTGAACTGACCGAAACATGCATATAATCCAGTACTTCAGGGGGCTTGGATATGGTCTAAGTAACTTGATAGCAAAGTCTCTGAATGCAGCGCTGAGTGACGCAAGTTCGAACTGTCGAGGGAAAATTAGTTTTCTGATAGTTGCAGATGCACATAAATGAGCAGTAATGATAGATATAAAAAATCAGATGTGGATTACCCTGCCAGTTAACTCCTCACATCTATGAAAAAATGAGGGCTCTTCTCCCTCGAAGTGACATATCGGCGATTCTGCTTACTTATTTACTAAAAAATAGGTTTAAGAGTACAAACAGCTGTTACCTAAGCATTCTAATCAGGTGGTTGTTACAGTCTAAACATTTTCTGAAGGAGAGAAAACTTAGCAGTTTTACAAAGTAATTTTGCAAACCCTACGAAGGGATATTAAAGAGTCTAGGTGATGGTATGTTCCCGTGTTAAGTCAGAGACGGCAAAACGTCTGCAGGGTAGATTTACCGTTTGATTATCAGAAAATACGAAAACTCACAATACAGACCAACGCAACTCATAGATTGTTGTAGACAGCGAGAAAGAGGCAAAAGTATACACACTGATTACCGAAAACTCTCAAGTTTTATGATTTTAAGGACACTAAGAACATAATTGTGTGGAAGATCAATCTACAATATGAAATCATCAACATTAAATTGAAGTCAAAACAATAATGTGACAGATTGAACAAAATGGTGAAGAATGGCACAACTTCTTCGGAGCATACTTAACCAGAAGCATGATCATAAGCGAGTAAGGAAATAAGCGGTAACGTCAGTATTGCTTAACATGAATTAAATACATTTGTAGAATTGTCCTTGTTCACTTGTTTTTCTTATTTCTGAGATATTGTTGTCTTACTAAGTGCTATTTAGTTTGCTACAGACTGAATTTAAAATCAAGTGTCTTTGTCCCTACTTGGTTTCAGTCAATTCAGTCGAAACTTTGTCTTTATGAGTCGGTGGTTGAGGTCATATCATATCTTTAGATAATCTCTATTGTAATATATTCGATACGCTTTCCTTTCAATGTGCTAGATAATTTTTAGGATGTTAGTAAGTTTATGTTTTGGTAAACTGCCACATGTGAGGGAAATCATTCAGTATTCTGTTCTGAGTAACGACTCAACAAAAAGGAATGGTGAGCGAAAGCGTTTGTTAGGACTGTTTGAACAGTAAGTGTAACAGTTTGTTTTCTCGTACTCAAAGCTACATTAGATATCTAAAAATTCGTAGCCAAGTTTCGAGTCAGTTAGCAGCCAGTCTGCAGAATGGCCTGACAGTGCCTTTATATATCTCCAGTTCCCGCCATTTTGTATCTTCTAAGGTGACTTGATAGAGTCCGTATTATGTAAATGTGAACTCGCGTACAAATACTTTTAGATTCCACCCTAATGATCACTCATTTTCTACATAAAAAGAAAAGGTGGTAACTGAAGAGAAGGTGCATTTTGCAACGTCAACGGTGACGTCCACAATATATACAAAATACAAGGTTCATATATATTTCAATAGCCTAGGCTATTTTCAGACCTACTAGATTTAAATTCTGTTGATTTTTCACCTCTTCAACCAACCTGATACATATTGGTTCACGTGTTTTTCCCCGAAATTTCGTAGCAAAGCGATTGGTTGAAAAAGGTCCTAAGTATATGTAGCTTCTTATAAAGATTTTATCAATCTTTCTGCACAATATAAGTGCCTGAAACCTCGTCTTCAAAAAGAGCATTAATTCAACTTCAGATGCCAAGAAATTAGTCACAGCTGCTATATCTAACACTTGAGACTGTAACTTAAGTTGATTAACTGGACGGCAATGAAGCTCATCGTCCATATTATTTTCATCAGGATTGTACACACAAGTAGTGGGTAGCATGAACCGTACCCAAATAACTTGGTGACTGAATAAGAACCATAGATTTTGTTCAGCTTTCGAAGTCAACTTTTCACTTTAAAGTTTGTGTTCAGCACCACTATAACACCAACTCGATGAATGTGACCTAGACAGCTGATTTGTATAAGGTGATAACAATTAGCAGCATTACTAAATATACGCTATGCCATTTCAAGTGACATTCGAATATGCTTCAGTTCTTTGTGACAACAGTGTTGAGCATCTCATGGAGCCTAGTGATGAAACGCACATGATACAATGTCGTACCTAACAGAATAGTAAACCACCACCATTCAGTAATATCGGCATGAGACTTGAGTGGAAACTGATCACTATATAACATTCTTCTTTCTTTACGCAATTTTAAAATATTTATTGTAAACGTTTTGTTATATGTATTAAATAACATACTTGGAAAATCAGTAATTCTTCGTTAACCTGCACCATCTGTGAGCTGATCAACTTGTAGACCATATTCGAATGTCACGTAAAAGATTTTTTGACTGTGTGTTATTAAATTGTAAGTCAGGGAAGAGATAGCTACCATACCTTAACCTCTCTGACTTTAAATTTCATTCGGTCATGTTGGTTGAGAATATCTGTTAGAGTGAAGTTATGCTGTTTGTTACTACCACACTGCACATCAAAAATGATTTATCAGGTCAGTTAGCACTTGGTTGATGAAAGACGTTTTTCTTCCTTCACAGATCTTAGATTGGGTCTATATTGACGTCAGTTGGATTGCTTTACTTCTAGAAATTCTCTTGCAACTTTTGAACCCGTTCTTTGAAATATTTCCATACTCACATAGTTAAATTTGTGATCATGATTGTTTGCATGCATTGGGGCTAAGGAGGTTGTGTAATGTCGCTTTACTGCTAGTTAGTGTTCATGAATTCTTTGAGCAATCCGACGACTAGACTGACCAACGTATTGTAGCGAACAATCTTCTCAGTTGATTTTGCAGATTATATTTTTCCTGTCTTTCTTCAGCAATGGATCCTTTGGCGTGCACAGTATTCTATGTACTGATTTCATTGGTTTGTGTGCTACTCCAGTTCCGAACAGACGAAGCAATCAACTGACAGTTTCTGACTAATCATCCTCGTTCTAAGCTGCAAATCTCTGTATCATTTCGATATTATCGAAGTCATTTTCGGTCTCACCAAGTCCCTAAGTTTGTAGGCCTAATGTGCTGTAGAGAAGGTATTCTTCGAGTTCATATGATACGTGTTACTGACTACTTAAATCAATTTTATAATCGGAAATCTCTTTCATTCTATCATGAGTTGTGTGGACTTAATAATGCCAATCGTTAAGTGTGAATACTCACTTGTTTATAGGATACATTCTTGACTAAACGTGTTGGAAATATTCTTGAGGGTGGATGAGTTATTCTGTAATTAGGCATATTTAACCTGGTATTCTCTTTTCCATAGACTTCATTACTGAATCATCCAATTAATTGAGGTGAATAGAGACAGTCTCTCCAAAGTATTATGCTGTTACTCTTTAATGAACTAAGAAGTATCTTTTTTCACCCCGAAATTTTAGTAACTAACTAGGTTATTTTTGTGTAACAACAACAACAAGAAAACCGAAAATAAAGAAGAAAACTGAGAAATAATCACAGCTTGTATGCAGATTTCTCATTAGCTGTTGATGATTAGGATGCGGATATAACTATGTAATGTTCACTAAAAAGGGTGTAGTTTTGATGGTAGATAAACTTCGTTACCTTAGTCCTTCTTCAGATAAATGATACTTTTTTGTAGGCACTAGTAGTTTATTTGTTCTTTCTTTTCCTTCTGTGTCGTTTCCAAAAGTTTGGAAAGTTTTTCCTTCTATTTTTCTGTTGTTTTTTCTCTGGTGTTCTTGCTTATTTTGCAGAAGTCGATATGCCAACTTTAAGAATAAAGTGAAGGAAACGAACTTCCAGAAACTGGACAATGAGCTGTGTATATTAAATATACTCCCGAGCAGTTCAGCCATTTTTAAATGATTCACAGCAGACGTTGAATATTGAACCAGTAATCTTTGGAAGAGTAAAATTGTGTTTAACTTTTACGGATTTATTTTCGTTAACAATATGCACAAGTCACGCTTCATAGTCTCTAAGTTTCGTGTTCCAGTAGAGAATTTACATCCACTTGATTCATTCTGACAGCGTTTTTAAGCTTTTTAAAAATATGGTTCAAGAAGTGCCTTGTTCGCAACTTGTCACTTTCATGTACCAGTATCCTATTAAATGTTTTTCCGTTTGCAGAGGCTTGTATTCTGCCTCAGACACCTAGGAATTTCAAACTTACTTTATTAGGGAAGAAATCCACTTTTGAGTATATTAGATGTCAGCGATTATCCGCCGAACCCACCAAGCTGATTTCACCAGTTTCAAAGACATATCTAACACTGCAGTTTGAAATCTCGCATTTCTGATTTTAAGAGTCGATTTGATGAGTTGTTGTGGCTAGACTGTTTGCACTTTCGGGTTCCTAGATATTGTCTCTTATCTGAGCACCCCAACATTACAGAGCTAGTTGTCGACGGGACTTGAAACAAATCTTTTATTGTATTTCATGTTATTCCATAGCTTCATGTAAGTAGCTGCCGTTTAAGGGATTATAAATAAGTTAACTGTTTTATCAAAGTCTGAAAATATGAAGTGCGAATGTAAACGATATGCGAAATTCACATAATAGCATATTTGTGAAACTGCTTTTATTACACAAAACAACAACACCGATTGGTGGTTAGTGGCGACTGATAGTTTTCTAAGTAGTTTTCATTAAGGAAAGCTCCAAAGTATGTGACATTTGTTTCATCTCAGCTTGCGATTCCCAAGGTATTCATAAGAGGGATCGCTACTAAAACATTCAAGTTTCATCTTCAGCATTTTACTACACAACCATTTGGTTGACATCCACTGGTCAACGTTTTCCCTGCTCCTATCACTTCGCAGGATAACAAGATTGTTGTCTGTCAGACAAAAGTATTCGTCCAGACCCCAAAGGTCATGTCTTCTCATTAGAACTCCAATCAATCCACCTTAAAGCAAGTCAGTCATGAGCGTCAGACATTAACTGATTTCATGGTTTATTAAGGTTGATGAATTTAAAGACAGTCAATTGGTTACTGTTGGAGTTTTGCAACACTCAGATACTTTATGAAGTTAGTTGTATATCTGTTGTGTTGTTATTATTTGTCCCTTGGGTTCCAAGTGAAACATAAGGCTTCAGTAGCATATCACCATTTCGATCTCTCCTCTGCAGTCTTTTCTTCTAACCTGGCTCCACGACTGCTCATAAGCTCTTACTTCTTCCCCACACTATCTCCTCCATGCTACCCTCAGCTCAGACGCCCAACTCGTCGTTTCCCACTTGGATTCCACTCGACTGCATCGCCTGACACGTGATGTCCCCGAATGATCTTCTCAGTGAATGCCTATTCCATTTCCAATTCCTTCTGCATATTTGTTTGGCGATAGGTTCTCGACTGGTTCGCTGCAGGGCCAGAGTTCCTTGTTGGTTATTTTTCTGTCTATCTGATCTTCAGTATCGGGTGAGTGAGCATAGGCGGCAGCTGTTGGTGATGTATGTCTGCAGTTCTGTGGAAATGCTTTTCGTAATGCACCAAGTTGTATGTTATCTTTATTCCTACTGTATTTGCATCAGCTTCTGTTATCCTTTCGTGGAATACTCACTGAATTATTCGATCAATAACTATCCTACGAACAGTCCTAGCAATTTTACTCCACTCTCGCTAATTCTGATCACTTTAACTCGATTTAATCTTTCTTCTCAGTCCATACCTTCTTTGTTACCTTTATTAGAGTATGTGGCACACTTTTTCCGGTTTTATCGCATATATTTTTTTCTATAGTTTCTAACGTACGTGACGACAGTTCACAAAATGAATGCATGCGAATTCTAAGACTAATGTTCGTAAAACGGTAGGAAGAGAGTAAAGCTTGCAGACATTTAAACTCACCGTCTGGATATGGTAAGGAATTCATTGGTTAGTCACTACAAAGTAACCAATTTTATGTTGCCTAGTTCTCAGTGATGAGGAAAGTCTACCGATCATTTTCCTGCATGATCATTAAGCTGAGAGACTCACCATCACTGAGCATTTTGATAGGCCGTCTTTGGATTGCCTCTATCCAACTAATCTGGTGACAAATTTTATGTTGAAATAAATATCCGGCTAACTTTTACATAAATATCCGACCAGTCTACATAACTCCGTTTTATTGAATGAAGCTGTGCAGCGAAGTGAAATGAGTGAAGCTAAAAATGATTCTCATGTATTATAGTATCCCTCGTGAAACTGAGTATTTTTTGGGTTCTCTATGCATATATTTTGAAATGAAAACTGCAATCTTGAATCCCTTTTGCTGCAATCTAAAACCTCAGTCAACTCACTTTGATTAATCAGCATGATTCTTCATAAATAACTGTACATACTATCCGCAAATAGGTAAAATACACACACACAATGCTCATTTGTACAACAGAACACTGTAACCTATAACAAGGATGATAAAATCTGGGGATGACTTTTGGATTCACCCAAGTGAAACGTTTGCGTATTGCAAATACGTTTCTACTTTAGTTCCCTATTGACTAAGCCATGATTGTAATGAGTTTAGAGACTAATATGACCTGAAAATTAATCTATAAAAAATTTCATATTTGTACATCACATGACATTTATCGAATATGATTTAGCTGTATCCTTGATAGCGCTATAAGCGATTATCCTGTTTTTAAAATAAAACTGTATATTCAGCATGTTCTGACATGTTGACGAAATAATTGAGTAAACAATGTCAAGGTTACTTCGAGAGTTCGTTACATGGTTTTCTTAACTATCACTTGTGAAACAGTAAATCCATATTGGTACTTTGAAATGCATTCGGCATCCTATATAAACCGATTAATCTCTATATACACGAACCCTGATTGAGGCTGCAAGAAAATCCAATACACATCAGATTTCGAATTTCTAATTTAGGCCGCTGTAAGCAGAAGGAATGAGGAAGTTACACTTTTCACGTGTGATGGAACCACCATGTCAGCGATGTTGACATTACGCACAGAGTACAAGGAAAGGAAGACAAGTCATTCGATGAGGCTGTGAACCTTCACCGACCGAAATAGTTTGAATACGTTTAACACATGCCCATCAACCTCGTACTTGGACTTGCGATGCAAACCGAAGTAGGGTTAAGTTGGAAGAAGATCAAGGGAGTTCACATCAAGACGTGGTACCAGTTCATGGAGTACTTTACTCTTAGTCTGAGGTACGTTGAGAAGACTAAACTGAGTAGCTGAGGGTCTCAAAATGATAATGACTACTGTGGATAGCTGAAAATTAGTTACAGTGGTGGAGGTGTATACATTGTTTTTTATCTTCAAAGTCTTGAATACTTTTGTGAATCCTCATCATTTTTCTCTCCCCCTTCTCATACATTTGGACTTAATTTATTGTCATTCTTCTTGGATCCACTACTTTTTACACTGCTGTGAAGTATGACAACTTCAACAAATGGTATTCCGTATCCCACTCTACGACTGTCCTTCTGTCTGTCCATCTCATTCAAAATTTCGTGTTAATTTCGTCACTGAACATGGACATCAAGATCATAGCCGATTACATTGCTTCGACAAGAAACGTTTGGAAGCTATGATAACACCTGACCAGTTGCCTCTACAACTTTGTTATGTTGATCTCTGAGATTACCGGAGGAACCCAGGACCATATCCCGTTGGAATACAGGGCCGATCTGATCAACCTCTTTTGGCAGGTGGGCTCCTATAAGGGTGCCTTGATACTGCCGGGTTCTAGCCGCAGTGAAAACAACCACTCTGCACTGGGATGCATGTGTAGTGGGTGCTACTGACAAGAATGGATATCAGCATTATATGTTTGGAGGCCGACAGAAGTTATAGTCAATTACCAGTGATGGGTAAATATTCTGCCCAGAGAAACGAAAGAGACAATTTGGGCGTATGAAGAGCAAATCGAGATAGAAGAAGAGAAAATGAAACATAATGTGTAAATGACTTTTTTAATAGAAAGTGTACAGTATTTTATCAGTACTGTACAAGATGTCATGATAAACATTTTGTCCTGAGTCGCAGTCTTTCTCGTTTCTTACACAGGTACATCCAACTGACGAGTCCCAAAAAAGGCAAAACGCGTGTCCTGTATTCCTTTGCTAGTCAGCAAGATTAATATGACGTCATGAATATCCGGCAGTATCAAGGGGTCTGCATAGGAGACCACCTGCCAACAGAGGTCAAACAATTCGACCCCGTACAGTGATGGAAAATAACAAGTATCGCTGCTACATCCTCTACATCTAACCTAGCTCCCAAAGAAAGGAAAAACAAATTTATCTGGAAATGAAACTAGCTACTAATTTAGGGTTGATAATCCAGAAATGTTTCATGAACTGTTGAACTAACTGCTACATTTTATAATTTCTGACTTTATTCTGAGTTATTTACAGGAAAAGACGAAAGATTCTCACAAGATAAATAGATATCTTCATATCGTATATCCAAAGATTTCTGAATCGCTTAGTTACAGTATGTTACGCAATCATTCTATCTGGCTGCTTAGATTACTCAAAATGAATATTTTATTCATACAGGAGAAAGACTTAAACACTGTGGTAGATTTTAATTCCAACATTTGAAAAGAATCCGTTTTCAAAGTATTCAACTTGTAGAGGTGATAAAACTTATCCTCTGTGGTAGCGCTTCACTTAGTAGGCAGTATCCTGTTACGTCAGTGTCTATGTTATTTCAACATGGTGGAAATTCCAAAAGAAATCAAATCGAATGAGTATGCTTAAGAAAGAATTTCTTCGTGGTTCACCCTAGTTGGTCAAATTGAAGTTCAGTTATGAATGCATATGGAAAATAAATCTACCCTACTTAAGTGGATCAAAGAATGGAACGGAATTTTTTTATTTTTATTCAGACTTTTGATGAACTTATCTCTTGTGGGAAAATATAACCTATTTAAAACCTTCAATATCACGATAGGAGCATGCGTTACTGCTAAATGGTCCAAGTAGACACAGCTCATATCAACAAATCAACTAATAAAACAAAAGAAATTAGAAATAACTGAAAAAACTAGTAAAATAGAGTAAGTAGGAATAAAAAAATATTGAATTTAGAATGACGATTACGATGAAGACAGTATATGGATACATCTGTGCTACTAACATTGATTTGAAGCAATGTCATCTGAGTCTCCAACTGCTGGTTTCTCTTGTTGCTCAAACCCCAACCAGGAAGTTTACATTTCCCTAAATAGCTCAGACTAAGAGTCAAAGACTTCAAGAAGTGATGCCATGTTTTAGTCTGGCCAACCGGAACCTCTTTTCAGTCTCAAACTACTACAATTAGCATTACGCAACGAGGCAGATGGTGGCTAGGCATGCGTAATACATGCCCCAGTAAATTCAGTCGATGAAGGTTCGCAACTGATCATCTGACTTTCCACTTTTCTCTAAAATTCTACACCCGACTTCTGCATTACTGACATGGTGTCACTAAGAAGCACGGCATGTGCTATGAAGGTAACGATGGTCGAACACTAGAAGCCTTCCCATACTCCTTGTTTTCAGCTGTCACGTTTCACGGGCACCCAGCAGAATAGAGTGAACTGTAAGGCAGTAAACTTGGCTCTTAGTAGACAATCAGAAATCATGACGGCACTATAAATGGCATAAGTTGGCAGAAGTTAGTCGAGCTTTTCTCATCAGTCAACTGCTTTTTTCTGTCACTGACTGACGCGTCAAAGCTGACCAAGCTTCTCTCGTAAGTGAAGTGGCTAGCAAAGTCAACCACTTCATACCCTACCGTTAAACAAGAAACCGCTGAAGACCAGTCCTGGAGCAGCAATGTGCATTTTGATGGTGAGAAACGTATCCCGAACATTCCCATATTGAAGTGATGGAGAATATTTTGATCGTATTGTGTTCTGTGAGCTGGGTGGTTGAATCAGGAAGATTTCTGTGTCATTCTAGACAACATCATCACCACAAACTTCAGAAAAAAGACCGGCCTGTTATTCAGTGTAAATGATAACTGGTACTTTCGAAAAAGAAGTCATGCATTTTAGGCAACCCAAATCAAAACACGCATCTTCATTGATTTCAAAATGATTTTCTTATTTCCACCAGTCCATGTTGATACTTCTCTTTTATGGTTGGTTTGTTTTTTTAACACGGAACATCAGTGATAAGACAGTGTATATCATTCTAAAGGTTGGTGACAGACAACAGTTCAAGTTCAACATTCAGAACAGAAACCAAATGAAGGACTAAACTACAAAGGACATCTTCACGTCAGTCATCAGGACAAAATGGGCAATATTAAGCGACATCCCTGAAGAAACCTCTATGGAAGAACACTGGATCTCTTTGAAAGAGACGTAGTAGGAAAACTGCATAACCGTGCTAGGAAGAAAGATGGAGAAACAAGACAAGGAATGGATCTCGACAGACACATGGAAGATGATGGAGCAGGGAGAGGAAGATGGTGAAGCAGAAGATGAACCAGTGAAGTGCAGGGTGAACAACGAACAGAGGAACTGAATACAGCTTATAAAACACTTCACCGGGCCAAGAAGAGAAGAGTGCACGGAAAGACAAAAGACATTTCTGCGACACACTGTCAAGTGAAGCAGAACAGGCTGCAGGTGGGAGAGACGAAGACTTGACAACACTATATCAAATAACCAGGTCACTATCTGGGAGCGAAGAGATCAACGCAGATGAAATCAATGAAAAATAGTGAAGGAAACTTAGTTACCAAATAGGAGAAAAAAGGAAACAATGGGCTGACTACTTCAGAAAACTCTTGAATCGACCACCACCATCACCACCACCTGCAACTCGTCCAGAAGTACCACCAGCATTCCAGTCACAGAATTACCAGTGAAAACAAGCCTTCCGACAAAAGCAGAAGTCCTGAATGCCATAAAACTGCTGAAATTCAGGAAAGCAGGAGGACCAGATGGCATTCCTCCAGAAGCACTGAAAACAGATGCACAAACAACAGTGGACACGCTAACACCACTGTTGCAGAAGTTTTGCAATGAAGGCAGGAAAGATACCTGCCTATTGATTGGAAGAACGCCTACCTTGTCAAACTCCGAAAGAATGGCGACCTGGATCTTTACCTCAAATTCATCGACTTTGAAGCGTCGACCGGGAACTAATTTGGCAGGCAGCTACTTCAACACTACGGTTTTAGTGACACAAACCTTCAACAACCTCATTCAACAGCAGTTATATGCTATATGATGCTACATGCTAAGTAATTCATAATGAAAACTTATTGAAGCCTTTGAAGTAGGGTAAAGAGAGAGTAAGACAAGGCTGCCACCTACTATCACCGGTCATCTTCCTAATTGTGGTCGACTGCACTGGACTGGATCATGCGGTAGACAGTGAGGAGCGAGAAGATGGGCATACGCTAGCTGGACCGATGAAAAGACCCCAGAAGAAGATTTGGATTTCGCCAGTGATCGTTCATGTCTTATGTCGCACACAGTCGAAGATCTACAGGTGAAAACCAACAAGTTGACAGAAGAGGCTAAGTGAGACAACGAATAAGGGACTTCCTTCAGGTGAATGTAGAGAGGTGTGGACATAAGTGATGAAGATACCCAACCAACAACGGCATCATCATCAACAACAACAACAACAAGCACCATTAACAGAAGAAACCTAAAGGAAGTTGTCTCTTTCACCTACTTAAGCAGCATCGTTTCAACTGCAGGCGGCAGCATAGATGAGCACGTAAAGCAAGGACTGGAAAGACAGAAAGACAGGCCTTCCTTCATTAATCTGAAACCAGTGTGGAGATCGACTGCACTCAGCATAAAGGGTGAACAACATCCGGATTTCCAACACTAACTTCAAGTCAGTACTTCTATGTGATAGTTGAGAGACTCGGTGCGTTACATAAAGCGTTTGAAACAAACTGCAGACATTCATCAACAGCTGCCACCTACGCTCGCCCGATACTGAAGATCAGATCAGAAGGCGAGAAAGAATAAGCAAGGAGGAACTCTGGCAACGAACCAACCAAGAACCTGTTACCCAACAAATCTGCAGAAGGAAGTGGAGATGGATTAGGCATACACTGAGAAAACTATTCGAGGACATCACGCGTCAGGTCAGGTACTCGAGTGGAATCGAAAGGGGGAACGACGAGTTGGGCATCCGAGATGAGGGTGACATTGGGGAGTTCATGTGAGGAAGAAACGAAAGCTTGTGGGTAGTCATGGAGGCAGGTTCAAAAGACTGCAGAGAACGGAGTGCAATGGAGGCGTGCCACTGAATCCCTGTGTTCTACTTGGAGCCCAAATGAAAAATATTAAAAGTATTTTTCGATAGTTTGGGTCAGTGTTATATGCATGACCATCAGGACAGGCTAATAAGCCATTTGTGGAGAAAACCCTATAGCTGACGTCTTTCTGAAGCTTTTGTTGCTGTTGATGATGTTGTCTAAAATGACAATGAAAGCTACACGATTGAACTGTCCAGCTCATATAACACGAAATCATCCCCCTAAGAAACAAATATTTTACACCACCCATACTATTAGCCCACTTATCCTTGTATATAATTCCCAGTAACATCCATGTGCAATAGCTAGTAAAGTAATGCGACAAAACAATCAATCGTATACTGAATTATGACCTTGGTGAAGTAATTACAATTTGACCTACGGATAGCAAATGATCAATAAAGGTTATTACGAAGGTCAATAAACAGCTAACAAATGCCGACTAGTGAATGAACAACTACAGTTCCATGCTTTAACCTTTATAAACTAAATATTCTGTGCAATACCAGCAAGCAGTCAACTTTCACAACATTTCATCAGGTATGAAAATGAATCGGGTTAAATCATCATTCCGGTAGTAAGGAAAATATGACAATCACCGCTGTGGTTGACTCGTTGTTTTGCCTAATAAATCTATTTTACCAAAATACCATTATGTATTCTGTATTATCCGATATCAGAGCAAGACTGTCCAACAGTAAATACACTTATGACTTCTACATCATAAAAGTTAAGTGTTGGTATCATCTACTTAGCTGCGCATTCTAGCGCCTTGGGAACACAAGTCCCCCTGTTTTAGTAATTTGACAACTCAATGGAAACAAATAGATAAGAAAGTATGAGGCTATTCTCAACTTATATGATCTTAGGGCGGAACATATTTCAATAACATGGGAATCAATCTAAGGAGAAGCACAAATAAACAAAAACCAAGTATACATTATTTTGGTATTTGTATTTCCCAATTTATGTAAGAGAAAATAAATTAGTTTGACCTGAAGTTTTTTTACTTAATTCTCAAAGGTTTATCAAAGTTATGGAAAACAGGAATTTACAATATTAAAGCTTATATTACTATAACTTGATATTAGTTTTCTTTAAGGAATAATCCTGCATTGTCAAATTGTTGAACAAAGATGATATCCTTTCAAAGTATGTTATGTGCGATGAGTGTATGAAATTAGCAATTGAGATTTGTATACACAGATATGTTGGTAGTTCTTATCACGTGTGAGTTGGTTATGTCAATATGTGGGGGTTAGTTGAAACCAGGCCAAGTTATGTTTCATTCTCTCATTCGTAATTAGACAATTTCGACTCCACTTTATGTGAAGTCATTCTGTAATGAGATGTTCATTACAATCCTTTCTGAATAATTTCGATATTTTCAAAATTGACTTTGTAGTCTGAAACGATAGCGTGTAGAGCTGTTGCTGAAGTGTTTCAAAGCTTCTTTCAACCCTAATGGATTTCTACGGAGTTACTTGGAAGCTTTTCAGTGTTTATTTTTTCGAATTTTGATTTCATATCCAGTTTGTTCGATATATACTGAATCACAGTCTGAGCATTTTATTTTATAAAAAAAATTACATTATGAGTCCGGAAGGATCTCATCCATCAAATGGACCGAATTTCTCTACATTGTGTTTGATTTTCTGTAGAACACTCTGATATTGCATTTGTTAACCACTCTCCTAATCTCATCCAAGGTGTGCGATCTATATAGGTTGACTATTATTCAGACCCATAATTTAGGAGTACTTCTGCTATCTAATTTACCATAATTTCCTATTTCGCCAATGAATTCTACTGGACAACTACTCATTCTAAGTATCTCGTTCACAGATTTCAGTTTCTTAACTCTTTCATTTTTATCCGTTATTACAAAATGTGCTCTCCTTAGAAGACTGAAAGCACCGAAAAAACTCACACTGATTGGACGTGATGAGTCGAAATCTCGATATTCATCTAAATATTTATCGAAAATTGTTGAGGACTCAAAAATAACTGAAACTACACGGTAACTATGTACAGGTTAATACACTAGACAGTGAACCACACATACTGTAAGAGGATCATGATGTTACCTGACCACTTAACCATCCCCAGGTGTTAATATGTTTGAATCTTTGATTCATCGGGGGGAAACTAAGTGCCAATAAATATGAGCCACAATTTTGTAACCAGTCACGGACACAAAGGCCAGTCATTAAAAAAGTAACGTGGTACAAAGTGAGATCAAACTTCTTTCAGAAACCGTACTTTTCTTTATTCCCATAATTTATAATAGTGGTTAGCAACGTCTTATCATAATAAACCTTTGAAATTCCGGTTAGAAATTTTTAAAATTATTATTAGTCTTGTTATCTTAGTCGTTTCACATATTTATCATCTCATGACGAAATATCCATTCCTCCATTCCGTCCCTTTCATAAATTCATGTCATTCTTTATACTAATCACTCACTCAATACATATCAACCTCGAACTTTGTTATTAGTTTTCCCACCCAATAAGTCTGATCATCAATCAATTGACAAAGTTCACAGTTAACTGATTACCATAATTGACATACTTTATAAGTTACATTATCATTTACAAACTTAAATAAACAAATTTTAACTGTAATTCCATGCCTATTCTTAAATGTATGTTAACAAAACTGATTTTATAACTGTAGAATTTAATGAAAAGTTATTGAAGAGAACATTCGTTGTTCATATTTCGATTTTTAATATCTGTGCGCACTGCTGAGGAGTCCCACACTAGGACGAAACAGCTGTCCAGTGCTCCCAGGTTTCCTTTGTTCCTCCAACTGATGTCAGTCTACGATGAATAACAACTTTTAATATCTGTATTAGTTGGGTAAAAGAATCAAATACATTTGAACAATAAAAGTTTATATAATTATGAGTCATTCGAATTATTTGTTCAACTATTCTCTGTAAAAAAGATCTAGATTAGTGAAATTATCCGAATTCAAATATCCAATGAACTCGACTTTGACTCCAACGTTTCGTACACTGAACAATAACATATCAGTGTACAAATGAGATCTATACTGAGCAGAAAATTGAATTTAAAAAAAATTAAATTGACAAGTGCGGGATATCACTTTGTTGATCAAAGCACTGAACTATCAAATTCAATTATTAGGGTTTACTACCTTATACCCATCACCCAAGTATTATTATTAGCTTTCACTGTATGTGATCTTGGATTTAGATCCAGTTTGACCAGCACCAAATAGAGAGGAGTTGCTCTCTTTGCTTTGGTATTTTGTCATGAAAGATTTATCACTAGGCTTAGTGACATCTTCAGCATACTCGAAAGTTACAAGAATGTTTAGACACTGATTTTAATGACCTTTGGTCTTGTCGAATTATATGTTGGAGAAGAAATTTTTATCATATCTTGACCCCTTTAACGTTAAATTTCCTTCAGTCATATCAATAGACAATCTTTGTTGAAGTCAAATGGCGCTGTTTGTTGTTATCATACTGTACATTTGTCTGACCAGTTTGCTCTTGGTTGATGGATGAATGTTTTCTTTCTAAGTAGATTGTAGATTTGGTCTATATCCACATGTTTGTTGTTTGATATTTCATATGAGTGCGATGCTTTTAGAAATTTCTTGCAGCTCTCGAACTTGCACTTTGGAGGATTTCGTGTAACATTCGAATATGCTTGATTTTTTTATGAAGCTATTGCTGAAGATATCACCAAGCCTGTCGATGAGAACTTCACAACAAAAATATCAAAGCACAGAGAACAACAAATCACCACCATCTTTATTTTGAGCTACAAATCAAATCTATAAATTCAAAGGAGATACATCTAACGTCTACATCCACATGCAGTTTCACATAGACATCAAAATTAAACACATAATCGACCTCTTATATTGTAGAGGATTTTCTTCATAACGTTGTATGAAATGCAGGATTGAAGTCGAGACATTGACACGAATGACCGTTTTTCCAGTATGATATTTACAAAGAATAAAGTCACCGAAGAATAGTGTCGTAAATGATAAGAAATCATCACTTGATTTGTACACTTTTCATTGAATGATAATTGTTTTGTTGGTTAATGTACCGGTTATTCATTGATAATCCATTTAAGCTAAAATCAGAAATCTTGTTTTTGTCATCGACCTCCGTGTCTTTGAAAATGGAACTACCGAAATGTCCCTGATTTATAATGCATTAAATAACGATATCAGATGCTTATATTTCAAGTGACTGATGAACAGGCCTTCTCTAAACCAGCATTCTTGCATGAAACTAAATAGCCTACATAAAAATCTAGAATATTTTAAGCCCATGAAATGATAACTTTTAATATCATATTATTCCATTCACACTGATCAAGGAATTCTTCTTAGTGTTGGTATTTCTTACCAGAGCTCAGTGAACACCAAACCAGCATCATCGTCATCCTCAGCTATAAATCTTTTACATCATTACAGCCTAAGCTTCCAGGATGATCACTGTGTTACGCAGTATAAAATTCCGATGAACAGGGAGGCCTCTAGGACACAACATACAACCACAGTATTTGGACTGACAGCTGCATCTCGACTACCTCAAGTCAACCAAAAGACAAGAACGGTTACTTCACCGATTAAGATCTTAGACTGGAAATCATACATCACTTTTAATCATTTAGATTAGATCAGAAGCTAGTAGCGAACAACTTAACACTGGTAATTTCTCAGTAAAAGAAAACAGTATGAACTACGTGCATTTCGTAGGGGATGTCTTTAAAAATCCAAACGACTCCGACTTCCATATAGTATACAATTAGACAGTTTTTTATCTGATGATGTTTCGAGAATGGATTATTACTCATAAATCATATCCAAGTAACTTCAAATCTTCCGACATCTGAGTTTTATAGTCCTGTCACCTCATATTTTTTGTTTTTACTAGTGGAATATCATATGATGATAGAATGATGAAGATAAGAGGCCGAAAGTTTTGTGATTACTTTAGTATGATTATGAACACTAATCTATGCTTGAAACGTCATCAAGTAAGTAATACTGTTTCACTGTCCGGTATATGAAATAAACAAATCTAATATGGATTTACATTCTATAATAGTGCCAAAATTTCACACTCATATTAAGGGTATAATGGTTTTTTTCTGAAAGAATGATGAAATCGCACTGTACGCGCATACTCATCAAATGAGAAATAAGGAGACCAACACGCTTATTGTAGACAGTATTTGAAAACAACATCACAACAACACAATTAAAGATGATTGGGTCAGAAGTCATGAAACATCATCATTCAATGAATCAGTAACGCAAAGATATGAAGACTTATACATGGATGAAGGGGATCACTGATTTTCATATTAGATCAACTGAAAAGCTAAAAAGTTGTGATGTCAAAGGAATTTACGAAAACAAACAGGTAATTCTTGATAACACATTGCGTAGTATATTTAGGACTAGAAAATTATAAGATAAGAATTGAATTAAGGAAACGAAACTAGAAGGTTTTGATAAATAAAAGGTCATAAAAAGTTCAGTCAACAAAACAAGATCAAAATGCATTCACGTGACAAGAAATTGGAATATCTATCACCATACCTGAAAGTGTTTAAGTCCGACTGAGAATTTTTTGTAGAAGTAGATCGTAAACAGTAAAACGAAATCCGTCACTATATGTTCGTCTACTCTTTTGAAACTTTGATTAATTTTAGCTTAAGGCTTGTTATAATTATACTGTTCGCAGGTTTGTTTACCAGTGGGCATAAGACCTTAGAAATCTGCTTAACAAAAAAATGAGAACATGCTGATTAGTTATTGTTTAAAAGTAATAACTGCTAACTCACCTGTATAACGATTTATTTATGCGATTGCAATTCACACAATAACCAGAATAGATCTTTATGTTAACTCGATTTTCATAAATAGACTGTCCGTGAAACAGTATATGCTTCTGATTACCCCTAATGTAGGTATAGATAGATGAAAAAGAAAGGGACTGAGTTCAAAGGTTAACTATCTTTGCTCTGTACCTTGCCTTTTGCGAAGTGGAAGATATTAACGTAATACATACCAGTAGCAAGAGAAACAGAACATAAACAGTAGGATATTCAAATAACTTTGATATCAGATATAGTTTGTATCTATGTAAGTCACAGCGAGTTTAAAATGAAATGGTTCAAGTTTCTTCAAGGAAGCAGCGAAATGTTGGAATTATTTCATTTCAAACACGCTGTGACTGATACAAATACAAACTACGTCTAATGTCAATCTTTTAATCAGCACCCAATATCTGGCATACTATTCGTTCAGATAACTTTGGTTAGTTGTATGCAAAAAGAAACAGACGAAACTGGATTCAACACAAATTGAGTATTTGTCTACGAAACATACATGAATTACCTTGTAACAAATAGCCTGCTGATATCACCTTGGCCGTATGGAAAAGCCTTTCCAGTGTTCATTTCATCCCCCTAACATTTTTACGAAAATATACAGCGAACTAAATTCCAAACGGCAGCAAATTTCACTAAAATAAACTTCGTAACTAACGAAAAATGTAATCCACCTTTGAGAGTAGTCATAATGTCGATGATCAGTTAGAATTGTCACATACTGGAGAGATGTTCAGTATAGGCCATAAATAGTTTCTGTTGATCTCGAAGACTAGGCGCATTACAAAAGGCATTCCCAACAAACTACAGACATTCATCAACAACTGCCTACTCTGGCTCGTTACTGAAGCTCAGATGGCCAGAAAGAATAAGCAAGGAGGAACTCTGGCAACGAACCAACCAAGAACCAATCGCTCAACAAATATGCAGAAGAAAGTGGAGATGAATTGGATTGGATTGGGCATACACTGAGAAGGCCGACTGGGGACATCACGCGTCAGGCCAGGTCCTCGAGTGGAACCCAGATGGGAAACGGCGAGTTGGACGTCCCAGCTGTGGGTGACATGGAGGAGATGGTGTGAGGGAGAAATGAGAGCTTTTGGCAGTCATGGAGCCAAGTTCAAAAGATTTCAGAGGAGAGAGTGGAATGGTGGCGTGCTACTGAAGTCCTATGTCCCACTAGGAACCCAAGGGAAAAATAATAGATAATAATAAGGTATTCTTGATGTGTCTGGTTTATTATCGACTATATTATCATACAAAAAAGGCAACTCAGAAGCGTTATGAAGAATTCCCAAGAAGGCTGGGATTAGAGTGGCATTTAAACCAACAATCTTGTAGATTAAACGATCCTATTGATCCAGTTAGGCAAAACGATTTAGTTTATCGAATCTCTTGCAATGATTACTATTATTATTATTATTATTTGTCCCTTGTGTTCCTAGTGGAACATAGGGCTTCAGTAGCACTTCTCCATTCCACTCTCTTCTCTGCAATCTTTTCAGTCTGGCTCCACGACAGCCCACAAGCTCTCATTTCCTCCTTGCACGATCTCCTCCATGTCACCATCAACCTGGACGCCCAACTCGTCGCTTCCCATTGCGGTTCCACTCGAGAGCCTGCCGAGTGATGTCCCAGTCGGCCTTCTCAGTGTATTCCCAATCAAATCCACCTCCACTTCATTCTGCATATTTGTTGACCGAAAGCTTCTTGATTGGTTCGTTCCCAGAGTTCCTCCTTGCTTTTTCTTTCTGGTAGTCCATCTGATCTTCAGTAACGAGCCAGAGTAGGCAGTTCTTGATGAATGTCTGGAGTTTGTTGGAAATCCCTTTCGTAACGCGCAAAGTCTCTCAACCATTACTCAGAAGCACTAACCTGACACTGGTGTTGAAAATCCGCATCTTGTTCACACTTTATGCTGAGTGTAGAAGATCGCCACACTGGTCTCAGGATAATCAACACCTGTCTTGCTTTTCCGATCCTGGCTGGCTTTGACATCCTCGTCTGTGCCGTGATGTGTAGTTGAAAAAGTGCTGCCTAGATAGGTGAAGGAGGCTACTTCCTTTAAGTTTCTCCCGTTCATGGTGATTGGAGTTTGTTGTTGTTGCTGTTGTTGTTGGTTGGGTATCTTGATCACCTCTGTCTTCTCTATATTCACTTGAAGTCCCGTCTTCCTTCGCTGCCCTGCCTCGCCTCTTCTGTCAACTTGTTAGTTTTCGCCTGTAGATCTTCAAGTTTGTGTGACATCAGACACAAGTCATCGCTGGCGAAATCCAAATCTTCTAGGTTCTTTTCCCCGGTCCAGAGTATTCCCCTCTTCTCGCTCCTCACTGTTTGGTGCATGATCCAGTTCAGTCAACCACAATCAGGAGTATCATGGGTGATGGTAGGCAGCCTTGTTTCACTCCTGTCTTCACTTCAAAAGCATCACTGTGCTTCCCATTGTGAATTACTTGGCATGTGGCGTCTTCATATAGTTGTTGAATGAGGCTGATAAATGATTGTGGTATTCCGTAGTATTGAAGTAACTGCCAAATTACCATTTGGTCAACGCTGTCAAAGGCCTTCTCAAAGTCGATGAAGTTGAGGTGAGGTAGAGGATTGACTGCCATTCTATACTTTGTTCTATGATGACGCGAAGCGTTGCAATTTGGTCCGCACATGATTTCTGCTTTCTGATTCCAGCCAGCCAGCCAGCCAGCCAGCCAGCCAGCCAGCCAGCCAGCCAGCCAGCCAGCCAGCCAGCCAGCCAGCCAGCCAGCCAGCCAGCCAGCCAGCCAGCCAGCCAGCCAGCCAGCCAGCCAGTCAGCCAGCCTGTTCCGGTCGTAGTTTTGAATCCAGTGCATCCTTAAGCCTCTCCAAGATGATGCGGCTTAACATTTTACTTGCTTTGGGTGGACATGGTGGAGAGTGATTCTGCGCCAGTTCTTGCAGAGACTTAGGTCTCCCTTCTTCGGGAGTTTGACAAGGTAGCCCTTCTTCCAACCAGTTGGCAGGTACCTTCCCTTCCTTCCACACCTTCTGCAATAGTGGTGTGGTGTGGTGTGGTGTGAGCATGTCCACTGTTGTCTCTGCGTCTGTTCTCAGTGCTTCTGGCCGGATTCTATCTGGTCCAGCTGCTTTCCTGCATTTCAGTAGCTTTATGACGCTCGAGACTTCGACTTTCGTCGGAGGGCTTATGTTCACTTGTAGTTCTGTGGCTGGGCTGCAGGTGGTATTTGTGGACGAAGTGCAGTTGGTGGTCGATTCAAGAGCTTCTTGAAGTGGTCGGCCCATTGTTTCCTTTGTTTCTTTTCACTGGTTATTAAATTTCCTTCATCATCTTCTATTGGTTTCATGTGTGTTGATCTCTCCCCAGATAGACTGTAACCTGGTTGTTTGATACAATGTTATCAGGTCTCTGTCTCTCCTACCTGCAGCCTGTTCTGCTTCACTTGCCAGTGTGTTGTGGAAGTGTCTTTTGTCCTTGCGTGCACTCTTCTTCACTTCTTTGTCCAGTGTAGTGTTTTATACATTGTACTCAGTTCCTCTTCTCATCGTTCATCCTTGCACTGGTTTATCTTCTGCTTCACCATCCTCCTCTCCCTCTCCTGTCAGCTCCCATGTGTCCGTCAAGATCCATTCCAGTCCTTGTCTTCTTTCTTCTTCCTTCCTAATACGGTTATGCAGGTTTCTTTCCACATAGCTTTCAAAGAGTTCCAGTGATCATCCACACACGTTTCTTCAGGGATGTTGCTCGACATCTTCCATTTTGTCTTGATGGCTGACGTGAAGATATTCTTTGTAGTTTCGTCCTCCAGTTTCTGTTCTTGGTGTTGAACTGTAGTCGTCTGTCATCAACTTCCTTGAAGGCTTCCAACTTGATTTAGAAGGAAGGTTGCTTGCACTAGACAGTGAGTGGTCTGAGTCTACATCTGCTCCTCTTATTGACCTTGTGTCAAGTAGGCTGCATCTCCACTTTATTCACATTGAGATGAAGTCGATCTGACTTTCAGTGTAGTATGTTCATCTGGTGAAATCCATGTCGCTTTGTGGATATCCTTGTGCTTGAACACAGTGCCTTCAACCACCAAACCGTTGAATGCAATGATTGCAGGGTCAAATACATAGATCAAAGTGGTCAACCACTGTCAGTTACAATAACAGAGCAAGTAAACATGGCTAGATTAAGAACAGTAGGTCTTAACAATGTGAGGAATTATGACAAACGTTCACCTATGGCTATGCACGCAAACGCACAATAGGGTTGGATAGAACGACAGTATTAAAAACTAAGTTGGGTGGAGAGATTGATAACTGAATGTTTGTTCCAAATGATGATAATTTGACTGAAGCATGCAAAGTAGGTCAACGAATAGGGAACGGATTGATATTAAATAGTGAAATATGGGGTCAACTGATGTCAATGAAGTGTAAAATGGTGATAATATTGGTGATAAAACTGAAGTATGCGCAGTGAACTGAAATGAATTCGACAAACTAGCCAAAATGAATTGCTAAGGACAAGGTAGAGAAGGTGGTTTCACAAAACGTTTTTGAACGCAAAATATCGGTTTTTGTTTATGTATAGCTAATGCTAATGAGTCTTTGTTTATCGAATCACCAATTACATTCAATAGAAATGATTCTGCACCTGTCCCAGATATATGGAATATTCCTACCCCTATCACAAAGAATTAAAGAGGATTAGAACTATATAAACTGTGCTATCTTGATATGACCATAGAAAATAAATTATGTCCAAAACGTTATCCAGTAGGGAATACTGTTTGACTGTGTGACATTTCTAATAAGCAGAAGTAGACAAGTCTTACTCTTATTCTCATTACCTTATATTTTATTCACCTTGAAAATAATGCAAATACTAATGAAAGGTGTATATATTGTTAGAGATTTACCAAGACATTCATGTGCATAGAAGGAATACTTTGAGATTATTTTTAATTTCAATGGTGAAGTATTCAAAGGAGGGGTCGGTCAAATATCCCCCATATGTCAATTTACTCTTTATATACTATATAAAAGGCTGATTATCTCAAAATTGATAAAATGATTTTCAATAGTATTAGTTTATGGTTAAAGAGATGCCACAATAAGCTTCAATCTTCCCCGCAGGTCATAAAAATTATGGTAAATTAAAATAGATTGGACTGAAAATCAGCACTGATGTCGTTATTTTGAATGTACAATTGTAAAAATGTAATTAAATGGAAAACAAAATACTCTTTTCAAATTCGACAGAAATAAGAATATCTTTAAAACTAAAGGATTTTTTTTAAAGTAACAATGCATGTTTTAGAAACATAAGAAATTTATTTGTCAAGTTAACTAATCACACCCATTGAAGTCATTGTTGCAAACATATAACAGTTACTACTTTTCGTGGCACACAAATCACATGAATTATGTAAATGCAGGTATAGGCGTATGCATACACCAAAAGAGGATCGATGTGTCAGGTACACATGTACACCGTATTGTATACTAGACTATATATAGATGAATAGAAATAAAGTGTGGAGATGAATTTACCGATAACTCGTGACCCAGAAAACCTATATTACGTAAACACAGCTAGCACAAAACTCATAATCGATAATTGGGATCAAACGTCCACCAAAATACAGACAAAAAACAAATTTCACTCTATTACTACGCTGATACGTATCACATAACACATTTGCTAAAAACGATAAAATTTTTCTCAACCACTTTCGAACTAGAACTGAAGAAATCGAACATTATGACATTAAAACTAATAAAAAGGGAAAATATAATCAGATTAGAGGAATATGCCATGAACCAGATAATGACGACTCAAATAAACAATTAGATTCTTGATTTTATGCTAGATTAGCACTTAAAGCCACTCCATATATTGCTGAGTCAACTATCAGTTCCGAAGGATGATCCACCTGAATAAGAGAGTACAGATACTGATGCTCAATTTTAGAGGTATAACGGAAACTTTCTGAAAGATTTTCTGTGTAAATTATGTTCATAGGTTGCCTTTGAAATCGAAGTTGAAAAATCATGGCAACTGTGTATATTTTATAAAAAGGCTTGAACAGACACTTCGAATTATTTTCAGACATACCATGAGAAGAATATTTTAAATATGTGGTGCTCATAGGCTATAAATCTAAAAATGAATAAGGCGTTAATACAAGTGTTAAACTTGAGCGCTGTGGCAGGATTTCATTTCATGCCATATTTATTCGATATATACCTCACAGTGACACAGTATGATTTACTTGATGACATTTGAGGAAAAAATTCTTGTTCATAATTATATCAATCAAATTGATATAACACATTCTACCACTTCACTCCCTATCATTAAATTTGAAGTGGTTACAGACCATTTCTGGAGCATCGTCTTACATTTGACAGACGCTATACGCAAACCAAACATTTCTGCTCAACACACCCAGAAGATCCTGCATTTTTTCGGTGCAGAAAATAAACAAAGGCAAATGAAAGAAATACCCTGAAAACGGAAAGTAGAAATCAGTAAAAATCCATACGAAACCCGATGATGGTATATTTTAGGCAGGAATGATAGTATTTACATCTCACTGCTCAGAACCAACTACTCAGAAATAGATTCGAATTCTAATACAAAACTTAACTGTAGACATGAATATAACTGGTCAACAGTTTAACATACATTCCACGATGCGTAAATATTATTATGCATAATAAAAACGGTAAGTCTGACATTTCGAAATCCCATTTTCACTGAAATATATACACTCGCCTATCGACACACTTTTTACCTAACCGGTTAAAAAAATATACATTGACAAGAATGCACATATGAAATTACAATATATACATGTGTACTATATGCATATGTGTATATCTGCCAGAATTTGCGTGTAACAAAAATGTTCAAGTGAACTAACAGGCAGATCGAAGGACGAGCATAAAGTTCCAAAATTTAGAGTGTTTTTTATTGGGAAAAAAATGAGCTAAGACAGAAGAAGTAAAAAACACTTTCCTAATTATAGTGAGATTCATAGTCTGTGTAGCTTTTTATCTTGAAATAAGAATTAAACGGGAGGATGATATACAAGAAATGGCTGAGAGAAAAATTACCTCTCAATTATGAGTGATTTGATCTAGATCGGAAAGTTACTGGGATAACCTGGGACAAAATAATACTAACTAAATTGACATTTGGTTTCATCAGGAAAAATATGGTAGAGAATAGATAATATAACAGAGCAGGAGAAAAATAGAACTTTGGTAATTCAAAAATTGATTATCTAATCTGTGGTGATGATCTGTAAGATGACGTTTACATGTCTTCACATCTGTCGATCTATCTGCTGAGTTGACCTCAGTAAACATGTGACAAGTGGCTGATCACTCCATTCTGAAAAGAGGAAAGAAAAGTAGAAAAGCACATTAGTAATTAACATATATTTCGCATAATTGTTAATGAATAGCAATATGCCAGAAGCTTCTAAAAGCTGGGTTGTAAAACAGAAAAATGTACTTCTATTCATCAACAAAAATAAGAAAATTGAGCATTTCAAATACTATATGACAATTATTTTTAGTAAGGTTATTCACTATGTTTATCTGCTAAGTGAATGTGCTGACAAAATTCAGGGTCTTCTGAAAGCTTTGAGCTGAAATCTGACTATGTTTGGTATGCACCTCACACCTTTCAAACCTGAGAAGATGCTCCAGGACTGATCTGTAACCACTCCAAGTCTGAGGATAGGCAAGGAAGTGGTGGAATGTGTCGACTACTTCACTTACTTCGGGAACTGCATCAATTCGAACTGGCTGTTTAATGACGAAATCTCAGCTCGGACAGAGAAACTCCGTTTGACATTTGCCAACCTGCATCGTCTCTGGCATCGACTGAAGAGATATCCGACTATCTATTAAAGGACGAATATACTGCACTCCAGTCCGTTCTTTTCTGTTGTACGGCTGTGAGACATGGCCGCTAAAAGTAGAAGATATGAGGTGGTTACATGGTTTTTGTTATATATTCCGAGCGGATATAATACGCACCCTCAAGTGACAGCTAACTTCCTATCCAAGATCCACCGACTCCAACCCAGGACGAATAAAACAGAAGACTGGGTTGGATGGGAGAGTTTATTTCTCCGTGATTAATAATTAATTAACCCAAACACATGTGTGTATGTATACGTATAGAATATGACCTTGTTCAGAAGTGAGACATTAACATATTAAAGTAAGCATTAACCAGTCAGCGAATTACCTTGAAAATGCGTGCAGAAAATGAACTACTGGCCATGTCATAACAAACGGTGCGAAACCGATAGGTTAAGAAAATGTTTAGACTGATAAACAATGTTTTATGTAAATCTGGGACCAGGAAACAGTTTTGACCACAGGTGTGTTCGTAGTATTGCTTGCGTTTGGTGGAATCATCGTGTGAGGAGTTATGTGATCATCCTAAGGTGCTAGGCAAGATAAACAAGTCGATTAATGAGGTTGCGAACCTACATCGGCTAAGATGAATTAGACACATACTGAAAATGCCTAGCCACCACCTACCTTGACGTGGCATGCTAGGGGAGCTGAATTAGGTGGGAAGAGGGTTCAGGGTGCCTAGACCAAGACATGGCATGAGTCGATGAAGCCCCTGACTATTGGTCTGAGTCATTCTGGAAGATATAGACCGCTTGGCATGACTCCCCAAGATGATAAGAATCAGTGGTTTTGGACTCTTGGCGACATGGCCAAAAAATAATCACAGTAGCGCAGATGTATCGACTCTTTACATCTCCTACAGCTTGAATACTTACTCTTCATATTCATATTCTCTATGAAGTTAGTGCTGAAGAAGTCATATTGCTTATTCTGTCACATTATTTTGTCTTTTTTGATATCACTCTTTTTCTATCCACCTGTTGTTTGTTTACTACCGTGAAGTGTAGCAGTTTGAAATGGTACCGTTGTTTGCTAGGTTCTACATCAGTTTTGTCTGTCTTTCTGTCTATCTGTCTGTGTGTATCTGAGTTAATTATTCACTTTCTGTGCCAACTTAAAATAAACTTCTTTCAGTGACTCACAGGTGAGTTGATTTTATTGAAAATATCTCAGATGAAAATTTATCCTTTTTATATAATTCTTCTTGTCTTCTCTACTCTCAACACTGATACAGTATAGGTTTAGAGCACGAATGAACATATCATCAGTTTTTTTAGTTAAGCTGATTCTAAATGCGGAAGATCAAAAAGTTTTTTATATGTCAACTTTGACCAACCCATCAGATTAATATATGTACCAGTGATACGTACAGAGACAGATAATATGAACAATGTAACTCAGTAACGTTACACATCTTGCTGATCTGGATGGTATATGATACTACCTAGATGCCCAGATCTCAGTAGAGTGAGGTTTGAGCTTACAGCCCACCCGTTGAAAGTTGACCAGCTAAACTAGTGTGTCACAGCTTGAAAACTAATACTGCAAAGATAAATACTGACAAATAAGGAGTGAAATTCGGCAGAAGATTATTTCCGCAAGGATTAAAGACAGATGAAAACGACTGTATCACGAGAAGAGTTCATCGATTCACTAGTGGAAAAAAACAAAGAGATCGATAAAACTTCTGTTGCTTTACTGTGCGCTTATATTCACCTCAATTGTAAATAATAAAAACTTAATTCTTTGTGATAATCAAATCCTCTGAAATACATTAGAACCATTTATACATAAGCGATAATCAAAGACATTTAAGCCGTTTTCCGATAGAAAAAACTATACCTGGTCCTGTTAATTTAATGTAGATAAGTTTATTTGTTGATACATACAACGGAGAACTACAAGTAGCTACTCCTTCTACCGACTGTACAAGAGATGGCTATTGTGCCTCAGTGGCCTAGTAAATAAAGTTTTGGCGTTTGAAGTGATAGGTACGAGGTTCAAGTCTCAGTGAGGTTGAGGCGCATCCGCTGACGAATGCCGAATGGGACGAAACGCATGTCCTGGATTCCTCCGCTAGCCCCAACGAAATAAATTGTTGATAGGTTTAATTCCATAAGTCAGTTTATCTTCTCATTCTGAGTTTCTTCTAAACAGAGAATATATTATGTTCAGTATACGGAGCTTAACGCTAAACAATTTAACTTTTATGAAGTCTTGTCTATTCATTTTAGCTCAGTCTTTTAAAATGCATAATTTGATTTTCTTTTATGACCTTGGCAGCGCTACAATAAATTTAATAAGCATAGTGAAAGGCTAGTCATATACTGAGTAGTTTTAACCGATTCAATAACACTGTGATCTATCGCGGTCATTTATACTTTCTTTACTCAAAATATATTGCGCATCTTTTAGCCATATCAGAATATACACTTATAACTTACCTGTCTCATACAGTAAACGGGCACAGTTTTTCCAAGGTAAGAAATTAGTATATTCAGTTCTGTGATTTAACACGTTCTCAGCAGAATTCGAAGTTTACCCTAGCCAACCAGCGAAATTTCCTGGTCAGCAATCTAATACGTAACCTGGGATAAGAAGCTCGTAAAATACAAAATAATCCTGCAAGTTGAGTGTCGGTGTGACTTTGGGTGTTACTTTTAGAAGTAGCTTCTTATCTAACGTGTTTAGAATCTAAAGAATAAATATTCAAGCGTTTCTGATCAATTAAAATTGTGCCAGTGCAAACACTTGTCGAAGCTTTAATGTGCTTTACTTCTGAAGATAATTCTCTCGAACAACACTACTCAGGAGTTATGTAGTAATCATTCACTCGAAAAAAACCTTTGCGTATATATGTTTCACTCACGTGAAGTGCAAGTAGAATCATAACTTTGAAAGGTATCATAGCATCATATTTTAGGATTCTGTAAAGTGGTTAGTTCAGGGTTGTTTTCATGTACAACAAAAGCGGATACAACTTCACTTTTATTCATTAATTCATTTGATGGACTGGTTACATTTGTATTTAAGGCAAAATGAGATGATACATCGGATATATTGCCTAGACTACTACTATGGATTAAGTTTTCGGTAGCCTCTAAAGCCTTTTCTTTGCGTGCATTCCATTTAGCCCACACAGATGCAATAAGCGCTGTCAGAAAACCCAAGAATTGCATTCCACCAAGAAAAATGAATGCAGGACGATAATCTTCTGCATAGTCTTTAATTAAACCTATAAAACAAAAGACACAGAAGAAAAAAGTAACAAGATTAACACAGATGAAAGTTATCGGTACTGAAGAGGCCAACATGATCCTCAACAAAATATGTTAATACACACAATAACAAATAATATATAACCAGTCATTTAGAACACTTTATTACGTTATTCAAACGAACTAGTGATATGTTTTACTGTGGTATAGATATTCAAAACACGAAAAAGGAAAACGAGGCTAAGTAGTGTTTCAACTGATTTATTACTTTATTTATTAGAACACTAACTTGATACAGCAGGGGCACTAAAAAATGCGCCACAAGGCTACAGTGTTCGAAGCGCAGATGGTTTGAATATTCGCAAAAAGGTGGACAACCGTTGTGAAACCTTTATGGTATGCTGTGAACTCATATTTCGTGTGAAGACCAAGATACTCCTCGGGTGCCCAGACCGAAGAAGGTGCTTGTTTCAGGAGACCACTCCTTGAGCCCTTGATCTAAATTCTAGTCTACGCAGCAGTGGAGCAACATCAGCAGCTACATTCCTATGGTTGACAGGGAATAAAGCAGATGCATACGCTATTCTTTCCTTCTGGAACATGGAGCCCGTATCCACCATTGGTTTGGAATCAGGGTTTTCCAACTCCTTAACGTGGAGCCTATTTACCTACCAATCCGGTGATAAATGCAGGACATTCACTTTCACATTTTTACTTTGTGGAGACACTCCCATACTCACGTCGAGGCAGTGAATAGGACTTCCATAGCAGAGACTGTAAAAATATACCAAGGCATTTAATGAATCTTACAATACTTTGCATTCACTCTCTCATCAAACTGAAGACTATAGCACCCATATTCTCCCTTTTCTGCTGATTCGTACATTCGTTAGTTTTTTTTGTTTCGATTTTCTGCGTATTATAGTAACCCTTCTACTTCTGTTAATTTTCGCGTATTTTTTTGTTAAAAAATTTTTTCGATCAATTGAATTAATCGAAGTTTGTAACGTGTCTTGCTATTATGAATATGTTTTGCAAGACTTTCGTATGATTAAACTTGAAAGTAAACTTGCCAGTAAGAGAGTAACAGGCAATACAATGATTTTTCGATTCGATCTGAAAGAATCTTTACATAGTTCCCTAAGTTTGTATACACTTATCGATCCAAAGAATAAACAACTTTTTAAATACCCTACATTTAAGCAAACTTTTATATTGCTCGAGTTTATGTCCGAAAGGTCCTGTGTTTTTTTTTGTTTCGAAATGAGAAGCCTATATTCTGACTGGTTATAAGCACATCACAGAGCACTCTGCTATTGGGAACATGTTATTGTGCACTGATCAAGTTTGAAATTCCCACTTTCCAGATGAATCCGTATGAACAAATGGTTACCAAGGTCTCATGATAACAAATAAAGCGATTTCCTACAATATAAATTGGCTCGATAAGGTTATGAAGAGCTTTAGGCAGATAAGAAAGTTTAACAAAATGGATATAAAACACCTGTTGAGCGTTTATCAACTTTTATCATTTTTGAAGATGATTAGGTATTTAAAGGATTGACAATAAGCAGGTACACTGTACAGCAGCCCATAATGTTCTCTTCAGAGATGACGGTTGAAACTGAATATTGAACGAAACTATGAGTACTTCATCAAGATTTCCTTGAAACATTGCTCATGTCTGAGCTCTTGAGTAAACAGTAAATCTGTGCAACAATTAAATTTGGCATTGAGAGGATATACGAGAACTAGCTTGAAACTGTTGACAGTGGAGCAGATGCATCCTTCAGGATCTGAGCTGCTTTGATAATTGTATACTTGATCGCCTTTATCATCTTATCGCTTGCATGATTTAAGATTTTTCTTTTTTTAACGTCATTGTTTTCATTTCAGTGACCTTTATCACATGGATGTTCACTTGTTATGACACAGCTTGCGATATATCGTCTCTATTCGGGCTTATCAGGAAGAAAATATTCAGGATAACTGCACTTCAGTGAACTAGTTCTTAAGTTTTGGAAAAGCTTTGACAATACAGATCACTGGTTCGAGACCTGTTCCACCTAGTGAGGTTAAGGTAGTCAGGTAGTATCACTGGGCCCCATATAGTAGGTGTGTCAAACCGTCTGCTGCAAAAATGCACATGTGGTTGCTAAGTGGATCCCACAGACAGTCACAAAAAGAATGACCATACAAACCTGGAAAACTCTGAATAAAGTTGCACCCAGAAAGTTTACATTCTAATTTAAATACAGTGGTAAATGTTTAAAATTAAAACTAGACTCAATTTGGAACTATCTGACTTTTCTGTCATAAAGTGCACACCCTGGGTGTACTATTATACATTCGTACGTTAACCGAGTGGATAGTTATCTTAATATGTTGCATGTAAACTGAGCATAATTTGTGTACAATGTAAGTCAAACAAGTGCAGCTTACAGAGTTAACAGCAATCTATGCAATTAAACATATTCATCTTGTCTTATAGATGCAATTTTAATTGTCGTTTTAAAATTGACTGCATCTTGTCTACTGTGTTCGAGAACACTTTTGATGTGTGCATTAATTGGATCTGAAGACTTGAGTGCCTTTTAATCAACTTCGCAGGTTTCTTTCCTACTGACTAGTGTTACTATGGGGCTGTCATTTATACTGTTACACAATTGCCAGCCTCTTTGAAGACCTAATACTGATGGATAGAAATGTAGTTCATCGGTCTAGGCTGGCAACTATCGAGCAATGAGTCACGGGTTCAAACCCAGTTTCACCTACCCAGATTCGGGTAAGCAATTAATATTGTTAGTTCCTACCCAACAAATTTGTCTCACTGTCTAATGCATGAAAATGCATATGGCCAGTAATATAGATTGTGTTACGGATGAACTACCTTCTTGTACGCTTTGTTAACGTAAATGATGTATAAGGCTGTGAGAAAAGATATGATTCCTAATTGCTTTAACTAATTGATGTCATGACACTGTTTATCAGGTTCCAAGGTGATATTCATCGTGGACTGATAGCTGGAAGACCATTGAAAACCCAAAGGCACTGGACAACTGTTCCATTCTAATACGGGGATTTCAGGTTTCACAGTGGATGCGTTAACCATTCAGCCACTAAGCCTGGATCCAATAGTCCACAGCTTCCTAATTCTGCCGATTTGGGATATAGCATAACCGTCATCCATTGACACGGTTGAGTACTTTTCTTCACAAAAGACTTGGCTTGAACCATAGGTCAGGAATTCACATTAAAATTCCAAGCACTTGACAGTTATTCAGTTTAAAGATTTGTGAGGACTCACCAAGTTTCAGTTGACTAAAAATTAATTTTTCTTCAAATAATTAACGCATCTCTTTCACATTTTAAGCATATAATTTGCAATTGATTAAATGCAAGACAGTATACAACAATCATGGCTACCAGTGCAGAAACTAATGTTCTCAGTTTGTCTCATGAGTAATTTTTGGACGGTACTGTATCGTAGAATAACTACAACAGGTTCTGTTAGTTTGATGAAGAGAGTAATGGATGAAACAAGCAATCACAAATGGCTAAGTACTTTCTTTTTTAGATACTTTGATTTTCGGTTACTACACAGGGTAGAATTGTTGGACCTATTTTGGTAGATGGGCTTGTATGAGGATGCCTCGATACTGCCTGGATATTCGCGACGTTGTATTCACCTTGGTGATTAGCAGGGGGATCCAGGACGCACGGTCCATCCTACTTGGCACTCGTTAACTGGGTGCAGGTCGACAGATTCGGCCCTGCATAGCAAACGGAACTTACAAGTACCAAAATAACATATAATACCCGCTGCATAAAAGATGGGTCACATGTGCTCCAGTGACCTGCTGGATAACGCTTTGGAGTTTGAAGGGATGGGTGCTGGGTCAGAGTCACAGTGGGAACGACATTACTCACAGGGCTGCAGCTACATCCAGCTGACGAGACTCGAATAGGACGAAACACCCGTTCTTGACTCCAATGCTAGTCACCAAGATGAATTCGGCT
Organism: Heterobilharzia americana; assembly: GCA_944470555.2. Taxonomy (NCBI): domain Eukaryota; kingdom Metazoa; phylum Platyhelminthes; class Trematoda; order Strigeidida; family Schistosomatidae; genus Heterobilharzia; species Heterobilharzia americana. The sequence goes on along the minus strand of OX104130.1, from coordinate 85,370,554 downwards.
AAATACTTATATTCCATAACAGCTAGTCATGCTACCTGACTTTGAAGGTTAAAACCCATGACCTGGTGGTTGAAATTTAAATGCCGTAATCATTAAGCTATTGTCACGGATAATGATCATATGAACCATACAAATGAAAAAAAAAATGACCAATCAGTAAACTTGACAATAACTCACCAGCAAAGTAAGATCCAAATAAAGTTCCTAATCCTTTACAGATTTGTGCTATAGCAATTGTCTGACTAGTTGTCTCTGGTTGACCTTCACATAAATCTGATAAAACTACAGCTTGCTGAGAGATGTAGAGAGCTAGAGCTACTCCTCTGAAAAACATGACAGCTGATAACAGTTTCAAATCAGTAGCGAATGCGATGAAAATAATTATCACAGAGGAGAAAGCTACCCCAATAGTCCATATCAGACCTCTATAAGGTCTTATGAAACGAATATCGAAAAAGAATCCCAAAGCTATTCTCATTACCAATTGTACAGTGCCTTCAATCATCAGTAATTGTACTGAACTACTGCCAACATACTGAAATATTCGAAAGATAAGAAATGTTTAAGTTTCTATCACAAAGAATTTCAATATAACCAATCTGATAAAAACACTATACTGACAACAGATAGATGTTTGAATCGCACAGATAATACTTCCCAAAACACACAAAAAAAGCTCAGTGAAGTTAAAAAGTGGCGACTGCAGCCAATAAATCAGAAATGACCTTGAACAGCCAATGGCGTCTCAAGAACATATAACGGCAATCCTAAGAGTACACAATATGCATATTAATGTAAAAGACAAACGAGAGAAATCTTCAGAAACATTTTTAAAAAACCTGTTTGAGTTTTCGATTAGAGTGTTTATGTAGGAGTGTAAACTAATTTTTACACATGTATTTTTTCCTGTAACTGTAGCTTATTTCATCCTTGGAGCTTACACTTGAAGAAAGTACTTTAAAATAGATCCACACAATACAGGAAAACAAGTACCACTATCCTAAATCCATGATAATCACTGTAGAACTTACTTCCTTTATAAATACGCAACCAAATCTCTTTTAAACTGTTTCTTTTTATAGACTGCCTACATGTTCTATTCCTCTCATAAATTCAAACAATCAAAGAGTGAATGGTAGGGAAAATTACAGAAAAAATAAGTTTTATATCAATTACCAATTATCAAATTCCTTAGAAAGTATTTAAATATCATTGATTTTATTTCAAAGTTTGTCTAAAAATAACAAAAAGTGAACAATTTCACCGTGACTTACCCCGGTACAGATTTACGTATTAGATATGCTTGAAAATCGAATTAATAGGCCGACAAGCCTTAGCTAACTTCATTCAGAGAAAGGATTCAAAGCAAACATTCTGTAAAGTATTTTTTGTCGACTGAAAGTGCTACTGAAATTATTTTCATGTGTACAACAAATAACTTTAGCATAGACTGAATACACGCGTAGTGTGATTTATTAGTAGGCTGAATTTGTGTCACTTAAAAATTTGTTTTGGCTCTTGGCATAACAACTAAACGGAAAAACTAACAAAAGATATGATATCTATCATTCTGTGTTAGTGATGGACAGTGGCTAGCAATGAAATCCAGGACGCACATTTCACCTTACTTCGGACTCTTTAGCGGGATGTACCTTCTCCCAGTGGACGATGTTGTTCCCACGAAGACACGAACTCTGGACCAATCGCTTCAAACTCCAGAAAGTTATAGATCAGGCCACCGACTCACTATAGTCACTTTTTAGGCGTTGGGTATAGTTTTTATTGTTGTTACTTGTATTATTCCGTCGTTGACTGGACCGTATTGATCGGCCTGTACTGGCATATAGCTCATGCGTAGATGCCTTCCTTGATAGTGCTTGCCGTTTCAATCTTATATTAATGGATAGTGGCTAGCAGCAGAATCTAGGACCCACGTTTTGGCCTATTTAGGATTTAGTGAGAACAATGTAGCTCACTGGAAAGCAGGTGCATCCAGCTGACAAGTCTCAGACAGGATGAAACGCATGTCTTCGATTCCATGGATAGCCGCTATCCATTATTAGTACAAAACTGAAACACAAGCAGTATTAAGGCAATCACGCGGGAGCCCATGTACCAATAGAGACCGATCACTTCGGTCCAATCAGCAATGGAGTAATATAAGTAACAACATATGTATCTTTCTCTAATAAAGAACGTTCACTAGCAACACTGTTTTATCTCAGACTTGCCAGAAACACTCAGTATTTTTTCTCTCCGTATGTTAAGTCAGAAATCCTGTCGAAACTGTAACCAAACGAACCTTTTACAGCTGCGTTCAATTTATTGGGCAACCAAAGTACCGGTGTGTATGTGACAAAGAAATCTTGGTAAATCTTGGTAAATGTCACTTGGAAAGGTAACTTAAATTTCTACGACTTTCCTTATTTATGAAAGAAGTCAAAGACAAATTTTCTTTTCAGGATATAAGAAAGCATCTTTTCTATGTCTCTCTAAAGCAGTCGACGCAACTGAAAACTGATAATTCTTAGGAGTAAATGAAAAATTCGACCGCATTTATGCCACTTATAACTTCTCATATGATTCAGAAAGAACGGACGGCCTCCATCAGCCGAATTTCCATTACGCACTACTGTACTGAGCAATCTTTCTCACCCAGTGGTTGATTTACTGTCATACCCTCAGGTTAGACAAGTGTAATAATTAGTAAGAGCTGCCATCTTTAAGCATTATTTGAATCAGACTTTTCTGGTCGCTGTTTTCTGACGAGGAATGGATACATGCACAGTGATCTAGTTGCAAAGGATAGATATAGGCCTATAGCCTTCTATCCTCAAAGCAGAAGTCTGAAAATCTGTTTTACTACCTACCCATTCATCAACTTCATTCAAAACTATAGCTCATTCATTTACAAGATGTTATTCAACCACTTTTTAACTGACAAGTACCCCACACGATATACAGATTTTTAAAAAGACGGTTAGTGTCACTGTTCATCATATGCAAATAATTGTTTTTACAATGACCTGTTTCATCAAGTGACAGATTTATTGGCTAGAGCTATAACCTTAACTACATATTGAAACTTTCAACACTCAGATTTCCATTCAAACACAATATACTGTCCAAATAGAACTATTGCAGTACAGGGCCGAATGGTACGATCTCCGTCATTGTCAGATGGTCTCCTGTGCTGATGTCTCGGTACTGCCGGATGATGAATATGACATCATGGATTTCCAGCAGTTTCGAGGCGTCCTCATAGGAGCCCATCTACCAACAGAGGTGAAACGATTCGGCCCTGTATAGCAACAAGAAATTACAAGTATCGGAAAACAACAAATGATACCCATTTCACAAGTGGTGGCTCTCTTGTGCCCCAGTAGCTTAGCGGATAACAGTTTTCAGATTTAACACGTTCGAAAACTACTGCCTGATCTTGTAAAGACAAATAGAAAAAATCAACATAGAACCGGGCACAAAAGTGCAACGGTTCAACCTGCCATACTTCACAGTAGCATTCAAAGAAAAAAGGACAGAAAAAGACTGATATCAAAGTGGAAAAAAGGTACATGGGGGGAGGAAACATTCTGAAATCCAGGTCACTCAAAATGTTCAAGCCTCAGGAAACGTCATTGGGTGAACACATCTACCCCACTGGGACTGATTTTCACTCATCACCAAGAGTTCTCAGTCACTGACTCCTATCATCCTGCGGACACCAAGCAGACAGTCTGCAAGCCCCCACACTGCTAGTACCAAAAATCAGGTAATTCATAGACTGGTGTCGTACCTTGGTCTGACGATCCTGAGCCCCCTTCAAACTAACGCAACTTATCCTAACATTGTGTGTCGGGATAAGTAGTAGCTCGGTATATGCAACACATTTCCAAGCCGTTCCAGTCGCTGAAGCTAAACAACCTCATTGGCCGACTTACCTTTCTTGCCTAGTATCCTTCACCTAACCTCTGCATAACTCATGTGGTCGACCCAGCAAACATGAGCAACGTTATAAAGACACCCATGGTCGAAAACCTGTAATCTCTTCATATCTTTCACTTTCAATGAACATTTATCACAATCATATAAAAAAAGAGCATGAACTACAAGGCAGCATACTCATCCTTTAACGAGAAGTCGTTTGTGTACTCTAAGTCAAACACATCCCCCCTCCACAGGGACACACAAGCACGCTTACTGGCATCTGATTCTCGCCATTTTTCTGAACCTGAAGCAGGCAGTCGACTCCGCCGATAGAAGTCTTATAACAGTGTCTATCACTAAAAGGTGTGCCAAGTAAGAACAATAACGCGTTGAAGGCTCTGTACTGGAACATCCTATGGTGAATTATCAGGTGAGTTTTGGACGTCAAGTTGTGCCCACCAACGATGTCTAAACTGTCCATTCTTTTCTAATTTTATCATAGACTTTCTCATGGAGGTTCTTCGCTCGTTGTATGACTTCACAAGCATTGATCATATCACAAGTGAATCCTTATTAAACCTGGAATATACAGAAGACTCAGACCTGTTAGATGAAAATGTAGACAAAATATAGTGTTTTTGGAGCAGTTAGCATCAATTTGAGAATGTTTGAGATGCATTTCTCGCCACCTAAATACACACTGTTACAGCGAGACTGGTCTTTAGCGCTGTCCCATCTAACGAAAGAGAGGAAAGTGGTTGAGCGCGATGACTGTCTTTTCCCTGGCAAGTTGGATCAGCCCTGACGACTCAGTGGCCGGCAGAATCTCTGCATGTATGCAAAAGGTTTCACTGGCTCTCGCCAACTTATGCCACCATGATAAACAGTTGTTTATTGAGGGTCGAGTATGATGCACTTCACTTCGCTCGATTCTACTGTATAGCTGTGAAACATGATCATTAAAGATAGGAAACATGAGAAAGCTCCTGGTTTTCGACCAACGTTGGCTTCGTATCATGGTGTTACCACGTTGGTAATGCAGAAATCAGGAGTAGTGGTTCAGGGAGAAGATGGAAGTTACTTGATACAGTTTCGATCTTTCATCGACTTAGGTGGCTGAGATGTGTCACGCATGCCTCATCACACGCTGTTAACTAAAGTAGGTTCAGGCTAGAGGAATGTTAAAGGTGGCTAGACTAAAACATGGCATCAGTTCATGAAGTCTTTGGCTGTTGGTGTGAGTTATGCGTGGAATGATCAGAGAAGTAGACTAACCTGAGGAGACTACCACTGACCCTCATACACTAGTTAGTGCCTCTGTTACTTTAATCAGTGATTTATTACTCTCTTCCTTAAACTGTTGGCTGGGTAGTCTTTAAATTCAGTTGCTTTGCACCACTTAGGGCTAGAAACACCCTTCTGAACTTCCTAGACAGTTAGAGGACCGATATCCACTTCCCATCCAGATGTACACTGGATGCTGGACAAATGAAGCATTACTGTGTGCCATTTGGACCGTGTTTAAAAGTGTTCCACCCGAAAATCTAACCACTTGTTCTGAGGAGTTATCAGCATTAAATTCTTTTCTATGATGGTTTCTTGCCAGTATCCTTAATCAGCCTAGATAATTGCCAGATATTACCCAGTGATTATGCTCTCTCTCGCTCTTGCCACCCACCCCTTGTCATGGCCATTACGAAGTCTCTCAGCTAATCCATGTGTCAACTGCTTTCACTCTTCCTTATGATGATAGCCAAATGGGATGAGTCTGATACACATATGGACAATAAATTATGACTGAAACGCTATCCAGCAAATAATACTGTTTCACTGTGTGTGACTAAAATGAAAGGATTCTTCTCACATTAATAAGTTCAAATGACATTGCGGAAATCCTGTTAAGCTTATTAACATTCGGAAGCAGGTTATCAACTTTATTTACAAATCTTCCTACACCAGACTGAATATCACATCAGGTTTTCTCAAGACTATCCTACATGCTGTATAACAGTAAACTAATTTTGTATGACCATAGGGTTCATGAGGCAACTCCATATTAGATTTGTTTACTTGACGTACAACACAGTGATATAATGTTATTTACTTGATGACATTTTAAGTACAAATTATTGCTCATTATCACATTAGTGATATGAAACGATATGATTATGAGCAACATTTTATGCTCAAAACGTCATCAGGCAAATTACATTGTAACATTGTCCCATATCAAACAAGCAAGTCTAACATGGAATTATATTCTGCTACAGTGGCTAGGTCTTAAACTTATATCCATGAAGCAATTGTTTAAGTTAGGTAATTTACAACTGTTTCGGAAGTACCAGGTGTTCTAAATTTCATTCTACTGCAACGACAAAACCTTTGTGGTGAAATAAAGAAAATGGGTGTTAAGGTCAGGTTTTCTTACTACTTCTCATTAGAATGGAAGCGCAAAATACCTGTAAATACTGATAAGTCAGAGTGAAGACCTCACTTCTTTCATTATCCTGTTCACACAACATTATGACTTCTTTGGACCTTGATCTCCACTACCTGCTTGTCTTAATAAGATAAATGCATTCAGAGGTTTCCGCCTAACCAACCTCAATATGGCGGTGTCTCAAAAAATAGGCATTTCAGCCGTTACAACCTAGCCGAGACATCACAAAATATTCTCGCAGAAAAACAATAAATAGCGGTTTTCTTCTAAAAATTAGACGTTGGAATGCGAAAATATGTAAAAATAAATATTACGATACAACCGTATTTAATTATTTTATGTGGGCTGCTGAACTAACTCTCGCATAAAAGTGATGATATCATACTACGCAGTCAAACAATTAACTGTTTTCCCAGCATGTAAACTTATTTTAACAGTTAAATTCATCGGCCCATTAAATAGTGCTACCAGGTTTTTCTACACTGTCTGCATATCTAAAACACCAAGAAACTATTAGCAAGATACATATCTGTACAAGGCTGAGTAAATTAAAACAGAAATAACCTACCCCCAGCTGTTCTGCATGATCGATCAGAAGAGTTGTTACAGGGGACGAACCCATCATATTTAAGATGAATGAAAACAAAAATAACTTCACCCATATTCCTGAGGCAACTTTGATCTTCAGTAGTAAGACAAGGTAGTTGGTAATTCGTGAGCGTATGCTCACTTTTACGTTTGAGGCTTCACAAGTTGGTACATTTTTCTCCTCAGATTTTTTTTTGTAGTACAGGGCGCCAGCAACACAGTAGTGAAGACTTAACGCAGAGAGAATAATCATGGCACCACGTAGTCCATAATAACTGATCAGGACGTAAAACAAATACGGCATCACGACAGTTGCAAAGCCACATCCAGCAAGAGAAAGGCTAAGGGCGGTAGCACGACGTTTGTGGAAGTAATGTGTGCATATGATCAAAGAGGGAGTATATGAAAGAGTTAATCCAAAACCTGAACAAATTAATTTCAGAAGTTGTTTTACCGAATACAGCTCCATATGCAATGAAAAATGTGACGAAATGGCGACTCATTGCTGATATGAGAAGGCCAAGGAATGTCAATAAGCCGCCAACCATAGCTACCTTCTGTTCGGAATACATATTGCTAAAGGAAACCGACAAAGGGGCTGAATTTAGTAAGCTGAACTTGTGCACAAACCTAGAAGCAAACGAATAGCAGATGCGAAACCTCCTAGAGCCGCTGTTAGTGCAGCACTAGTGTTATATACGCGAATAATTTCGACATAAAGAACTGAATATCCTTTTTCAAAACCGCATGTCATGAAGTGTGAAATAAATGCCCCAAAAACAACAACCCACGCCCATCCACCATCTTTCTCTAGAGGATCCTTCGCCATTACTCAAGAAATTAAATCTATCCACGCAAACCTGATAGTGCATATGTACTTTTGAATATCTTCTAGGTACTTAGTCCATGTATATGAATGTTTTAAACAATCCATGTGGTGTAGGTGGAGAATAATTGACACAGAGGTTGGTGTGTTATCTGATCAACAGAAAGTATGTGGCTGGATGGATTAGAGATCTAACCTTTCGAATCTCTAACCATTCAGGCGGAGAACTAATTAGTTTACTGAGATAGCGGAGTGATTTTTCACGTTCAATATCTGCTATCCAATATCCGCTTTACGAGCTTATGTAAACTAGTTGACTTCTTCTTGCTTGCTTCTTGGTCTTGTGGAACAGATCCCAGGTCTCTGGCGGATTCCGATGCAGTAGATTCAGCCACTCCTCTGCTATAGCTTTGGTTATATAGAACAGGTTAAGTGCTGGTTAGTTCACCTTGAACTGCGGTATACTTGGCTTCTTCAGACGTCGAGTTACCAGATAGCTATTCGGACTGGTCGTTAGAGACAGCTGAGGATAGTGAGGATAAAACCGAGAAAGGAAAATTTGTATGAGTAAAAGGGAAAAAAGTGAACTAATGGAATAATGTACTCACACCCAAGTAAGAGGTGCGGGGATATGAAGAACTTAAGTAGCTAAAGCTAACTCATGGCAAGTGGAAGCGGCGAAAAGGGCTGGCATGGTTATAGTAGAAAGAAAACTGGTCATAGAGTTTAAATGGTTGGAATGGCGTGTCGTCAGTTGGTTTCTTGTTTGGTGTTCCAGTTACATGTAGGTAGACCGTCGGTCTCTGCGCTACTGTCTAGCCCTTTCTTGAAGCTTCCAACCGATGAAGCGGAGGCTAATTCTTCCGATAATACATTCCAGTGCCCGCAGACCCTGAGGGAGAAGAAGTATGAACGCACATGAGTTTTTGACCTTTGGTGGGCAATTCTCCTAGGGTTTCCACGAGGATCACCATAGTAGTCATTAGTTAGTCATCCTCTTTTCGGGTGACTTGGGTTGTTCGGTGTTTGGTAAGCCATTATCAAGCCACCTCGTGGCCTTCGATAGCTAAGACAGCATAGGCTTGGGTCTTTCAATCTATCCTCATATGGTTTTCGTTGCATCCCAACCTCTTTTGTGACTCGCCTCTGAACTTTGTCCTGTAGGTTCGTGCCTCCTTTGAGTTGTGGGGGTGCAAAGACATTATAGACCTGCAAGTGGGATTGTACGTAGACCTTGTAGAGCTTCAGAAACAGCTCTGGGGTGAGGGAACCTAGTTGTCTGCGCTCAAAGTATGGTACACCGTATTCTTTGAAGCTTCATCTGTGTAATCGTAACCGGTGTCCAGTTTCTCCGTCACCGTTAAACCCAAGTCTTTTTCTTCTGTGGTATGGGATGGACGTGAACCACAGTGAGTGGGATACTTTCTAGGGATCATGAGCACGGAGAAACATGGACAGGCACTTATCCGGGTTAAGTGCCAGCTCGTCATTTGTTGCCCATTCCTCTGGTGTTTTGAGGTCGTTCTGTAATACACTCGATTCCTCCTCCCAAGTTACTACCCTGCATAACTTGACCTCGTCAGCGTATAGGAGAATAGGAGAGCTGAGATGCAGCGTGAGGTCAATCACGAACAGTGGGAACAACAGAGACACCGGACGATGATGTTCTCTAAGCTGAGTGGACTCGGTCGACTTTGTGCAGAGCTCCCCACAGTCAAAGTAGTTCCCCAGCCACGACAGCACCTGGCTGCGTATACCTAATCCAGGTATTTTTTGCATTAGGATGGTGTGAGACAATGTCAGAGGCTTTCGAGAAATCCAGAAAAGTTGTGTGGACCGGGTCCTTGAAATCCCAGCATGCTGTCCAGTGATCTTAGGCCGTCAGGACGCTGGAGGCATAGGACCTACCCCTTTGGAAGCCATGTTGGGCGTCGCTTGGTGCTTGCCTTGTGTTCAGATATTCCCTGATGCGGTTGTCCATCACAATTTCTACAACTTTTGATATTACTGGTAGAAGCACTATGGGTCTACAGCAGTTTGGATTCTGCCTGCCTCCTCCTTTGAAGATGGGAAAAAGGACGACCTGTTTCCGCTCTCGTGGGAGTTTTGTTCGTCCACAGAGTATTGGAAAAGACTACAGAGTGGGCCGCTCGGGGCAATCGCCCGTTCTTTCAACATAGATGGGCGAATGTTGTTACACCCTCGGAATTTTCCCGCGCTTAGCTTTGGTAGCCCGTCGAGAACAACGGCACGAGTTATTTGTGCTTCGTGTTACTCTGCGGCGACGGATAACTTTGGGGGCTGTTCGGGCAGTAGGTATGCTTACTTTCCAGAGAGAATGTGTCTCAGGATAATTCGCTGAGGTCTTCATGCAGAAAGCTTCTGTGGACCCTTATTCAACAGTAGAAGCATTGATATCCAACAGAATAGACTCTGTGGACATCGATCGCAAGGACGTATTCCGGTTATTTAGTAATGCTGACGTCGGAAACTCAACCGGACCGGATGAGCTGCATCAAAGACTGTTCAGAGAGCTGGCACTGTATGTAGCCGGCCCATTGGCTACTGTATCCAAACCGTCTACCAGTGGGGGCACACTCCCCTCTGACTGGAAGGATGCCATAGCAACACCTATCCACAAAGCAGGTTCTAGGCACCTCCCATCAAATTACAGATCAGTAAGCATGGCTAGTACTGTAGCGAAAATCCCAGAAAGAGTAATCGAGAAAGCCATCACAGTCCATTTAGAGAGCAACACTCTGTTGTCCCGCCGGCAGCATGGCTTTCGCAGAAAGTTCTCTTGCCTGATGGACCTCCTGACAGTAAAAGAAAGTTGGGTTAAGTCTAAAGATGATGGGATACCTGTAGATGTCATTTACTCAGACTTTAGTAAGGTGTTCGACAAGGCACCTCATTCCAGGTCGCTCGGGAATCTGGAAAGTTCTGGAATCACTGGCAGTTTGCTTGCATGGATAAGAGAGTTCGTCGTTGGTAGAAAACAAAGAGCAAAGATCAATTTTCAGCCCCTCTCTTGGAAGTTGGTAGGGAGTGGAGTGCCGCAAGGCACTGTCCTGGGTCGCCTGCTATCTCTCTCATAAGTAAATGATTCGCCAAATGTCACGGAATTGCTTGTGGTTCTCTACGCTGATGATGTAAATAGCTGGCGGTAAATTGGGAACGACAAGGATATATGTGCGCTTCAGGCAGACCTGAACAGCTTGTTTATCTGATCAGAGAAGTGGCTGATGATTATCAATCCAGGTAAGTGTGTGATCACGTTCGTGGGGCACACGTCAACACCTACGATATTGGTGGGACTCACCTACGTCAGTACTGACTCACGGTGACCTAGGAGTCGTAGTGAGTTATGACTTCAAAACCGAAGCTCACTGTCGATTGGTGGCAGCTTGGAGTTTTGGAAAGCTGAGCATTATGCTGAACGTTTACGAAACTAAGTGGTGACATGTTCACCATCTTATGCACACCATTAGATCAGAATCAGACGACTGTACACAGGCAGCCAATCCTTTTCTGAGGGGTGAAGCAGACCTACTAGAAAAAGTTCCGAGGGCAACCACTCGTATGCTCCCCGCAATGCCTGGCCTCACACATAAAGATCAACTTAAGGAACTAGACCTCTTTGCATTGCCCTACCACAGACCAAGGGGAGACCTAATCGTACTACTCAAGGTTCTAAGAAATGACTTCGGACCTGATCCATCTTCTCTTTTCCTTCCCACTAGGCAGGACGACCTCAGAGGGCATGGTAGGAGGCTACAGAAGCGGAGAACGAACAAGATCTCCGCACAGTACTGGTTCTCGCGTCGAGCAATCAACGCCTGGGACGGAATACCAGAAGAAGTTGTGTCCACATCACCAGTTGACTTGTTCATAAGGGGACTGGACAGGCGTAGGAATCTACTTGGGAAAGTATTAATATTGGCTTACAGCCCCCTATCCTCAAACAGCAAATATGAATCTGAATCATCTGAAAAAGTAATATCTTTTCCATATTCACTTAATTCTTTGACCGTCGATAGGTTTACACACCAAAGCTAAAGCATTTGCAGCGATCAAATTACTTTCGATCAAAGCGGGAAATAAATGAATTGCTCATGGTTAATCACTCATTTGCTTTAGTACTTCCCCACCCAAAACAGACTTCCAGACAGTTTGCCACAGTGTTTTTCTTTTGTTTTTGTAGCGGCTGTTGTTTTTGTAATGGTTGTTTTTTTAGCCGTCCTCATTCCAAGTGATATCTAAAAATGGTTGTGGTACGCTGAGGTGCTACTTTGAAAGGGCTTCTGGCATGCGGCATGATAAATACGAGGGTTGGCACCGCGATAAGTGTGATTCATACACCCACAACATCCCAAAAGTGCGGTAAACTAAGGGGTATCTAGATGTACCAATTGAGTTTCCAGGGCGTCAGCGGCTAAACCAAAGAAGCTAAGTTAATGTCGGATAACATCCCGGAGAAGTCGGCCTCTGGAGACAAAGTTTATGCCTCTAAGAGTGATAGTGAAACTGCACCTACCGATACATGAGTTGCTGTCCAAAATTCTAGCGGTTTCCAATGGCAGATTGAACTCGGGGTTTACAAACTGTTTGTAAATCAGGGTTCAGTTGGTTTTCAATAAATCATATAGGTGAGGATCTCGTGTCATAAGTAATAGCGGCCTCAGCCTCAGCTCATTCTCCAACTTAGCGGATGGGTTAGAACACTGCCACACATACCTGAGAAAGTACACTGGCGGTAAGTTCCACCTGAACTAATGGCTCGACCAACGACAACTTGTGTACATAAGAGGAAGAAATGACAACCTGAACCAGACGTTAGTCAACCTTCCACATCCATCGACTTTCATAAGTCCCCACCATCAGATCTGCTACCTCATGCTGTTAAGCTGTTTTTTCTTTATATGCTGTTATACATTGGCTTTTTAGCTTGTCGTTACCTAATTTATACCATGTTCTATCTTCGTTCTCCCCACTAGCCTCCATTCTGTTTCATAACCATGGCGGTACGGCTGACATGGGGAGGTTAGAGGTTGTTGCACTGGTCATCAAGTACTCGGCGTCGTTCGTAGAGCTGGTTGTGCTGTCTCCACCCATTCAGGGGCCTCAACCACTCGTGGGCGTCTCGCAGATAAAGGCAGTTTCCATAGGTCCGCACCATCGGGTCCGCCATCTCGTGTTGTCAGGTGGTTTTCATACTCCGAATTATCTCACGATCTGTAGCCGGTACTCTCATAGTGTATGCTATCATGAAATTTATTTTGAAGAAGCTTCTGTTCCTTTTGCCTATCGCAATGTTTCTTGTAGAACCCTATGACCACTTCACGTTCGCCTCGGCGTTGGAGAATGGAGGTTTGTGGGTGGTTGGTCTACAAGATATAACCAGAGTGAGATAAAAGTCAGAAATATGAGTCTCAGTGATGATGGGCTAAATTTATTTACTTGGAGTGAGGAGTAAAAGATTTATTTTTCATGGTTCAGAATGAACAGGTTTTAGGTAGAGGTCAGTTAGGTTACGAATAAATGGAGGTCACATCAGGGTAGCCACAGAGTTTGCTGTCCCAAATCCTATCATATTCCACTGCCCGTCTACTTTACGTCAGTTGTTTTACTGGATTTCATCCCAACCTATGCGCTTAGTTTTCGGCGTTGTTTACTCTTGTCATTGCTGTCAGTCTCCCTTGAGCCTACTTGCCAGTAGCACCATTGTACATGGTGTCACCGTTTGTGATTCGGCCGTCAACGAATTGGTGAGAATCGTTGGGTGGGAGGAATTTACCAAGTATTCGTTGAACCTGGCCGAGAGATCGACATGCTCTTATAGCAGCAAGGAGTCTGTTCAATAGCGCGCTGTATCGCGTTGTGAAAAACCTACATCGAAGTTTTCAGCGGTACCTTTTTGTCGGAATGACGTGTTCGCTATTACGCAGACTACATGCCGGCACCGGTTTAAGAGTAAAAGCACGGTTCGTTTTAGATTTTCCAAATAAAAGATGAAAAAGAGAGGCTAGGTCGAGCTTCGGGCGTCCCAGTCAGAGTAATTCTAGCTCTTGTTTTTTGCACCTTGATTCGTAAGGAAGTCCTTCGTTATGCATTAATAGACGCCATGTAAAGTTTCGTTGGACGTTCTATACTCGAAATCTATCGGGTGCTTTCATGTTGTCGCAGACAAATGTGCAATACCCTAATATCGGGCTAACCATAGCTTTGTGTAGTATAAGTTTTACCTAAGGTGCCTAAGGGAAAAACGATCCGAAAATCCCTTCGGATCACCCTATATGATGGTTTCAACACTTGGTTGAATATGTATACCTTTGTTATGGATGGCCTGCCTTTGACCCTGACAGATTTAATGTTATTTGGTTGTTTGACCGTCTTCTTTGACTTTGCACTCAAGTTTCTCCTTTATATGATTGAGACTTATCATGAACGCTTCGCTTTCCGATTATATGGCGCTGTGCTGCTGACAACGTGACGTTGTTTTACTGCGCCATTTCGGATTATGCTGCAGGTGGTGGTTACACAGATTAGGAAAAGTAACGGTCCTAGTACACTACCACAGACGACACCACTTCGTATACGTCTAGTGGAGGAGTAGCAATTACTGAATTTTACCACTTTGAAGCGAGCCTCTAAAGATGTTCTAGGCCACGTCAGTAACGGGTCTTGGAACCCGTATGACTGCAACTTAATGATCAGGCGTTTGTGAGGCACCTTATTGAATGCTTGCTTGAAGTCTAAGAAGAAAGTAGTAGTAGTAGACCTTGGTCGTGCTCGCTTGTAACGTCGTCTAGATAGCCAGGGTAGGTGGTAGCGCATGACCGGGCTTTCAAGAATCCATGTTGTGCTGGCGAGAGGAATTGGTTTGTCGTCATGTAGTCGACAACTTCTTTCACTACCACCTCTTCCATAGTCCTAGATACTACTGACGTGACGTTTATAGGTTGGTAGTTTTCTATATTACATGTTAGTTCGCACTTATGCTTGGGATATATGTATGATAGTTTCTGGTTCTCAGGGTATTTGCCACTGGAGAGGAACATACTGAAGAGTCTCGAGAGAATCAGCTGTATATCTTCGCCAGCTCTTTTTTGCAAAATGGTTCGAATTCCGTCAGGTCCAACACTATATGAAGTTCTAAGTGATCCAATAGCTAGAGAAAGATTTTGTTGAGTGGAGAGCACAGCGCTTATGGGGTGGGCTGATGTAGACGGCGTGCCAATGACTTTTGTTTGTCCTTGTGTGTAAAACAGCCAGCAAACCGATAAAAAATATAAATAAATACGTTATCCTCCCATTATTAAGTCAGCATCAGAGAAGCCAGTCCACAAATATCATCACATTGGCATATGATGAAAAACCTATAAGATTTTACAGATCGTGAATAGAACAGGGGCGAGGTCGTTAAACCATTAAAAAATTAGAAGATCGTGGTTGTGAGAAAAAGAAAAACTACCGGTTTTCAATGTATGCGGAACGTCAGAGTGAAAGCAGCAAAATTTCCTGTTCTCATATAACGGATGTAACATGAGTGGTACCAGCCTACAAGCACCGCCGAATCGATAATTTTTGAAAGTTTACAGAATAGTGCTTGGCATTATAGAATCCACATACCAAGTTATTGATGTGTATAACCTTATTAAAACCTGCTGAAAATCAGCGAACGGGCATGGATTTTCATTTACCACTACACAGATAGGTTCCACTATCAATAACGAAAGCGCCCAATGTTCGAAGCTTTTGCGTTATAACCAGCCGACGTTGTTAGTCCATCTACATAGTTTGTTATTTAGTTATATAACCATCCACTCATCAGAAAGTTCTTCAGTTCTTGGCTTCGCTAACCACAAAGGATCCATGTATACAATCACGAGCATCAGTAATTATCCACAGTCATATAACCAAGGCGAGTGTCTGAACCGATGCATCTCCAGTTCACCATTTTATGTTTGAAGGTAATATACATTAATCCCACTGGTGGTGGTAAATGAAAATTTGCGTGGAGACAGCTAGTAGTCCAAGTGGCAGCTTTATACATAGGCTTCAGGCATCTTTCATATTGGCGTAAGTGGCGACATTCAAGAAGTGTATTTGATACATAGTAACTTTTACTTGAAACAACCACTTGATACAGAATCCTAACCCTTACAGCTCGCAGATTCGTAAGGGTCATCGTAGAGGATCCCACTGTCTATAAATAAACTAAGAGTACTTTTTCTGTGGCTTCTTCCCGGGTTTACATAAGTCCCACTAGCGCTTCTGTATCACTAGTGTTACTACACTGAGTGCGTTCTTTTTAGCGGCTTCTAGAAACCTTTCTCCCTTAAATGTGTCATGCGTGTCTTTGAGCGTGACAAGCGATGAAAAGTTATTCGACTTATAGTAGTGTTTGGCATGGTTGCCCATGCGATTTCGTAATTCGCAGATATAAAGTCAACTCTGGTTTTCCTAATTCCTCTTGGGATCATTGGGGCAATATAGCCTCTAGCTGTGCGTATATATTCATAAAATAGATCACAGAGTTCTTTGGCTGAAGTTCGGGTAAGGTAGGGGCTCCAATCTAGGCAACGTAGATGTGATTGCAGTTGGTCCCACTTGGCATACTTGTAGTTTCTAGTTAGGACCGTTCCTGTCTCTTGGGCCAATCATGTGCTGGGTGTGTTGAAGTACCCAAATACAACCTTGTGATCGCTACCTTGGAACTGCCTACCTGCTTCAGGTTTTGAGGGTGTGGCTCTGTTTCTGAGACCTAGGTCCAGGACACTATTTTACCTGGTAGGGTGTTCCACGTGTGGGAGCCGACCAACTGTTTCAAGAAGGCTGACAAGTTTATCCAAGCGCTCTGGATAAATGATTCGTTGCCACGATGTTTCAAGCATGTTAAGCACACCAAACACAACTCTCGCTGTGCGGTACTGAAAGCGCACGAGCGAACAAACATGTAAGAATCTCATCGCATTTGAATGAGGTGAAACAGGACGGAAAATGCACCCCACAAGGAAAAAAGCGAGTAGGTTGGGGGAAAAAAGTGCTAAGTAGTTAGTCTAGTTTAATAATAATGCTCGCAGATTCTGAAAATCAAATTGACTGGACCTACGCCCTTTTCATAGGTAATATGTGAATGTTGTTGTTGTCGATGAGGCTGAGAAAATTTAGAAAGAATACATCGCTACACCATACATTGCCTGCCAGAACGTGATTATTCACGTGTCCCCGGTTAAAAATATAAGTTACTAACCACCTAGCTATACACCATTGGTGAATAATAACACAAACATTATCACCCAGTATGAGCCTTAACCGGGCAACTGTGATTAGGCCTCCACACTTCAGTTAACGAGTCACATAATCAGTAAAAGTACATAGAATACCAAATGCCGAGCATAAGTAGGGCTGAACAAATGCGAATAATCAGCAAGTGTTTGCTGTTTACGGAGAGTGCTTGAAACTAGATTTAAATCGTGGTATGGACCGATGACAAAGCTTGGAACCAGTGTCACACGCATCGTGCAGCATGAAGTGATTGCTTGGTTCTGTGCCATCGAAAACAAATTCATAGGAATAAATTAAGCCAAAGCCGTAACTCAGTCCAGAAACTTTTCTCATTTTGCGGCCCACGAAGTGTAGGGTCTCATCATTAACCCATCCAATACGTCTTCAAGGTTGGCGCCTCATACAATATCAGTTTCGGTTCTCTTCACTGTGAGGTGAGTGGGTGTTATTAGTCGGAAAACCTGCATGTTTGGATACAAACAGCATGTAATGCCAACACTTCCTGGTACAATCCCAATCGGAGCCGTTAATTTGAGGTGAACTGTCAAATTAATCGGTGTGCAGAGGTCTCATTGTGAATCTGCCTATCAGAAAGAAAAAGAAACATGGGTATGGAGCAATTTATCCCGTACTTAAGTCAATAAGTAACAAGATGAACAGAATAACCAAAGAAAGAGAAATCAGATGTAGATTTAACAGTTGCTGCACAACAATTATCTATCTTTTGAGTAATAAACTATGGTGATATAGCAGTCATTGTCTTTTAATGCACGACAAAAACAAAGTATAGCACTGAAACTACTTTTCTGAACGGCGGAGAATATCAGTCGACATGTCTAGTTGAGAATTTCAGAGACAAGGGATAAGTGGTCGTCATGCATACGGGCGTATGCAGAGGCCTCTGAATACGAAGTAAGTTTTAGCACGAAGAAGTGAATTAATGGGAGTCTCGGTGTATAGAAAATAAGACAATATGAAATACAGACGTTTCCGAGGACAGACTTTCCAGCAATACAACTAAGTGGATTAAGATGTCGTTTTTAGTCAGGCGAGTATGCTGTTTGCCATGTAGGCTACCCTACTACGATGATACTAGTTGCATACAACGGAGGGGGAACCGTCTGATGCATAGGGTTTTCACTGTTCCGAACTAAGAGTTATTTAACTCATTGAATAGGACTTAGAGAGAGGTCCCACCTATATTTATCCTTAAGTTACCATCAACTTCACTACCCTGGAGACACTAGGGTCCTACAGAGCCATCTGAGTACCCCTGTTGAAAGACATCTATCCACTAACAGACTGTAGATGTCATTTGAACCCAAAAGCAAGTTGATAGAGCGCCTGAACTGTGACACAGAGGTGCTGCTGCGTACAGTTATAAAGAGCCTATTCCAGATCAAGCCGTAATATACAGTAAAGAATTCACATCTGACCTGTTTACTGCATCCCTCTTTTGCCAACGTCAGTTTATGATTTCCAAGGTCATATGGCGGTACATTGCTCTAAGCGGGTGAGAAGAAACAGCACGACGAATCATGCAGAGTTTTGTACAAGAGAACTAAGTTGTTTCTTAGACGCCGTTTCCATAGTGGTTCGATGGACGGTGCAGCGCACCTATCAATGTAGTCTGCATTGCCAGCGCAACTCAGTGATCGTCTGGTTAAACTCTCTTGGACGTATTCAAGTCGCGATTTGACACTTTTGTTCACGCTAGAAAAAAGAATGAGCCATATTCCAATACCGGTCTAACGCAAAGCTTAAAAGGAGCAAGTTTGGCCTTCTTTGTATAGAAGCTCTTTAGAAGGAAACCTGATAATCTTCTAGCTTTAGAGACGATAGCTGTGACATGCTCATCGAAGTTAAGGTTACCAGAATATTGGACTCCCAGGTCACACACCTTATTGAGTATTTGAATTTTATGATCTCCTGAGGATAGCGTGCTGATAGGATAATACTTTCCGAGGTGTAGAATTCCACATTTTCATGGTTGAATCCAAGTTGCCACTTCTGACTCCACTCAAGTAGATTACTTAAATCTGCCTGAGCTGCTGACAGACCTCCAGTAATCGCACCACACTGAAAGCTGTGAACAATTTTAAGGTCGTTAGCATAAAGATATGGTTTTCCACGTCTAACCACCTTACGTATGTCATCAATATACATGAGAAAGAGAAGTGGGCCGAGAACACTTCCTTGCACCACACCACTTGTAATTGGTCGAGGGTCGGGAAGGCGATTGTTTAATTTAACTGTCTGAGAGCGTTCATGAAGAAATGATTCAAACCGGTTATATGAGGGGATTTCCACACCGAATGACCTGAGCTTCATGAGGAGTCTCTGGTGGGGCACTTTATCAAATGCTTTCTTGAAGTCGAAAACCAGTACAACAACAAAGAGGCCTCGGTCACGCCTTTGTGTGACGCATTCGAGACAATCTAGCGTGCAGGTGTCACAGGATCCGGTTTTTAGGATCCCGTGCTGCGAAGTTGATGATAAGTTGTTATCGAATAGATAATCCACAACATTATTCTTTATAATTTTCTCCATCGCTCTGGAAACCACCGATGTGGGACTAATCGGATGGTAATTATCCAAACGTTCAGTTGGTCTGGATTTATGGGTAGGAATGACATGGGTAGTTTTCCAGATGGAGGGGTAGCGCGGACTATTGAGTGACACGGAAAATAACTTCAGAAGCAGCAGGGGTATGTCTTCACCTCCGTTTTTAATGACAACAGCAGGTATCCCATCTGGACCATCAGTAAAACGAAGTCTTAGAGTGTCAATCGCCGCAGAAATATTTTGTACTGTAAACCTCACACTTTTGATCCTTGAGGAAGGTGCCATTGATCATTATAACCCAAATGCGTTACCGGGGCAGCGAAGTGGTGACTGAAAATCTCCACAATTTGCTTGGGGTCATCGTGCACCTGACCGTTACTAACAATGCGTTTAATCGTTTTGGATTTAAATGATTTCAGTCTGGACTTGAGAATCTTTGTTAGAGATCCTTTATTGCCAGAAGATAGAGCTTGACGTTCCTGTCCAGTGGCTTCATGTGCACTTAGAGCATCAGCACAAGCACAAATGCTAGACATCGTGACTAGTGAAGACAAGTCATGTTGCCTATGAAAACGGGTAGCATGTTTCCGAAGTCGACTTCGAAGGGGAGTTGGAATAAATAGCGTTTTCGGGATCATAGGCTTAATGTTCTTTTCCGGTGCGAAATAATCACAGTTATTGCACAAGTTACGATAAAAGAACAGTCGTCAGTGCTTTAATAGGTGTACTGGTAAAGTAATCTTCCCGATCTAAACACCTCAGTGAAACCTGAAAGTCTTTCCAGTTAGCGTCATGGCAGTTTCCGTAATGTGTTAGCTGTCTCCTGGGGTGGACAGAATCTTTTAAAAATCCCAGCTCTGGGATGTCGCATCGCGTGGAATCTAAAGATGAACTGACACACATGAGACAACCACCCCCGCGGCCATTTATCCTATCACCACGAAAAAGTGTGTAGTTGTCAAAGCAAATGCTCAAGTCAGAATTATCTGGGGCGCTTCATGCCTCAGTTGTCATAATGATTGGAGGGGAGCATACCAACGCGAGTAAGGTCAAACTGATAATCTTGTTGCAGATTGACAAGGCATTTATTGGGCACACAGAAAATGAATGCCCTAACAGTTGAAAGCAGCCGCAAATATCTTGAAAGAACAACTGACCAATGTCGTTAGCTCGGAGGCTGAGCACTGCGTAGTAGTGATGTCAGGTTTTATATGGATAATGCACCCTCCTTTGCCATGTACCCTGTCCCTCCTGAGCAAGGAATAGTTGTCGATGGAGATCTCTGTGTCACAAATATCAGAGGTACTCTATGCTTCTGTAATCATTATCACCGACGAATCGCAAATCAGAGATAGCAGTATATCTCTTTCATTTTGTTACATACAGAGCGTGCGTCAATCGGGATAAACGAGAACGAGTGAAGGGTTCAAGTGTCTGGATATATTTCGGAAAAATTCTGCACTTCTGCACATCTCTTGTGGAACCTTTGCGCATATAGTCCTGGTGATGTCGTGACCTTTAGTACAGGACGACGATCCGGTACTCTTTTCCTTGGAAGGAGCTGGGTATTCACCACATTGTGATTGGTATGGAGACTGTTGGTCAAGGTAGAGAGCAGATGATCCGAATCACTTGCGTTACTGGTGGTGTTCCAGCCGTAGGCTGTCCGAAAAACCCCTGTTCATGGAAAGTAAAGGGGACTGATAGATTGTTTGGCGTGCCTAGCTGCTGGCTGCCGTATACACTACGGTCATAACCAACTTCATATTCACCAAGTTTTTCCTCGGGGGATCTATTCCAAGTTCGCCCTTCAGTGGCACATGACCCACGTTTCGAGGCATATGCGTGGGGTGGAGTACATGGATTGTGGCTACCATTCGTCGCACTATCCAATAACTGTGACTGTTGAGAGATCTGGCCGTGGTATATTTGTTAGTGATCGCGAAAATGCTAAGAACTATGGATTGCCTGGACGGTAGCTGTTTGGTTTGGTCATGGGATGAACTGAGAAATAAAGTTTGGCATTTTTCCTAGTGAGGTTTAGCGCGGGTGCCACGGTCTTTTGGGCGTTCTTATTACTTTTTCGTCTGTTGGCTTGGCTACTTAACTGACGTTTTGGAAATTTGATTAACCTGGGTGGGTTCACGGTAGGGTTTGTTTGAGAGCGTTTGATGGTATCTGTACTCTTTGTCATCTGCCCATTTGATGCATATAAGTTTTGCACTGTCTGATGTGGGAGTAGATTGGAGTGTTTACGCGCTGGGCTTCCGGACTGTCCTATGGTGGCAGGGTGCTTGTACTCGGTATGTTTATAGGCTGAGTAACCCCCGGCGACGACATAGTAATGTCTTCAGTATTCTGTTGGATCGATAGCGTAGTACTTGTTTAGGTGGTGATTTGTGGCACAGGGTGAGACAGGGACTGGCTTTCCATTTCTGTAGGCAGTGCGAATGCTTTCGGGGGGTCGTATGCCTGTTTTAGAGTGTAGTTAGTCAACTCGCCCAGGCCCGCCGTTGTATCACTGGCTCTACTGTATCTGTGTGTGCTGTGATGCCTCAGTTTTGTATAAAACATTGTTATTGATCTGAACATTTTAACGTGTCCTTCCTACATCGTTTTGGGTGGTATGACTAATGGTCTATTTTCTGCCTCCATTGTAATGTAATTCGCTGGTTGGTTAACTTTTACTCTCACTACGCGAATTTCTTTAATTGCGGACAAGGCCAGTTTTCATGTGTGTACTTATTCACGTGTTTTGGATTGATTCATTGTTATTATATTTTAGGATTTGTCCTGGTGCGAACTTGACAAACGCAAAGACCAATCACTAATTATTCGAACTTGTTATATACCCACGAATACGAGACCAAGGAAGAACACGATAGCGTAGTCGGATGGAATAGTATATTTGGATGGTTATGCCAAAATACTGATGCGTTCCAACTAACTGGCTAGAGAGTCGAATACGAGCAGTGCAACGTAACACGACAGCGTGCCAAATGGCCAGGACGCTTGACCGGGTGCCTTCAGCTTAGCGAGTCCAGTTAAACTATCAAGGTCAGCATCAATGTCGAAAGTCGTCAAACCCTAGGCTATTGATTTTGGGGAAGTGTATGACGCTACAATATCATATTCTCGGAGTAATACGCTCTCCCATCTGCCCGCTTCGGTCTTCTCTCTACTCGTCCCGAGGTTGCAGCCAGTGTCTGTTGCGTACCAATTTAGCTGTCAGCTAAGCGAGAGTATTATATTCCTTTCGGAATATATACATATACCATTAGCGCCTCGAACCCATAACAGTGTGTGAGCTAGTTCTGGGGCTCTGGTGTTCCTCATTCCGTTGTTCTGGTACAGTAACCAGCTTTCTAACAGATTGTGTTGCTTTTGTGGATACTACAGCCTGAATAGAGTTTGCAACCTTTGGTATTTTTATGCGATTACGTCTTTGACAAGGTATTAAGTTTTGTTGGGGTTCGACACTTTTATATGGTGCGGACACACTGACAAGTTGATTGGATGATAGGAAATTTCTGGTGTGGTGAGAGCTATTAAATTTGAACAACACGGGCAGGTGTATCTTCCCAGCTTCTTGTGGAGACGGATAACTTGGCATTCCGCAGGAAACGTATCACCGGCCCGCAAACATGAGGCTTTTAGGTGTTTGATCGGTTCGTAGTCGGGTATGTTGCATACTAATACATTATATGTAGGCTATGGAATCTAGCATACTACCTGATTCTAGTAGGCTTCCACTACTGGCTTCTATGTTATGCTGACAAAAACGCAACAGTGGCAGGGCAGCTTCAAGCTTAGCGTTCACGTCTTGCAGTAACTTTTGCGAGGTTAACAAATCTTTCTTACTTTTACACGGCGTTATATAGCTCCGGTATCAAATCGAGTACCTTAACTTCAGTGCCTCTTCTGGGGTTTGATGTCGAACTAGTTAGCAAACGTGCTGTTTTAGTCGAGACGTTAGAATCAAGCTTACGTGTATGGGCAGCACATATACATTTGTTGGGCTGGACCGTGGTTGAGCAATAGTAGTTACTTGTTTATTGGGTTCGGTAATATTTAAAGTCAAGTAATATTACCAGCAGTCACAGTAGGCTTAGCAACGACTTAAGTAACAAATAAGATAGTTATTTGCAAATGTTTCTTTACAGTTTAGGTGAAGTACATTGCAAACCTTTCATGCCTCGCAGCTAACAGCGTTAGTTCGTGACTAAATAAAGTGAAACAGACAAATAATTTCTCTTCAACGTAGTCCTTGCTTTGTTTCTTCTATTTCCTCAGTGGTAATTTCTTGCCTCCTGCTGTGTATATTCAAACAGCTGTCTCTTGAAGGTGGTATTGGTTAACGTTCCAGAAGAGGATTATCATCCTGAGAAGATTGAGTTTCTGAGAAAAAGAAGCAATATCTACTCCGACTTTTTCATCTGATCGAACAGATCTACTAAACCGTGCAGATTATCGATGCAAAACACCACGATATGAAGGAGCAGTGTAACGTCTAAATCGTATTATTATTATTATTATTATTATTATTAGTCCCTTGGGTTCCTAGTGGAACATAGGGCCTCAGTAGCACGTCTCCAGTGACCTCTACTCTCTGAGATCTTTCGAACCTGGCTCCACGACAGCCCAGAAGCTCTCATTTCCTCCTCACACGACCTCCTCCATGTCACCCTCGGACGTCCAACTCGTCGCTCCCCCTGGGGATTCCACTCGAGTGACTGGCTTGACGGGTGGTGTCCTCAGTCGGCCTTCTCAGTGCACACCCAATCCATCTACACTTCCTCCTGCATATTTGTTGGGTGATAGGTTCTTGGTTGGTTCGTTCCCAGAGTTCCTCGTTGCTTATTCTTTCTGGCCATCTGATCTTCAGTAGCGAGCGTAAGCAGTTGTTGATGAATTTCTGTGGTTTATTGGAAATCCCTTTCGTGACGCGCCAAGTCTCTGAACCATACAGGAGCACTGACTTGACGTTGGTGTTGAAAATCCGTATCTTGTTCCGCATGCTAAGTGCAGAAGATCTCCACACTGGTTTCAGGCTAATGAACGTCTGTCTTGCTTTTCCGATTCTGACTTTGACATCCTCGTCCGTCCCGCCTGTAGTTGAAACAGTGCTTCCTAGATAGGTGTAGGTGAAGGAGGTTACTTCCTTCAAGTTTCTCCCGTTGACGGTGATTGGAGTTTGTTGTTGTTGTTGGTGGTGGTGGTGCGGTATCTTCATCACTTCTGTCTTCTCTATATTCACCTGAAGTCCCGTCTTCGCTGCCTCTTCTATCAACTTGTCAGTTTTTGCCTGCAGATCTTCAAGTTTATGTGACATTAGGCACAAGTCATCGTTGGCGAAATCCAAGTCTTCTAGGTTCTTTTCCGCCGTCCAGCGTATCCCCCTCTTCTCGCTGCCTACTGTTTGCTGCATGATCCAGTCCACCACAATCAGGAATATCATGGGGGATAGTAGGCAACCTTGTTTCATTCCTGTCTTTACTTCAAAGGCATCACTGAGCTTCCCATTGTGGATTACTTTGCATGTGGCATCTTCATATAGTTGTTGAACGAGATTGATAAAGGTTTGCGGTACTCCGTAGTATTGAAGCAGTTTCCAAATTACTTCTCGGTCTACGCTGTCGAAGGCCTTCTCAAAGTCGATGAAGTTGAGGTAGAGAGCTGGTTGCCATTCTATGCTCTGTTCTATGATGATGTGAAGCGTTGCAATTTGGTTTGCACATGATTTGTACTTCCTGAAGCCTGCTTGTTCCGGTCGCAGTTTTGAATCCAGTGGATCTTTAAGCCTCTCCAGGATGATGCGGCTTAATATCTTTCTGGCTTTGGGTGGACAGGAGAGTGATTCCTGTCTAAATCGTACTGAAAGTATATTACTTTCCTCGATATCTTCTGACACTTCTCCACCAGGTTAACGCAGCAACGAAACATTCGCCGATTGCTGTTTCAACACGCTTCAAAGGTCCAAAGTCAATGGCACGCGACCGATCACAGATGAGACAAAATGAAAGAGATATACTGCTATCTCTGATTTGCGATTCGTCGGTGATAATGATTACAGAAGCATAGAGTACCTCTGATATTTGTGACACAGAGATCTCCATCGACAACTATTCCTTGCTCAGGAGGGACAGGGTACATGGCAAAGGAGGGTGCATTATCCATATAAAACCTGACATCACTACTACGCAGTGCTCAGCCTCCGAGCTAACGACATTGGTCAGTTGTTCTTTCAAGATATTTGCGGCTGCTTTCAACTGTTAGGGCATTCATTTTCTGTGTGCCCAATAAATGCCTTGTCAATCTGCAACAAGATTCCCAGTTTGACCTTACTCGCGTTGGTATGCTCCCCTCCAATCATTATGACAACTGAGGCATGAAGCGCCCCAGATAATTCTGACTTGAGCATTTGCTTTGACAACTACACACTTTTTCGTGGTGATAGGATAAATGGCCGCGGGGGTGGTTGTCTCATGTGTGTCAGTTCATCTTTAGATTCCACGCGGTGCGACATCCCAGAGCTGGGATTTTTAAAAGATTCTGTCCACCCCAGGAGACAGCTAACACATTACGGAAACTGCCATGACGCTAACTGGAAAGACTTTCAGGTTTCACTGAGGTGTTTAGATCGGGAAGATTACTTTACCAGTACACCTATTAAAGCACTGACGACTGTTCTTTTATCGTAACTTGTGCAATAACTGTGATTATTTCGCACCGGAAAAGAACATTAAGCCTATGATCCCGAAAACGCTATTTATTCCAACTCCCCTTCGAAGTCGACTTCGGAAACATGCTACCCGTTTTCATAGGCAACATGACTTGTCTTCACTAGTCACGATGTCTAGCATTTGTGCTTGTGCTGATGCTCTAAGTGCACATGAAGCCACTGGACAGGAACGTCAAGCTCTATCTTCTGGCAATAAAGGATCTCTAACAAAGATTCTCAAGTCCAGACTGAAATCATTTAAATCCAAAACGATTAAACGCATTGTTAGTAACGGTCAGGTGCACGATGACCCCAAGCAAATTGTGGAGATTTTCAGTCACCACTTCGCTGCCCCGGTAACGCATTTGGGTTATAATGATCAATGGCACCTTCCTCAAGGATCAAAAGTGTGAGGTTTACAGTACAAAATATTTCTGCGGCGATTGACACTCTAAGACTTCGTTTTACTGATGGTCCAGATGGGATACCTGCTGTTGTCATTAAAAACGGAGGTGAAGACATACCCCTGCTGCTTCTGAAGTTATTTTCCGTGTCACTCAATAGTCTGCGCTACCCCTCCATCTGGAAAACTACCCATGTCATTCCTACCCATAAATCCAGACCAACTGAACGTTTGGATAATTACCATCCGATTAGTCCCACATCGGTGGTTTCCAGAGCGATGGAGAAAATTATAAAGAATAATGTTGTGGATTATCTATTCGATAACAACTTATCATCAACTTCGCAGCACGGGATCCTAAAAACCGGATCCTGTGACACCTGCACGCTAGATTGTCTCGAATGCGTCACACAAAGGCGTGACCGAGGCCTCTTTGTTGTTGTACTGGTTTTCGACTTCAAGAAAGCATTTGATAAAGTGCCCCACCAGAGACTCCTCATGAAGCTCAGGTCATTCGGTGTGGAAATCCCCTCATATAACCGGTTTGAATCATTTCTTCATGAACGCTCTCAGACAGTTAAATTAAACAATCGCCTTCCCGACCCTCGACCAATTACAAGTGGTGTGGTGCAAGGAAGTGTTCTCGGCCCACTTCTCTTTCTCATGTATATTGATGACATACGTAAGGTGGTTAGACGTGGAAAACCATATCTTTATGCTAACGACCTTAAAATTGTTCACAGCTTTCAGTGTGGTGCGATTACTGGAGGTCTGTCAGCAGCTCAGGCAGATTTAAGTAATCTACTTGAGTGGAGTCAGAAGTGGCAACTTGGATTCAACCATGAAAATGTGGAATTCTACACCTCGGAAAGTATTATCCTATCAGCACGCTATCCTCAGGAGATCATAAAATTCAAATACTCAATAAGGTGTGTGACCTGGGAGTCCAATATTCTGGTAACCTTAACTTCGATGAGCATGTCACAGCTGTCGTCTCCAAAGCTAGAAGATTATCAGGTTTCCTTCTAAAGAGCTTCTATACAAAGAAGGCCAAACTTGCTCCTTTTAAGCTTTGCGTTAGACCGGTATTGGAATATGGCTCATTCTTTTTTCTAGCGTGAACAAAAGTGTCAAATCGCGACTTGAATACGTCCAAGAGAGTTTAACCAGACGATCACTGAGTTGCGCTGGCAATGCAGACTACATTGATAGGTGCGCTGCACCGTCCATCGAACCACTATGGAAACGGCGTCTAAGAAACAACTTAGTTCTCTTGTACAAAACTCTGCATGATTCGTCGTGCTGTTTCTTCTCACCCGCTTAGAGCAATGTACCGCCATATGACCTTGGAAATCATAAACTGACGTTGGCAAAAGAGGGATGCAGTAAACAGGTCAGATGTGAATTCTTTACTGTATATTACGGCTTGATCTGGAATAGGCTCTTTATAACTGTACGCAGCAGCACCTCTGTGTCACAGTTCAGGCGCTCTATCAACTTGCTTTTGGGTTCAAATGACATCTACAGTCTGTTAGTGGATAGATGTCTTTCAACAGGGGTACTCAGATGGCTCTGTAGGACCCTAGTGTCTCCAGGGTAGTGAAGTTGATGGTAACTTAAGGATAAATATAGGTGGGACCTCTCTCTAAGTCCTATTCAATGAGTTAAATAACTCTTAGTTCGGAACAGTGAAAACCCTATGCATCAGACGGTTCCCCCTCCGTTGTATGCAACTAGTATCATCGTAGTAGGGTAGCCTACATGGCAAACAGCATACTCGCCTGACTAAAAACGACATCTTAATCCACTTAGTTGTATTGCTGGAAAGTCTGTCCTCGGAAACGTCTGTATTTCATATTGTCTTATTTTCTATACACCGAGACTCCCATTAATTCACTTCTTCGTGCTAAAACTTACTTCGTATTCAGAGGCCTCTGCATACGCCCGTATGCATGACGACCACTTATCCCTTGTCTCTGAAATTCTCAACTAGACATGTCGACTGATATTCTCCGCCGTTCAGAAAAGTAGTTTCAGTGCTATACTTTGTTTTTGTCGTGCATTAAAAGACAATGACTGCTATATCACCATAGTTTATTACTCAAAAGATAGATAATTGTTGTGCAGCAACTGTTAAATCTACATCTGATTTCTCTTTCTTTGGTTATTCTGTTCATCTTGTTACTTATTGACTTAAGTACGGGATAAATTGCTCCATACCCATGTTTCTTTTTCTTTCTGATAGGCAGATTCACAATGAGACCTCTGCACACCGATTAATTTGACAGTTCACCTCAAATTAACGGCTCCGATTGGGATTGTACCAGGAAGTGTTGGCATTACATGCTGTTTGTATCCAAACATGCAGGTTTTCCGACTAATAACACCCACTCACCTCACAGTGAAGAGAACCGAAACTGATATTGTATGAGGCGCCAACCTTGAAGACGTATTGGATGGGTTAATGATGAGACCCTACACTTCGTGGGCCGCAAAATGAGAAAAGTTTCTGGACTGAGTTACGGCTTTGGCTTAATTTATTCCTATGAATTTGTTTTCGATGGCACAGAACCAAGCAATCACTTCATGCTGCACGATGCGTGTGACACTGGTTCCAAGCTTTGTCATCGGTCCATACCACGATTTAAATCTAGTTTCAAGCACTCTCCGTAAACAGCAAACACTTGCTGATTATTCGCATTTGTTCAGCCCTACTTATGCTCGGCATTTGGTATTCTATGTACTTTTACTGATTATGTGACTCGTTAACTGAAGTGTGGAGGCCTAATCACAGTTGCCCGGTTAAGGCTCATACTGGGTGATAATGTTTGTGTTATTATTCACCAATGGTGTATAGCTAGGTGGTTAGTAACTTATATTTTTAACCGGGGACACGTGAATAATCACGTTCTGGCAGGCAATGTATGGTGTAGCGATGTATTCTTTCTAAATTTTCTCAGCCTCATCGACAACAACAACATTCACATATTGCCTATAGAAAGGGCATGCCTTCTTATAATTTATCATTCGAAGTATATTTTCATTATTAACCTTTTGTATCGTCAATAACGATTTGACTTTCTGCAATATCGTGTTTCAGTTATCCTACCTGACGTAGCTTTTTTCTCTTTAGTGGATATATCTGGTGCCACGGTTTGTACACCCTCAAACATCTGCAGAATCCCTAGTGAGGTATAATTGTCTTGAGGACACAATAATGCAACTGTTCTCCATCGTCTAAGGGTTCGCGAGTGATGATGGCCATTATGCCCTCAATGGTTGGATACATTTCTCTGCTACTGTGATCTGAGTGTCATTGTACAGAACAACACCTTTATAATTTAAAAGCCACCGGCCAATACGAACCTAATTAGATAACGTCATTACAGTGATTGCCGAACTTCATCAAACTGCAGCAAGCACACCAAGTAAGTCACCCGCATTATTTCTTCACTGCATGCATTTTTCCACGCCGCGTGCCCTATTTACGTATTATGCGGAGAATTTTCTCATCACTCACGTTATTTTGGGGTTCACGAGTATTTGTCTAACAACTGGACTATTTAAGCATTACCCTAATGAGTTAAGCAATCCACAACATTATTTCCGCACTCCTCTGCATCATTTTTGCATTTCTGTTCGGCTGGATTATTCCTTTAACAGTTTAACTTCGTTTGCAAACGAGGCATTATTCAAAGCTGAGAGGTTTGCTTATGACGAGAAAGAAAGAAAGACAGGGCAGTGTGCTGGAAGCAGAAGACAAAGGTCCAATGAGGGGTTAGTTTTTTATTGGTGTTCCTCAGAGCCTCGACTTTCTTTGCTATTCCATTATTTTTATGTGCTTCGCCAACCAGACATTTGAGAACTTATTTCTTACATTTTTTACTATTTCAGTACCTGATTCTGTGTTTGTTATTGCAGGGTGATGTGACTGTGTATCGTTAAGCGGGGGGTGCCTAATTATGAGAAAGTTTCTTTAGTGTTAAGGATGAAAGTCAAAGGTAGGGGTAGTGGAAGTTTCCTTAATGCGCAAAGACAGCCTACCATATTCACTTTCATGAAGGATAGTGAAAGCGCACTTAGTGAGCTGAATAAGTCGCCAGATGATAAGTATATAATCAGTAACCGGTAAAATTGAGAGGTCAATTTGGAGGCTTCCACTCTAGCATGAAGTCTGCTAAAAGTCCGAGAGAATCCTAGGGTGAAGAAATTTTAACCCAAGCAGGGTCCAAACGGATTCACTGTGACGCTATAAGAGCATTTATGCAGGCCATAACAATTGATGTGCTTGAACTGAAACTCACCACTAGCTGTAAAGGTGAGTGTGGCACATAGAGGAAGAGTGTCAGGCTAGTTTTTAGCCGTCTCATCAAGAGCGGTTCTGGACTTAGGGTTTTGGGTCTGGAACAGTATTCCTGCATACAATTGCTTTCTGGTAACTTAGTTTTAAAGTGCCTTTGGAAAGAATCTCTCGATAACACCATAAGAAGACGAAAATTACCGTAAAATGTGGTGTACTTGCGCAATACATTTCGAGCAGTTTGATCACACCTTTGCTTGCCAAGTCAATTTATATGTATAAATTTATGAATGGCTAACGCTTTGGCAAACTTCAGTGTGCACCCCTGATTATTCCTGCATAATATCTTAAGCGCCGTTTTCGTATTAACCTTATGATTCATTTCAGTGATAAGTTTTGCTGTAGATGGCGATGGGTGTCTGCCACCAGCACTTATCAACGTTTGTGTGTTAAATTCCTTCTCAAGCCATTTAGGTGTGCCTTCACCCACCCAGTCTGAGTTGAACGATTGATCCTACATATGTATGTGTGCCCACACATACATGTGAATTGGTAAACACAGTGGGATGTGACACAATCACTAATGCGAAGTTGAGGTTTGTGACGAACCAGTGTCACGAATCAGTGTCTGTCAGAAATTTATTCTCATGATCCGTCACATCGTATGTACAGATACGTTGGATTCCATTGTAAAGGCATCTTACTAGGCCTCTCGTATGTTTTATCGGACGAAAGCTGTGAAACCTCAAGTGCTGCCCTGCCGAAGTTAGCCTCCTATACATGCTGATAGTCTAACAGATCTATCTTCCCTCCGGCACAACAGTATATCACATGTCAGACTAATATGGAATTGTACGGTATTAAGCCCTTTTTAGAAACACTTTCCGCCCTCATCAATGTCACACTTCACACATATATCATCCACATACCCACAGAATGTGACATTAGTGAGTAAATCCTGAGCCATCAGTTCATTGTATGACATATATACACCAGCTAATAACGGTCCAAACGGACTTCCCGTGGTAACACCATAAATTTGCAGATAGCGTTCACCCTCAAAACTGAAATAAACCTTATCAGTAAATAATGAAAAGAGCCCTTCCAACTGCATTCATGGAATAGGGGAAGAAGGATAACTCGAAGATATATAATCGCAAAGAACGTTAACTGTCTTCGTTAGGGGCACATTCGTAAACAAGTTGACGTCAGAAGAACACATTTTCTTATCTTCGTTACTCACATCGGTAGGACAATCAACAGGTTCAAAAGTATGTTTCAGTGAATACTTACATAAATCATTACGACCAGGGCTCAGTAATTCGGTTAACCACTTGGCCAATTTGCGTGCGCTAGACTGACGATAGTAAACGTGGCGGATTATTTATCTCGTGAACTTTTGGAAGCCCATGCGAATTTAGAAAATTAGATCCCGTAGATTTTAAGGAGTTGAACTCCGCTTTAGCAATCACATCCATATTAAGGAGTGCAACAAGGCTGGTTGTTACCTTCCCTTCTGATTTTCATATATCCTCTGATGGATCATCGGCCATGAATTCACTTTCATCGCAAAAATAGAACCCCCCTGAATCTCCTTTACAATTTACATCGACCAATTAACAAATGGTGTTTGACTGCCAGTCTATCTGGTTGGATTTTGCAGTGCAAATACATAGTCAGCATCCCCTTTAAGTTTACCAAAAAATACTGCTTATCTAGTAACTCGCTCGAACTTCATGTGATAAAAAATGAAGAGTTACTCTTATGTGCATAAACTGGAGTTTACATGTAGTTCGAATGACTCCGAAGAGACAAGAACTTCTCTCCCCTCCAATTTGTTTTACGTGATATTCCACTGTCAAGTTTCCCCTTGCACATTCTTTCCTCTTATCTTTTCACCACCGGTCTGACGAGAAAATCCTAAGTATTAGTTTGATGAGACAGTATCAATTTACTGAAAATCATACTTCGCACGTCATATTGGAAACTGATGCTAAAGTTATTCACTTGCCTTGCTTCTGATTTTCCGTTTCTTGAACAGCCTCACAATCAACTCATCCGCCTACCAGTACCCTAAATGCCACCAAGTAGGAAACGCCAAGCACAATAACTGGTCTCCGATTTCTAGTCCGCCACAGATGTAGCGGAAATCTGGATAAATAACCGAATCCGAAAGACCATTTTACCTGGCTGAACCATATCCACTATGGTGCTAAGCAACGGACTTCTCTAGTACTTTGTCTTGCATGAATCCGTCCAATAGAAGTCACTTAACAGCTAATATGTCTACTCGACAATGCTGTATACTTCAGTGTGAAATCCATGAAGTTGTACATTTGTGTAACTTCCACCACTGCTAAAAAACGATTCTTCTAGTCTTCAGTCACCTGGGCCACAACAAATATTTTTAGTATTATCAATCTGGATTGCTGGGGAAAATAGCGCTTGAAGGGTGAGAAATGCTTGAACTTGGATATTCCCCTGGACTAAGTGATTGTATGGATACTGACTCATTCCTGAAATCACTGAAGTAGGTAATTACTGGCCAGTAAAGCTACCAACACAAGAATTGCCGTTAAAACAGACGCTTGTCCGACGAAACATTGGGTTTTGCAGACTGGTCAATCATGTCAACTACTCACAACGCAAACACAGAATACCGCACCGATTTGATGCCACCTTAGTGTGAAAAAAGAATTGTGAGTAGCGATGATCTAGACTCAGAACCATGTGTATGTACCGTAAAGTGATACTTTCCTAATCTTTTCACAACTTTTGGATACTTGATATCATGACAGTGCTTGGTGTCCTCCTTCTGTACCATTCAACACTTCTCAAACTTCTTAGGTCTCTCAGCAATTATCAACTTGATAACGCCTGTAAACCGACTTCTCTCATGTTAAATTCATGACCTGAGAGTAAAATATTTATTTATCAGGGAGTGGAGGTGTCAAATGAAGTCCTGGTTGAAGGAAGAGATAACGCGCATGATACAGTTTTGTGATCACCTCCCTTAAGCTTAGGGCCCACACGTGTCAAAAGAGGGCGGCAGATCTACCTAACGCGGTGACGATGAAATTATACGCTACTCTTGCACGTGATCCTTGATCATATCTTTTTGTCAATCTATCGTTGTGGTTGGCTCATTGTTACTGTACATTTATAGTAATGTGGCGATCTATTCTGCCTGGATAATTTGAGGCCACATTGTAATCCACAGGTAGTGTATTCCCACCCTTTTGAAACGCATGTCTTCACTGCTAATTATGCATCTCACTCAAAACCTATTTCAAGAACGGGACGGTCGAAAGCAAAGAGCTGAAAGATAGATAGCTGTAGCGATAAGAATATAAGAGTTGGCTCCGCTAATATTTCGGGTTGTGACTGAAACTCTATCACGTCAGATGATCCAGATCCTGACTAACTTACATGCTTTAAACCCCTCGTCAGGGCTGAGGACATTTTTTCGGTAATGAATAATAACATCAAGGAAAAGAGAAAAGAAGGTGACAGTATTAAGTCCATGATAGATGGAATCACGAGAGTAGTTGGGGACTTCCAATCTCTAGCATATCTTCCCGGAAACATGACAACCTAGTCCCAAACCACGTTAAAGAAGCTGAAACCCTGATAGGCCACTTCGCAACTAAATTAATGAAGAGGCTGGCATCCTCTCAACAGGCCATAGTGTATAATGTTCCGGGTACTATATCTTTATTATTATTATTAGTCCCTTGGGTTCCTAGTGGAACATAGGGCTTCAGTAGCACGTCTCCAGTGACCCCTACTCTCTGAGATCTTTCGAACCTGGCTCCACGACAGCCCACAAGCTCTCATTTCCTCCTCGCACGACCTCCTCCATGTCACCCTCGGACGTCCAACTCGTCGCTCCCCCTGGGGATTCCACTCGAGTGACTGGCCTGACGGGTGATGTCCTCAGTCGGCTTTCTCAGTGCATGGCCAATCCATCTACACTTCGTCCCGCATATTTGTTGGGTGATAGGTTCTTGGTTGGTTCGTTCCCAGAGTTCCTTGTTGCTTATTCTTTCTGGCCATCTGATCTTCAGTAGCGAGCGTAAGCAGTTGTTGATGAATTTCTGTGGTTTATTGGAAATCCCTTTCGTGACGCGCCAAGTCTCTGAACCATACAGGAGCACTGACTTGACGTTGGTGTTGAAAATCCGTATCTTGTTCCGCATGCTAAGTGCAGAAGATCTCCACACTGGTTTCAGGCTAATGAACGTCTGTCTTGCTTTTCCGATTCTGACTTTGACATCCTCGTCCGTCCCGCCTGTAGTTGAAACAGTGCTTCCTAGATAGGTGTAGGTGAAGGAGGTTACTTCCTTCAAGTTTCTCCCGTTGACGGTGATTGGAGTTTGTTGTTGTTGTTGGTGGTGGTGGTGCGGTATCTTCATCACTTCTGTCTTCTCTATATTCACCTGAAGTCCCGTCTTCGCTGCCTCTTCTATCAACTTGTCAGTTTTTGCCTGCAGATCTTCAAGTTTATGTGACATTAGGCACAAGTCATCGTTGGCGAAATCCAAGTCTTCTAGGTTCTTTTCCGCCGTCCAGCGTATCCCCCTCTTCTCGCTGCCTACTGTTTGCTGCATGATCCAGTCCACCACAATCAGGAATATCATGGGGGATAGTAGGCAACCTTGTTTCACTCCTGTCTTCACTTCACTTCAAAAGCATCACTGAGCTTCCCATTGTGAATTACTTGGCATGTGGCATCTTCATATAGTTGTTGAACGAGATTGATAAAGGTTTGCGGTACTCC
This sequence comes from Heterobilharzia americana, assembly GCA_944470555.2. Classification (NCBI taxonomy): domain Eukaryota; kingdom Metazoa; phylum Platyhelminthes; class Trematoda; order Strigeidida; family Schistosomatidae; genus Heterobilharzia; species Heterobilharzia americana. Next base: position 85,334,716 of record OX104130.1, on the reverse strand, counting down.
GTAGTATTGAAGCAGTTTCCAAATTACTTCTCGGTCTACGCTGTCGAAGGCCTTCTCAAAGTCGATGAAGTTGAGGTAGAGAGCTGGTTGCCATTCTATGCTCTGTTCTATGATGATGTGAAGCGTTGCAATTTGGTTTGCACATGATTTGTACTTCCTGAAGCCTGCTTGTTCCGGTCGCAGTTTTGAATCCAGTGGATCTTTAAGCCTCTCCAGGATGATGCGGCTTAATATCTTTCTGGCTTTGGGTGGACAGGAGAGTGATTCCGCGCCAGTTCTTGCAAGCACTGAGGTCTCCCTTCTTCGGCAGTTTGACAAGGTAACCCTTCTTCCAATCAATGGCCAGGTACCTTATCTTCCTTCCACACCTTCTGCAGTAGTGGTGTGAGCATGTCCGCTGTTGTCTCTGCATCTGTTCTCAGTGCTTCTGGCGGTATTCCATCTGGTCCTGCTGCTTTCCCGCATTTCAGTAGCTTTATGGCGTTCAGGACTTCCATTTTCGTTGGGGGATTAATGTTCACTTGTAATTCAGCGGCTGCAGGTGGTATTTCTGGACGAAGTGCAGGTGGTGGTCGATTCAAGAGCTTTTTGAAGTGATCGGCCCATTTTTTCCTTTGTTTCTCTTCTTTCATAATTAAATTTCCTTCTTCATCTTTTATTGGTTTCATCTGTGTTGATCTCTTCCCTGATAGCAACCTGGTTATTTGATACAATGTCGTCAGGTCTCTCTTACCTGCAGCCTGTTCTGCTCCACTTCCCAGTGTTTCGTAGAAGTGTCTTTTGTCTTTGCGTGCACTCTTCTTTACTTCTTTGTTCAGTGTTTTATGCACTGTGCTCAGTTCCTCTTGTCGTTGAGCGTCCTTGCACTGGTTTATCTTCTGCTTCACCATCCTCCTCTCCTCTATCAGCTTCCAGGTATCCATCGAGACCCATTCCTTGTCTTCTTTCTTCTTCCTTCCTAATACTGTTGTGCAGGTTTCTTTCCACATAGCTTTCAAAGACTTCCAGTGTTCTTCCACACAGGTTTCTTCAGGGATGTTGCTGGATATCTCCCATTTTGTCTTGATGGCTGCCTTGAAGATCTCCTTTGTAGTTTCATCCTTCAGTTTCCGAGTGTTGTACTTGAGTTGAGGTCTATCACCAGCTTCCTTGAAGGCTTTTAACTTGATTTCGAAGGTTCCTTGCACTAGATAGTGGTCTGAACCTACATCTGCTCCTCTTCTTGACCTTGTGTTAAGTAGACTGTCTCCATTTTCTTGAGATTGAGATAAAGTCGATTTGATTTTTAGTGTGTCCATTTGGTCAAATCCATGTCGCTTTGTGGATATCTTTGTGCCTGAACACACTGCCTCCAATCACCAAATCGTTGAATGCGCAGAATTCTGCAAACAATTCTCCATTCTCATTCATTTCACCTAGCGCCTCTCGACCCATGGTTAGTTCTCTTCCTGTGTTGTCCCCTCCCAGTTTGGCATTCATGTCACCCATTAGAATTTTGATATTGCCAACTGGGGAGGGGTCTTGTCCAGTGTTGATTGAAGTTGTCTGTAGAATTCCTCCTTTTTCTCTTGCTCTGCATTATTTGTAGGTGCATAGCGTAGCATTGTATGATTGTGACCTTCCTTCCTTCCTTTTGAGTTGAATCTTGCTGCCATGATCCTGGAGGAGATTGGTTCCCACTGCATGAGAGCCTTCGATGCTCTTGAGGACATCATGATAGCCACTCCCTCAGCGCGCTCGTGGTTGTCGTCTGGGTGACCGGAGTAGATTATTGATTCTCCAGTTGACAGTTTGGAGAGTCCACTCCCATTCCATCTGCCTTCGCAAATTCCAAGCACTTCAATGTGATACCTTCTCATCTCATTTGCAATCTGGGCTGCCTTACTGGGTTCAAACATGGTGCGGACATTCCATGTCCCCACGTTTACTTTCGCTTTCATCGAGAGAAGACATTGGCCAATTGGCTTCTCGAAGACTTTCACCAACTGGCGTCCTTTCGCCTCTCCGATTCCAGCGAGGAATAATTTTGTTTTTATTTTTTATATATCGTTTGTGCTTTGAAGTTTCTTAAGCGGTTAGATTTGTTTTACGGGGTAGGGTTGCTAGCCCTATGCCCAACCTTCCCTCTATACGGGGGCTTAGGACCGGCTAGTAACTAGTGAACTAGTTAACCAGGCGAGGTTACTATATCTTTGGATGTTGTCAATAAAAGGATATTAAACCTCTGTGACAGGAAGCCTATGCACATTGGCTTCAAACACCTCCGCAAGAAAGCAGCACGGTTAAGTTGCCCAGTTCTTTTCCACTTCACCGCCTCATATGGTGCTAAGAGTTTCATCAATTACCGGGACCATTTAAGACTAAACTGCAATTTTAAAACTGTTACGGTTGTACGGGACGAAACCCCATGTCGGCGTAGAAAACGAAGGAGAAAAAGTTCTATCACTTCAACACATGCAAACTCTGAAGGTACTACATGCATTGAGATACAGTCTAGCAGTGCCGCTATGACCATTGATGGTACTACGTCAGCCACTCTGGTAAAGAGGCAATCCCGAGTGGTCCTAGACGAAAGTGAACCGGACCCTTCAGTGTCTCATGAAACCCCAACTACCAGTGCCAGCCGCCCTAAGGTAACCGAAGACGAGGACCCTTTGTTTGACGGCAACGTCACCAGACACAAATCCGCAGGTAAAACAAAGCACTTTAGACATACGAAGCTCCCGAAAGAAGTCATTTTAAACGCATTTTGTCCAACGGTAGCGGAGAATACTTCGTGGCTAACATAGCTGCCACGGACAAAACCGCTACTGCGTCCACGGGAAGTAGGGCACCTCGAAAATACAACCCACCCGTGGGCGTGTTTCACACCTAGCCTCAACCAATAGAAAGACATACTACGACAACTTGGAGGCATCTGACACAAGATCACGTTTACCCAGCCATCAGAGACCCAACGGGATGCCATGTGGCATACCAGGTACCCTCATGTCACACATGTCACACATACCCCAACCAAACCTACGTCGGCACCCGAATGACCCTAGCCAGTACTATGGGAATGTATATAATTACCCCTTAATACTATCCCTACTTTTTTGGCCTCATGGAATTCTTTTGGGATCTCGCATAACACGTAGGACTCACGGTTCACAGAAGCTTCCCGCCCTCCAGAAGCACAAGCTTGGAGCTACCATCCTTGATTTACACCGGTCATATACCGCGCTGTGCGTCACCAGTAAGAACGAGCAACGCTTCAACTACCCACGTGTACCCTCGAAAAGCAGGTGATCACGAATTGTTTGGCGATAAAACTTCGCCAGCCACAGCACCATTCACCACCACTGAGTCTCACCGTATCCGCAACACAAGCATTACACAGTCTAATAAATTAAGTATAGGAAACTTCTCTAACCAACTAGATATTCTAAAACGTTTAACAAGTCATAGTAACCCCTTCAAATTTCTGCTCATCAATGCACGGTCGTTGCAGAAAAAAATTTCTGACTTTGGAACGACAGTCTTGCTAACTAAACCTACAGCGATATTAGTTACTAAATCTTGGTACCCTACCTCAGTCCTCGACGTAGACTCCTGCATAGATGGTTGTACCCTTTATCGCACCGACCGTGATCATAAGCGAGAGGGAGGTTGCGCGATGTATGCATGTAGTCTTGCCGCAGCTAATAGGATTCAAGATAGTACACCAAATTCTCTGTCTGATTCGATGCGGGTTAATATAGACGGTACTAACTATAAAGTATTCGTAAGCTGTTTTATAGAGCATTATGTTCATCAGGGACAACTGATGGGCTTACTGATCAATCATTTTTCCATGCTGCATTCATCAGCGTTGACTTCAAACTGAATGCAGGAGACTTCAACCTCTCTGAAGTTAAGCTGGAAAGCAGTTGTGGCCCACAACGCTACGACGAATGCTAACTGTCTTAGACTTTCGTAAATGGAAACAATATGTCCATTCACTCACAGGTAGAAACGGTACGCTGGACCTAGTCCTTTGCCGTGACATCTTCCCAGTCACCACGCGTGTTGGTGGAGAATTTGCTGGCAGTGACCGCAGAATGGTTTTCGGTTACCTACCAAACTTCCCTCATTGTGGGGAGAACAAGGAACCTATGAGGAATGTCTCGTATTGCGACTACAAAAGTACAGAATGGGAGGTGTCCATCCAACTCCTCAGGTGAAGCCCATAGGATGAGTACTTCTAAACAGCCGCTACAGAGATATGATACTATGTCTAGACATCGTTGCTCCTATGAGAGCGGTTAAGGTGAAGGAGAATAGGGACCAATACACCCATCGAATACTTTGCAACAAATTACGAAAACCATCTGTGCTATATCATGCCTCCGCAGACTTTCTTGTGTTGCACTCTACCTACGATACTTACCAAGTAATCAGGACGTTAAGTGCACAAGGCTTAATAGCCGAAGAGCTAAGTGCCCTCAAAAGTGGCCCTAGGATACATAGTCTGACCTCCCTTCTGAACGAACGTTTGCAAGCGTCAGGAGACATAGCCTAGTTATTACACAACGGGCTGGTCTGCTAAGATCCTCCCAAACTTCATGAACTATTTGGCGTTCGTGAAGCTCAGTCCTGTCACTCCTAACCCCACTGCTTTTAAACTGCTTACCAGGAGTTCTTGCGCCAACATAGATTTTACTGTCAAAAGTATCACAGAGGCCATCACGAACTTGCTACTATCGGCAGGTGTGGGAATAGACAACCTCAACTCAACTGTCAACAGATGCAGCAGTGACAATATATCTCTGTTCTTGCTTAAGATATTCACCCTATCAATGGAAAGTGGCGTATACCCCAATGAATAGAAAACCAGCTACTTAACACCTCGTTATAGGTCCGGAGACAAATCGAACGTCATCAGTTATGGACCCACTAACGTAACACTGCTCCTTTCTAAAATTGCGGAAAAAGTAATTAAGGGCAGCCTCTCTGATTACCTACTAACAGAAAACCTAATCACAAAGTTTCGGCATGGTTTCACAAAGAATAGGCCCTGAGTTACCTACCACTTTGATTTCTCCAATCTCATCACTAGTAACAGTGGGGCACGCAGAATCACTATTGTTCTATACTTTGATATGTCAAAGGCATTTGACAGTGTCTCACAGTATGCTCTTTAATAAGCTACAGTCAGTTGGTGTTCGCCACCCCTTACTCAGTTGGGTAAAATCAGTTCTTGATGATCGTGCCCGAATCGTGAAAGTAAATTCCGTGCGGCCTGTACTCAGACATACAACCAGCGGAGTTATACAGGGTAGTGTCCTTGGGCCTTTGTTGATTGTGGTTTGTATCAACAGTGCGCGTAACTACTTCAGTGAACGTAAAACATTCTTATACGCCTATGACCTGAAGGTTGTGTACACTTGCCGGTTTAATGAACTACGAGATACTCTGGATACTGCCTGACAGCCTATATCAGATCCAAGTCAAATAAACTCTTGGAGTGCACCATTCGTAACTTCTATGGCGCTGACTCGTGGAGACTACTCTGTAAAGTGTGCATTCAACCTCTTTTAGAGTATTGCCCGTTTATTCTCAGCGAACTTTGTAAAAGTGATAAACTGAAAGTCGAAGGGGTACAACGTTGCTTCACCCTTAGAAAACTAGGGGGTGACTCAAGTGTAAGCTACAAATCTAGTTGTAACATGCTCGGGTTAGAACCACTCTAGAAGAGGAGACTTAAACGGAGCCTCATACTTTATTATCAGTTGCTTCATCAGCGCTTGCACTACACTGGTCCGCAAATTGAGCTAATTATAACGTCAACTTACGTAATCAAAAAACATCGATTGAAACTGAGTGTTGCACGACGAGCTCTTCACTTGATAGGCTACCAATAAATGATAAGTCTATCTCTCATTTGGCCACCATCTATGCAGTCTAGGCTGATGAGGACATATTTGGACCTGTAAATGTATGAAACGGAATTATTATAGTCCTGGGGTTTCTCCGGCACTGATGGGTTTGCGACTGCCTACAAGGGGTGAGTGCTGGTTCCCCACCTCATTAGGATGAGCCTAATGTACATTGGTTTCCCCTCAAAGCTACTACGATACACTCCAGATGCAGTAATTTTTAAAAAATCTTATAATGGAAAAACTGTGTAGTCAATCACACATGCATACATGAAGGTGTACATAAGGTTCGAATAGGTCTAAGAGCATGGAAACTTCTCTCTTTTCCAAGCTGGACTGTATAGCATTTCCTTTTTCCATATTTTCTCTTGCCCCTTCTTTCTTCTTCCGCTTGCAGCAGCAGCTCGGTAGGGATTGCTCGTGCTGAATTTCGATGTGAACTTAATTACTTAGCGGAGATAATACCTGCCGTTCGACTCCAAGACTTGTTGGACTACTCCCAATCTTTCGCGGTTTCTGAACCATCTTCAAGATTGGCTTACCTACTGGTCAGGATTCTTCAAGTGACTAACCACCCTAACTTTCCCAGCAGTTAAAGCAGCACAAGTTTTCTGAACAAATGAATGAACCAGAGACCAATTCACTTATCGGCTCGGAACGTGACTTACCTGCAGTAGCTCCACACTTCGTATGTTCTAGTACTCTATATCAAGTGATTGTTTCAAGTAAAAGTTACTATGTATCAAATACACTTCTTGAGTGTCGCCACTTACGCCAATATGAAAGATGCCTGAAGCCTATGTATAAAGCTGCCACTTGGACTACTAGCTGTCTCCACGCAAATTTTCATTTACCACCACCAGTGGGATTAATGTATATTACCTTCAAACATAAAATGGTGAACTGGAGATGCATCGGTTCAGACACTCGCCTTGGTTATATGACTGTGGATAATTACTGATGCTCGTGATTGTATACATGGATCCTTTGTGGTTAGCGAAGCCAAGAACTGAAGAACTTTCTGATGAGTGGATGGTTATATAACTAAATAACAAACTATGTAGATGGACTAACAACGTCGGCTGGTTATAACGCAAAAGCTTCGAACATTGGGCGCTTTCGTTATTGATAGTGGAACCTATCTGTGTAGTGGTAAATGAAAATCCATGCCCGTTCGCTGATTTTCAGCAGGTTTTAATAAGGTTATACACATCAATAACTTGGTATGTGGATTCTATAATGCCAAGCACTATTCTGTAAACTTTCAAAAATTATCGATTCGGCGGTGCTTGTAGGCTGGTACCACTCATGTTACATCCGTTATATGAGAACAGGAAATTTTGCTGCTTTCACTCTGACGTTCCGCATACATTGAAAACCGGTAGTTTTTCTTTTTCTCACAACCACGATCTTCTACTTTTTTAATGGTTTAACGACCTCGCCCCTGTTCTATTCACGATCTGTAAAATCTTGTAGATTTTGGGACATATATCGATGTAATGATGACCATAAACCGGCTTCTCTCATGTTAAATTAATACCGTGGGAATAAAATACTTGTTTATTTATCTATTTGAATCGAAAAATGAGTTCGCAATGGTCACACAGAACAGTGACGCAAGATTTACTTTGCCGCATTTAAGACGGCTGTGGTGGAGTCTCATTTTTCTACTTGTTTTCCTTTAGCCCGTGTGGCTCTGCTCTTATTTCCTGAGGGAACAAGTTCAGGCTTACTATTTCTAACGACAAAATAGAGGTCAGACACCTTGACTGAAATTTAACTGGTCGAGCCTAGGGAGCAGCTCCTCACTCATCTTTGATATCTTTTTCAAAAGTTATTGTTATTCTTCTATGTAATGCTGAAATCACGGGGTTAATTATATTGCGCCTAGCCCAAAATGTGCCACTTGATGCTAGCAAGGTGATGTTCACCCTGAAATTAACGTCATGACAAGTCAACTACCCCATGCTATATTGCTGTATGGTATTACCTGCAGACGGGCATTGTTATTACAGCGTACAAAGATGAATGCATCCTTGCCTTCTTACGCTGATTGTTCACGTCTAGTTTGAAGCTTATGGTGTGATAGGTTGTTCTCAACCTAAGTAGTCTAATGGCGAAGTTTTTAATAAAGTCGTCAAACCTCGCTGTATTGTAACCACCGAAACGTGGTTTACGTCAGACGCCCGAAACTTCATGCCCATATTGGACAGCTGCGACGTTGCTGATGAGCGTATAAACGAAATATTCAGGCTGCTGCAGTGCTTTATCGTTTGCACAATAGTGGGCGGTGATTCTAACATACGCAGCGTCACATGAGAGGCCATCTGGTCCCGAACCACTTTTTCCCTCCTTTGAAACCAATAGATGGATTAAAATAGCTAGTAGATCCACCAGAAGGAATAGTATATGAGATCCATTTTTTAAACGATGAACCACTTTTCGCCATACACAAGTAGTGGATTTCCAGAACGTGACCACAAGATGCTAGCCTGCCAACTTCCACCATGCAAGCGCATTCTGACGTCCCTTAGGCTTACAGCACTCGTTCGTGGGAATTTTATGGATATTAACTGGTCATATTCACAGTGCGTGACACACCCCTTAGATGAGAACCAGTGTATTTTCGTCCAGCAGTCTGAACAACTCTTTTGCAGACTTCAACTTTAACTCATACTTCTGCTTCTATCTTGCCAACCCAAAGAAAACCCTGAAGTCAAGTAGTACAAGAAAAGGCTGTTGCAACGATAATAGTCATGCACTTCGAATAATGAATTATGCGGACCCGTGCAATTTTTAAGGGCAATATCTAAATGTTATTTCATTGTTGAAGCTGTAAAAGTTTAAAAAGAAACAAACCATCGCGCCATACAAAGTCTTCCGGAGTAAACAATTCTTCAGATATTGCCTGCCACAAGTACTGGATGAGAGCGATATTACTGAACAACAGTGGTGAAAATTAGTGAGGGCATAATCACCCGGTGTGAGAAGCAATAATGAGTCATGAAATCGAATACTTATACTCTCAGGTCAGCTGGCTAGAAGGTCGATTTCGAGCAGTGCAACGTAAGATGACGGAGAATCAAAAGGCATGGATTCTTGGTCGTATGCCTTCAGCCTGGTGACTTCGATCAGACCATGGTAGGCATCGTGGTTGAATTTTGTCAAACGCTGGGCTATTGATTCTGGGAATTATGAGCAGCTATAGATCACTCCCGTAATGGGTTCGCGAGAACCCTAAGATGATACAAGCCGGAAGTAAAAACCAAGTGGTTTCACTACCAGCGGAACCCTCCAGATGGGCTCGTCGCAAAGAGAGGCCCCTCATCGTTCGAACTTATTATTATGTGTCGTTGTGGACAAAAAATGCGATGAATTGAACTGTTAGCTGATCACGATCCACAGTGTCCTTTGACGTTCCGTCCAGTGCCCATTGCACACGAAACAGAAGGGAAAGTCTTAAATACCTTAATTATAGCAAAGACCTATAGGAAATCATATCAAAAGTAGATTTTGCGACCAGTTGTATTTCGTTTTTTGAAAAAGTACAATGACGTGGTAGCAAAAATTGGCACAAGGTAGATAACATGCTGAAAAACTTCCGCATTCCCAGCTGAAAGTGTCTCGAAAAAAGGTTCAAAGTTAAGAATAAATGGCACACTTTCGCTTGCACTACTCGGTTGCATATGTCCTGAGATAATCCAGTAACCTCACAGTTTGACCTGATTCTGTTTTTGTTGCGCATGTGATTTTTGTATCTATGTGTTGCCAGACACATCGTCAAGAGTTACGGCTATTCAGCTAACCAAGCACCTCAGCAAGATCAACGTTTTTGATACGTTTTGTAGAAGCCATTCCAGACAAGGCATCGGCTACAGATTTATTTGCTGCAGATATGCAGCAGATGTCAGACGTGAATTTGAAAAGTTGATCCAGTTTTCTCGACTCACGTGGGGAGCATTTGTCAGATGCTGAGCCAAGAAAGAAGGTAGACGGTTTATGTTCTGTAAAAGCGACGAAGTCGAGACCCTCAACCAAATGTTAGAAGCGGCGCATAGACCAGTGCTTAACTAGGAGTTCCCCGTCAAACGTGTTGTACCTTGGAAGCTGTATAATGGACGTAACTTAGTTGGTTGAAGTTAGACGGCAAGTTTGTTACAGACATCATACGCATACCTGAATGACTCATCGAAAGGCTTAGTCCTTCCTTCGTTGGTTGTAATAGCAACCTCGCAACACAGAGTGAAACTGACAGGCATGCAATCTTGGTGACCACGTTTGATCTAAATAATGTAGTTGAGGCAAGAAACTGGCCTGGAGTTTACCTTATTGGGGGAGGAGGTGAGATACCCGACTTTTTGATTAAGAACAGCAGCGCAAACCTTTATATATTGTTTGTGGAAATCCTAAGCCGGTTCAAAAATTCTCGTACCTTCCCAGTTTCACAGAAGACTAGCCAAGTCATTCTGTGCCTTAAGAAAGATTCCAGACTCATCCCTGGAAATTACCGCCCTGTCAGCTTAATGTCTTTCCTTTCACGTATTATGGAGAAAGTGCTGAAAAGTGCAACCTCCCATCGTCATTTTGAACACAAACTTAGGAACGCCAAAAAGTCTTACCTACGTTAAGGGACCCCTTATCATAACATATAAAAATGATAAATGCTCTTGCTTTATATCACGGAAAATCTTCCCGTTTGTAGATGACCTGAAAATATTGTGCACACTCCATCCTAATCACTGTGGCGGCATCATACAAAAAGATCTTGATGATCTACAAAGTTAGTGTGACGTGTGGCTGCTGCCGCTGAATACACAGGACTCTGGCTCGGTGCGCCTTGGTGAACCGAGTGCATCAACTAATCCTCGACTAAACAGCCTTGCAGAACAACAGTTGAACAGCATTTGCAACCTTGGGATAAGTTATCTGGGTGACATTTCGTCCGCAAAAACAAGCAATGAGCAGTGCATTAAATCACCCTGCCCCGTTGGCGCCATCAACGAAGTGTTTACCTGGCTTAAACCATTCTGGTTCATCTTAAGGTGTGTGTGCTACCACTGCCGTAATACTGTTCATCATGTTTGGTCGCTTATGATCTACTAAAAACCAGAAAATACAGGGAAATTAATTACAGGGCTTATTCCCTCTGGTATATCATGCAGGAGCAGGTGTTCCACCGATCCACTAGAGCCCATGTGGCCAAGATAGGGAAGCTTAAACCTCAACATTTTCTATACAGTCCTACATCACGTTGACAAAGTGAAGCTCATCGGTAGCAAACCTAGTGATCTTAGATACCAATGTCATCCAGTCACATTACTGCATGCGGCGAAATAGATCTTTCATTTTTTACAACTCTTTGCCCCAACCTTCAGAATAGACTTCCTCATGATTGTCCCACGCTGCAAGACTATGCCCCAATTTTAACCGACTGTGAGCCACTCCATAGATGGACCAAGAGCATATTGGATTCGTAGTGTACCTTACATAGATGGCAGTACATTACTCGATGACCCAGCAAACACCTGGAGTCAAACGCGCCCTAATCAGACATAACACCTTTTTCGCTTCCATGCTGTTTTCACTTCTTTCGGATTAAAATTAGCAAGGAGCTTTAATAAGAACCTTCTGGTCCACTTTCCTAGATCTTCACTACCATGTGCGTATTCACGGTCAATGTATCGCTGGTGCTAGTTGTTGGCCCTGATTCTGACTCTCCTTCAGTTCAGCTTTACATAATTACTCTTATCCGCTTCTTTTTGTAAAGAGCTTGTGGTCTTTATGTCGTTAAGTGGCACATGTAACTTTTGCATGATACACTGGAATAGACTAAGGTGTGAATGAGGGTATAATGATAATATGTGTTGTCTGGCTTTGTGACACGTACCGAGGAATGATAGAATTAGTAATGTAGACGTGGTCTGGGTGAACTGAGAGTGGGTTAAAATATTTTCAAACCGCTAACTTCACTGAGCGTAGCATGAAAATATTTAAAAACAATTTGTAAAAGATAACAAGGTGGTGATAGCTGACTGGCAGGCATGATGGTGGGAGGTGCACTTAGGCTGGCCTTGCCATTGTGGCAGTACCTTAGTCCAACCTACGGCCCTTATAGCAGTGGTTTCTGAATGCAGAATAAAAATGGCGACAGAACATTGGAAAACGAAAGTGAGGTGCACCGAGAATATACATTCTTCCTGTCCAGTACCTCAGCCCAATCTGCACCGTCATGTTGCCTCTGTCGCCCTGACGTGGTAATGCTCAACACTATGGCCATCCCTCTTCCGATGACTACATTAAGCGGGTTCACTACTGGGACAAAAAGCAAGTCTTAAGTGTTCAAAAATCTCATGTTACTAACGTAAGCTAGTTTTCTGCGTGCTCGATTCCATATCCTCCTGTCTATCTATTCTATCGCGATATTTCTGTCCTTAGCTTCATTTTCATTGCCTGCATATGTAGCTACATGCTCTTCCGCATAAGCTGGTGTCTAAACACTTGACTTGAGACATTGAATCAGGTAAATGTTGTACTCATTACAGTTGACTGGCCTGTATATATATGTATGTATACACACATGTGTATACATATATATATGTATCATGATTGATGTACCTTTAAACAGGGTTTCTTAGCCCGATTTGTGCTTGGCCTGCTGTTTGCCTTGGTTATTCATTTTTCAGACCCGATTAGTCAACTCCTTATTCTTGAGGGATTCTGTCAGTCTTAGCCGTCAGATTATACCATGTCATCAGAACTTCATGGAGAGCCTATAGGGTTCATGGTAGTGGCCGTACCACCCGCCGTGTCTTCCAGAATGCTTGGTGGTTCAAACAGTGCTTCAATAATTCGCAGTTTCCAACTGAACTTGCAGAATGATGATGCTGGTACTCAGCCATTTTACTCTTTGTTGTCCGCGAGACAATAATTCTCCGTCTATCCCTGAACTCGTCTCTTAAATGCCTTAGAAAGCGATTCTCAATATATTGCATGTTAGCGATCAAAACGGAGAAATACATATCGCCAAACTGATCCTACTTGCAAAGCGGTTTGCTTTCATATAACCTATTTTGTGTGAAAAATGTTTCATTGTCGCATGATGTCACTTTATAATTTAACGCAGTTTCCAGAGTACTGCCGAAAGAAAACCTTACAAATGTGGGAGCCTGTGTTTCACGGCTTCCTGATGTGGATGCCCCTTGATTAAAAGGATGTGATGCTACGTCACTAACTATCTGAAAATCTTTGAAACACGATCACATTTTGGGTGATGATGGATTTTGACCTCATAACTTAAGGTGAACACTATCAGAACCATGGAAATCTGTGTCAGTCTCTCGTGTCGCGAAGACATAGGCTATCAAATTTGCCTCGAGTGCAGCTTACAAAGGCAGCCGAACGATGCCATACCAAGGTGACACACCGATAACCGCTCAATAAAAGAGGCAGGATATGCATTTCCCGAAGTCGAAGTATTCTCAGTGAACTCTAATGAACACCCGGCAGCTTTCATAAAATATTAATCGACGGCGAATTCAGTATTCATTGAAAAGGAAATTGTTCCATAGTTACCTCTGAACTTCATTACGGGCACGGCAAGTTGCCCAGATAAGCTGACTCCTGGCGTATTATCAGAACCAACAGGTTTCATCGACTGGCTGTTCTCGGCACCGATAGGACACTTTTATCGGCCGGTTCTACAAGACAGAGCCAAGGTATTTAGTCACGAACCGTCATCCCATTTGTCTAACCAGAACAGTCGTCAAACTATTGGAAAGCCCCGTCTGTAGCGCAGTTCTAAAATATGTCAAGTGAAGTGGAGTCCTGGTTACTGAGCAACACGGTTTTAAGACCGGTCACTTCTTCCCGGCGAACTTTCCCATTGCAAGAGAACTATGGGCAGTATCTACCGGTGCAAGTATATCTGTGGGTCCATGAGTTATCGCTTTCAGTGAGACGTTTGATAAAATCTCTCAGCCAGATCATCCAACGAAATCGAGAAGTTTGGGCATTGGCAAGAAAGTCAGGGAACAGGCAAAAGGCTTTCTCATTGGAACAAAACAGAGATCCAGGGTTAATTACGTACTCTCGGTAATCAGGGGAGAGTGGCGTACCAGTGTACATTTTCAGGCCACCCACACTTCCCACTCTATGCAAAAACATTTGAGTTTGACAAAAAATACTCTGAGGTGGCTGGCGGTCTGGAAGTTTCTACCTGTCTTAATTTTAGCAACCGTCTTGATCCGGATTTTGGATGAGATCTACTGGGGAACAAAAAGCTTCAATGATTAGTAAGAATGTCCTTTTTATCTTCTCTCGTAGAAACAGTGGGATTTACCGTTTGTCTGGGACTGAGCAGTCACAGGCCTAACCAAACTGTACTGTCGTATCGAAGCCATCTAAGCGTTTCAACGTCATAAATGACTAGATATTCCATAAGGACGGCTTTAATGGGTGCACGGCGGAAATAGGAAGGGGCGAAGCGAACCGCCAGGTATACGTACGAGACAATTTGGTTGAATCATGGGGGCTTTTACTCACCAGTATATAGGACATTGACATTTTAGAGATCCGCTACACTGAGACATGAATGACCTACTAGCTTGGGAATCCTAATATCACTTCTGTCGAACAGAAGAAATAAGTCGCCCCGGTTAGGCACGCGAATTATTACGAGCTTAAGTTTTCTGGAATTCAGCCTTTTAAAACCAGGGGAATGCTACGGGGTTAGAATCCCTAAGCATCTTGGGGGACTGATGCAGTTAACCCGCTGTTGTCGAAAAAAACGTATCAACCCCCTATGCATCCGGAGGGCAGACCTATTCGGACACCCCCATCCAAAACCTAGATCGTCTTATGACTGGAGAAGATCGGTAGTTGTCCCAGTGTAGGAAGTTGGAAATAAACGTACTACCTTTAACCGCAGACCCAGTCTCTTTGCATGCGAAAGTTAGATGAGGGCAGTAACTAACGCGTTTCATGACCATTCACTGAGTAACTCAATAGTGATTGGCTCTTAATACAAGTTTTCACCTAGTAGCTAATGCAACACCAATTTGGTGGTAGGCTGGAAAAGCTAGACTCTCTCTGCTGGGCAGAAAAACTCACCCATACTCTGCTGCTCGACTTCTCAAAAGCCGTGGTCGGGTTTGGTTGCAGTTTGTTAGGTGAAAAACTCTCAGCCGGTTTTTTGATCCTTGTTTTTTTTCTCACATTATAAGTTGGACGTGAGAAAGCCAGTTTACAGACTCCATTAAATCGATAATGGTTACTAAGACGACAGCTTTTGAACGGTCCTTGGTGACAGAGAGGGCAGGCAGGTAAGCTCCATCAGAGCACCTTAGCAGTCTTAGTAACTTTTGTAATCAGTTGCAACCAGATTTGGTTGCCAGTGCTGATTGGAGTGTTTAGGAGTTCTTCTTTGATTCACTGCTGCTTCTTGACTTTCTGGATGACTCGCCAACAACCCTGGTTCCTCATCACCTGAAAATTTGAAGATTCGGAAGGAAAAACAAAGACCAATGGATGTCCGTCTTCAGTGTTAATCTACCCGAAATCCCGAAGTAAGTAGGTAGAAGCATGCGTCGTTCCAACATGGAAAGTCTAGGATAATACTGGTAAACATATACAGGTATAATTCCGCTTCTTGCTACGTAGGTTAATCAGACGTCTCTCACCTGGACACTTAAAAAGCCTTTGGATTGCCGCTGAAGACGCACTCGTAACTTCCACTCGCTCTCACCTTGCGCTGAAGAAGACTTATGAATGTGTGGCAAATGTATCTGCAGTGGGTATTCTCACATATTGATTTCTGATTTTGGCGGTGATTCGAGCAAAATTACCGCCCATGATCACATTGCATTTTGAAAAATCTTGAGCACCAATGCCGCAATAACACTGAAACCAATTGTCTCTTTGCACATACTGGATGCGGACCATTCTGTAGCGGCCAGAATCCAATAATCTTGGCCCGAACGCGAGAAATAACTAGGCGGTGCCAACTGACGTGAATCTGACTAGTTCCTGCGTTCTGCTGTATAGCTTCCTAACTTCCGCGGGTGACGCAAAGTCAAAGGTTGGATTAAAGTATCAAAACACGGTTTGTAGCAATTCAATAGTAGATTCGTAACAAAATCTGTGGTACTCAACAGTGCCGTTGGGTAGCTATGCAGTTCAAAACGTTCTCGGGTGCAAATACGTACTGTCGGTCAATAGGAATATTCCCGACAAAAGGGATCAAAACTCTGCCTACACGAATCAAATCGACAAACAAACGTTCCCAGTAGACAGTCAAAGACAAACAGTCAAATCACAGCACAACCGTAAGTTGAACCAAAACAAAATGTCGGGCGCAGTAAAACGACATCACCTTGTCAACAACACTCCAGCGTCATATAATAGGAAAGTGAAACATTTACAATAAGTCTCAAAAATACAAAGGCAAATACCGAGTGCAAAGTCAAATAAGACAGTCAAACAAGCAAATGATATTACACCGGCTAGGGTCAAAGGTACACCATCCATTACGAGGGTAAAATCGTTAAAATAAATGTCAACACAATCAAATAAGGGTGATCGGGAGGGATTTCCGTTACACATTCCACGTGGTTACTGCTAGCTTCAAAATTTCCGGTTTACTTCCAATTACGGCCCCAGTTCCCATTCGTATTGTCTTCTGTTTTCTCATAGTTTAACGCAGGTGGACCAAAGGTACCTGAGCCGATGAGTAGAGCGATATTATTTCGGGAAAAATTCACAAATTAGAATAAGTCAAAATCACCCTAAATTTTGAAGTTATTTGTAATTACCTATGATAATTTTACTCAAATTTTGCCAAAACTAAGTAACACCACTGTGAGAAAATATTCACAAACTGATTCTACTCACAAGCCAGAAAATTTCATGGATGTAGAAGTCCAAGAAGTATAGGAGTTTCTTCTTGAAGGTTTTGAGGATGACTCCAGGCCCATGCGCCAAGCTTTATGGAGTGAAGTGTTAACAACAACGTGGTCTCCGCGTGAATTGGAGCGACTTCAGAGGCTGCCTTAGCAACGGTAGAAATAACCAAGCAGGTTTTGGCACTCCGCTTAGAAGGGTTGTTTGTTGTGAAATAAAGAAAAGTAAACAGTTATCCCAGCAGTTACACGGGTGAGCCTTAAAGTCGTCCAAAGATTGTTGGAATACATCCGCAACATCATAGAAGAATTACTGAATTCGAAAGGCAACGATCTACGCACATGAATCAAATGACGTTGAGGTATAAGCAATTAGGATTTGTCCTGGTGCGAACTTGACAGACGCAAAGACCAATCACTAATTATTCGAACTTGTTATATACCCACGAATACGAGACCAAGGAAGAACACGATAGCGTAGTCGGATGGAATAGTATATTTGGATGGTTATGCCAAAATACCGATGCGTTCCAACTAACTGGCTAGAGAGTCGAATACGAGCAATGCAACGTAACACGACAGCGTGCCAAATGGCGAGGATGCTTGACCGGGTGCCTTCAGCTTAGCGAGTCCAGTTAAACTATCAAGGTCAGCATCAATGTCGAAAGTCGTCAAACCCTAGGCTATTGATTTTGGGGAAGTGTATGACGCTACAGATCACTCCCCCCTAGTGGGTTCGTGAGGACCCTAAGACGATACCAGCCGGAAGTAAAAACCCAGTGGTTTCTCCACTGGTAAAACTCTTCCGATGGGCTCACTGCGTGAGGTGGCCCCTGGTTGTCTGAACTTATTCTAGGGTGTCGTGGCGATTAAATAATAAAATACAATAAATGAAATTGTACGTCGGTCGCGGTCATCTGTTCCTTTCGACGTTCCGTCCAGTGCTCGTTGCACCTGGAATATAAATAAAAGTCTTTAATACCACGAAAACGTTGCGTAAAAATGGGAATTATTTATATATAAACATATCGAAAAATAAAAATTTACGCTTATCTTCGCCGGTTTTTAGTTTTTATTACATGGTAATAAAAATTGATATAAAAAGGCAAAGTGTACGAGGGTTTGTGCACTGCCGGTAAATAAGAAAAATAGTGCCTCGAAAAAAAGAAAAAATATGGTTGGCACACACACAGCTAAGTTGAATATGACTTCAGGTACTCTGGGAACCTGACGGTTCGACCTGATCGTGTTTTTTGTTGCGCCGATGGTTGTTGCAGCTGTGCATTACCAGGCACATCGTCGAGAATTTCGATAATTGAGTCATCCGTCGGTCGGATGTAGCGAGCTGAAACGTCACTTACAATGGGGTTGCCTTCGAAATAAGCTGGTTTCAAACGGTCGATACTGACAGTATCTTCACGTCTATCTCGCTCAATTATATAGAATTTCTCATGTCGCTTAATCACTTTGAACGGCCCGTCGTAGGGTGGTTCAAGTGGTCGACGAACAGCGTCGTGGCGAACAAACACGTGTGATGTCTTCTGTAAACTGGGGTGGACGAAAACATCAGTCGTTTGCGGTCTAATCGGAGAAGGCCTAACTGAACGCATTGCGTTTGTAAGCCTAGTCACGTAAGATGCCCTGTCGGAAACATGTTTGAAAGTTGAAGGGGAAACAAACTCACCTGGTAGGCGAAGAGTGGTCCCATAGACGAGTTCTGCAGGAGTGCATCCAGCATCAACTTTCAACGCGTTACGAATACCTAGTAGGACTAGAGGCAGAGCCTCGGTCCACTGAGGTATGTTTGTAGCTGAAAGGGAAGCTTTCAGCTGTCGATGGAAACGCTCTACCATGCCATTTGCTTGTGGATGGTAGGCTGTCGTTCGGAACCGAGTGCAACCTAAAAGTGCCGTTAGAGCGTGAAATAGTCCGCACTCAAATTGGCGCCCACGGTCGGTTGTGACGTAGATGGACATCCGAAGTTCGCGATCCATCTTTCGACGAAAACACGAGCAACTGTTTCGGCAGTAATATCTTTAATGGGTACTGCTTCCGGCCATCGTGTGAAACGATCAACACAGGTGAAAAGGTAGGTACATCCATTAGATTCTGGTAGGGGTCCTACAATATCTATATGGACGTGGTCGAAACGCATGTCTGGGGCTAGAAATGAGCCTAAAGGGCTTTTCGTGTGTCGCGTGACTTTACACTTTTGACAAGCTAAGCACGACTGGGCCCACTCCTTAACGTCTTTGTTCATCCCAGGCCAGCAGAAACGTTGTGCGATAAGCCTAATGGTGGCTCGTACACCTGGATGAGAGAGTTTGTGCAACGTATTGAAGACGTTGCGTCGACAACTCTTCGGAACTATTGGGCGTGGTTGACTAGCAGAGACATCGCACAAAATTGCATCCTTGTCTGATCCAACAGGACAAAGTCGCAGTTTGAGAGTTGTGGACGACAACTCATGATGCAGCTCAAGGTCTTCCTTTTGACGCCGAGCTAGTTCAACGAGATCAATACCCTCGATATAGTTTATCGAAGCTATTCGAGATAGTGCGTCGGCTGCGGAGTTGTTTGCTCCAGAAATGTGGCGGATGTCTGACGTGAACTGGGAAATGTAATCCAGCTGTCGCGACTCACGAGGGGAGTATTTGTCAGACGCCGAGCTGAGGGAAAAGGTTAACGGTTTGTGGTCTGTGAAAATAATGAAATCACGACCTTCCACAGAATGTCGAAAATGGCGTACAGAACAGTACATGGCTAGGAGTTCCCTACCAAATGTACTGTATCTTGTTTCCGCGTCTTGCAGCCGCCTCGAGAAAAAGGCTAACGGTTGCCACTGGTTGTCAGTCAACTGTTGCAAAACTGCTCCAATTGCTGAATCAGATGCATCAACAGCAATACTCAGAGGAGCATTGGGGTCATGATGCATAAGCATGGTTGCGTTCGAAATGGCTTCCTTGACTTTAGAGAAAGCAAGTCTAGCCGCGTTGTCCAGAGACACGAACTTCGCAGTTCCTCGAAGTAGATCTGTGAGTGGTCTCATGACAGAGGCACAGTTAGGGATAAACCTTCGGTAATAACTTACCAGGCCATTGAAAGTGCGGAGATGTTTCACAGTGGTCGGCTCTGGATAGTTTGTGATAGCCGCCACTTTATCTCTCAATGGGCGTATACCTTTGTTGTCAATGGTATGCCCAAGGAAGCTGAGTGATTCAACTCCTATTTCACACTTCTGTAAGTTAACTGTGATGCCATGTTTTTTGAGTCTTTCGAATGCGAGGTCCAAATGTTTAAGGTGTGTTTCCTTATCTGGACTCGCAATTAGACAGTCATCTATGTAGACATGAACAAAATTCAGACCACGGAAGACGTCGTCCATAAAGCGTTGGAATGTTTGTGCTGCATTCCGAAGACCAAAAGGCATGCGCAGGAATTCAAACAGGCCAAAAGGAGTAATAATGGCTGTTTTCGCGATATCTTCTGCTGCCATAGGTATCTGGTTGTACGCTTTGACCAAGTCGATTTTGGAGAAAATGTTCATGCCGCATAAGGTTGCGGTCAAGTCGTAAACGTGGGGTATAGGGTAGCAGTCCGGAGTTGTTTTGGCGTTAAGCCTTCGGTAATCACCGGTCGGACGCCAGTCGTTGCTATCCTTTTTGGGAACCATGTGCAATGGCGATGCCCAAGGACTGTTTGACGGTCTGATAATGCCCAGTTCGAGCATATGGTCGAATTCATTTTTCGCCGTTTGCAGCTTATCGGGGGCTAAACGGCGCGCTTTGGATGCCACAGGTGGACCTGTGGTTGTGACGTGATGCATAACATTGCTGGTTATGCACGGAAGAGTGTGTTTCGGTTGTTGTAACTCTGGATATTTCTCCAGAACTGCCTGGTAGGACGCGTCGCCTGATTGTTTAGTCCTAACGATGGCTAAACTCGGACCTACATAGGTGGTGCCGCCAATAGATAACTTTGTGCTGTTATCTATCAGTCGTCGACGGCGAGCATCTACGAGTAGATCGTAATGGTTTGGCAAATCTATGCCAATGATGGGCATAGAGACGTCTGCCAGGAGGAAGATCCAGTGAATAGGTTTGCGTAAACCTAAGTTGAGGTAGGCATACCGTCTCCCGAATGTCGCGATTGCCTTGCCGTTGGCTGCTTGAAGATTGAAGGATGGGTCAAGATGACGCTCCTTTGTCGTTGCTGGAAGAACGCTAACTTCTGCGCCGGTGTCGACGAGGTAGCGGACTTTCGTTTTAATATCGGTGACGTAGAGCAAACGGCTTTTTCCGCCGGCTACGGTTGCCGTGAGCACGTGCCGGCGTGACCGTTTCCCGAGTTTGTGTCCTTCTTAAAACGGCATGGTTTACGACATTTTCTGGCTTCATCCCCGTAAGTGTTATGAAACCAGCACCATTCAGGGTTTTCCACCCTGTTGGGTTTCGTTTTAGGGCTACCACGCGACTTGCTGCGATGCGCCAAGGTGCGTTTCTGTGAAGTGCTACGTGATCTAGGACTTCGAGATCGTAGCAACCGTTTCACAGAGTTGCACAACTTGGTCACCTCCGAATCCTGGCGCTCTGGTTTGTCGCAGATAGAATATACGTTGGAGACGGGTCTGCTGGATATCTCCAGTATTTTATCTGCTGAGGCTGCCAGGTCGTCGAGTGGGACTGACTGGAGTGTCACCAACACGGTTTGCACCGGTTGTGGTAGTTTCGAGAGAAATAGTTCTCGGAAGAAACCATCGTCAAATGTTCGTGCACCGATTACTTCTCGCATGCGTGCGAGGACTTCAGTAGCTGAGTGGCTGCCTAGCTCGATGTTACGAAGCAATTCGTCTAGACGTTGGCGATCTGTGAGATCGCTTTTCTTCAAGAGTGCGGCCTTTAGAAGTGCATAAGGGTCACTTACTTCAGGATTAAACATGTTTGCTGTAACATACCTGTTTAATTCTCGCGGTAGTGAACGTATGACAGCAAGAAATCGAGATTGAGGATCTGAGACACCCTGTTCTCGAAAATCGGCCTCGGCATACAGAAACCATGTTTCTGCATTGTCTGGCCAATATGGCACGAGTTGGATCGTGTTCGAGGTCGGCTTAATACGAATAAGCTTGGGAGTGTGGTCGGACATGAGAAAGTGTAGTAAATGGATATATAAATGTTATCGAAATGAAAACAATAAACAAATATAAAATGGAACAGGCTCACCAATTCAATACTTCTTATTGGTCGGGATATGTGATCACGTCGGGATATTTGATCACGTCGGGCTCACCAATTTAGGATTTGTCCTGGTGCGAACTTGACAGACGCAAAGACCAATCACTAATTATTCGAACTTGTTATATACCCACGAATACGAGACCAAGGAAGAACACGATAGCGTAGTCGGATGGAATAGTATATTTGGATGGTTATGCCAAAATACCGATGCGTTCCAACTAACTGGCTAGAGAGTCGAATACGAGCAATGCAACGTAACACGACAGCGTGCCAAATGGCGAGGATGCTTGACCGGGTGCCTTCAGCTTAGCGAGTCCAGTTAAACTATCAAGGTCAGCATCAATGTCGAAAGTCGTCAAACCCTAGGCTATTGATTTTGGGGAAGTGTGTGACGCTACAGATCACTCCCCACCTAGTGGGTTCGTGAGGACCCTAAGACGATACCAGCCGGAAGTAAAAACCCAGTGGTTTCTCCACTGGTAAAACTCTTCCGATGGGCTCACTGCGTGAGGTGGCCCATGGCTGTCTGAACTTATTCTAGGGTGTCGTGGCAATTAAATAATAAAATACAATAAATGGAATTAGACGTCAATCGCGGTCATCATTTCCTTTCGACGTTCCGTCCAGTGCTCGTTGCACCTGGAATATAAATAAAGGTCTTTAATACCACGAAAACGTTGCGTAAAAATGGGAATTATTTATATATAAACATATCGAAAAATAAAAATTTACGCTTATCTTCGCCGGTTTTTAGTTTTTATTACATGGTAATAAAAATTGATATAAAAAGGCAAAGCGTCCGAGGGCTTGTGCACTGCCGGTAATAAGAAAAATAGTGCCTCGAAAAAAAGAAAAAATATGGTTGGCACACACACAGCTAAGTTGAATATGACTTCAGATACTCTGGGAACCTGACGGTTCGGCCTGATCGTGTTTTTTGTTGCGCCGATGGTTGTTGCAGCTGTGCATTACCAGGCACATCGTCGAGAATTTCGATAATTGAGTCATCCGTCGGTCGGCTGTAGCGAGCTGAAACGTCACTTATAATGGGGTTGCCTTCGAAATAAGCTGGTTTCAAACGGTCGATACTGACAGTATCTTCACGTCTATCTCGCTCAATTATATAGAATTTCTCATGTCGCTTAATCACTTTGAACGGCCCGTCGTAGGGTGGTTCAAGTGGTCGACGAACAGCGTCGTGGCGAACAAACACGTGTGATGTCTTCTGTAAACTGGGGTGGACGAAAACATCAGTCGTTTGCGGTCTAATCGGAGAAGGCCTAACTGAACGCATTGCGTTTGTAAGCCTAGTCACGTAAGATGCCCTGTCGGAAACATGTTTGAAAGTTGAAGGGGAAACAAACTCACCTGGTAGGCGAAGAGTGGTCCCATAGACGAGTTCTGCAGGAGTGCATCCAGCATCAACTTTCAACGCGTTACGAATACCTAGTAGGACTAGAGGCAGAGCCTCGGTCCACTGAGGTATGTTTGTAGCTGAAAGGGAAGCTTTCAGCTGTCGATGGAAACGCTCTACCATGCCATTTGCTTGTGGATGGTAGGCTGTCGTTCGGAACCGAGTGCAACCTAAAAGTGCCGTTAGAGCGTGAAATAATCCACACTCAAATTGGCGCCCACGGTCGGTTGTGACGTAAGATGGACATCCGAAGTTCGCGATCCATCTTTCGACGAAAACACGAGCAACTGTTTCGGCAGTAATATCTTTAATGGGTACTGCTTCCGGCCATCGTGTGAAACGATCAACACAAGTGAAAAGGTAGGTACATCCATTAGATTCTGGTAGGGGTCCTACAATATCTATATGGACGTGGTCGAAACGCATGTCTGGGGCTAGAAATGAGCCTAAAGGGCTTTTCGTGTGTCGCGTGACTTTACACTTTTGACAAGCTAAGCACGACTGGGCCCACTCCTTAACGTCTTTGTTCATCCCAGGCCAGCAGAAACGTTGTGCGATAAGCCTAATGGTGGCTCGTACACCTGGATGAGAGAGTTTGTGCAACGTATTGAAGACGTTGCGTCGACAACTCTTCGGAACTATTGGGCGTGGTTGACTAGCAGAGACATCGCACAAAATTGCATCCTTGTCTGATCCAACAGGACAAAGTCGCAGTTTGAGAGTTGTGGACGACAACTCATGATGCAGCTCAAGGTCTTCCTTTTGACGCCGAGCTAGTTCAACGAGATCAATACCCTCGATATAGTTTATCGAAGCTATTCGAGATAGTGCGTCGGCTGCGGAGTTGTTTGCTCCAGAAATGTGGCGGATGTCTGACGTGAACTGGGAAATGTAATCCAGCTGTCGCGACTCACGAGGGGAGTATTTGTCAGACGCCGAGCTGAGGGAAAACGTTAACGGTTTGTGGTCTGTGAAAATAATGAAATCACGACCTTCCACAGAATGTCGAAAATGGCGTACAGAACAGTACATGGCTAGGAGTTCCCTACCAAATGTACTGTATCTTGTTTCCGCGTCTTGCAGCCGCCTCGAGAAAAAGGCTAACGGTTGCCACTGGTTGTCAGTCAACTGTTGCAAAACTGCTCCAATTGCTGAATCAGATGCATCAACAGCAATACTCAGAGGAGCATTGGGGTCATGATGCATAAGCATGGTTGCGTTCGAAATGGCTTCCTTGACTTTGGAGAAAGCAAGTCTAGCCGCGTTGTCCAGAGACACGAACTTCGCAGTTCCTCGAAGTAGATCTGTGAGTGGTCTCATGACAGAGGCACAGTTAGGGATAAACCTTCGGTAATAACTTACCAGGCCATTGAAAGTGCGGAGATGTTTCACAGTGGTCGGCTCTGGATAGTTTGTGATAGCCGCCACTTTATCTCTCAATGGGCGTATACCTTTGTTGTCAATGGTATGCCCAAGGAAGCTGAGTGATTCAACTCCTATTTCACACTTCTGTAAGTTAACTGTGATGCCATGTTTTTTGAGTCTTTCGAATGCGAGGTCCAAATGTTTAAGGTGTGTTTCCTTATCTGGACTCGCAATTAGACAGTCATCGATGTAGACATGAACAAAATTCAGACCACGGAAGACGTCGTCCATAAAGCGTTGGAATGTTTGTGCTGCATTCCGAAGACCAAAAGGCATGCGCAGGAATTCAAACAGGCCAAAAGGAGTAATAATGGCTGTTTTCGCGATATCTTCTGCTGCCATAGGTATCTGGTTGTACGCTTTGACCAAGTCGATTTTCGAGAAAATGTTCATGCCGCATAAGGTTGCGGTCAAGTCGTAAACGTGAGGTATAGGGTAGCAGTCCGGAGTTGTTTTGGCGTTAAGCCTTCGGTAATCACCGGTCGGACGCCAGTCGTTGCTATCCTTTTTGGGAACCATGTGCAATGGCGATGCCCAAGGACTGTTTGACGGTCTGATAATGCCCAGTTCGAGCATGTGGTCGAATTCATTTTTCGCCGTTTGAGCTTATCGGGGGCTAAACGGCGCGCTTTGGATGCCACAGGTGGACCTGTGGTTGTGACGTGATGCATAACATTGCTGGTTATGCACGGAAGAGTGTGTTTCGGTTGTTGTAACTCTGGATATTTCTCCAGAACTGCCTGGTAGGACGCGTCGCCTGATTGTTTAGTCCTAACGATGGCTAAACTCGGACCTACATAGGTGGTGCCGCCAATAGATAACTTTGTGCTGTTATCTATCAGTCGTCGACGGCGAGCATCTACGAGTAGATCGTAATGGTTTGGCAAATCTATGCCAATGATGGGCATAGAGACGTCTGCCAGGAGGAAGATCCAGTGAATAGGTTTGCGTAAACCTAAGTTGAGGTAGGCATACCGTCTCCCGAATGTCGCGATTGCCTTGCCGTTGGCTGCTTGAAGATTGAAGGATGGGTCAAGATGACGCTCCTTTGTCGTTGCTGGAAGAACGCTAACTTCTGCGCCGGTGTCGACGAGGTAGCGGACTTTCGTTTTAATATCCGTGACGTAGAGCAAACGGCTTTTTCCGCCGGCTACGGTTGCCGTGAGCACGTGCCGGCGTGACCGTTTCCCGAGTTTGTGTCCTTCTTAAAACGGCATGGTTTACGACATTTTCTGGCTTCATCCCCGTAAGTGTTATGAAACCAGCACCATTCAGGGTTTTCCACCCTGTTGGGTTTCGTTTTGGGGCTACCACGCGACTTGCTGCGATGCGCCAAGGTGCGTTTCTGTGAAGTGCTACGTGATCTAGGACTTCGAGATCGTAGCAACCGTTTCACAGAGTTGCACAACTTGGTCACCTCTGAATCCTGGCGCTCTGGTTTGTCGCAGATAGAATATACGTTGGAGACGGGTCTGCTGGATATCTCCAGTATTTTATCTGCTGAGGCTGCCAGGTCGTCGAGTGGGACTGACTGGAGTGTCACCAACACGGTTTGCACCGGTTGTGGTAGTTTCGAGAGAAATAGTTCTCGGAAGAAACCATCGTCAAATGTTCGTGCACCGATTACTTCTCGCATGCGTGCGAGGACTTCAGTAGCTGAGTGGCTGCCTAGCTCGATGTTACGAAGCAATTCGTCTAGACGTTGGCGATCTGTGAGATCGCTTTTCTTCAAGAGTGCGGCCTTTAGAAGTGCATAAGGGTTACTTACTTCAGGATTAAACATGTTTGCTGTAACATACCTGTTTAATTCTCGCGGTAGTGAACGTATGACAGCAAGAAATCGAGATTGAGGATCTGAGACACCCTGTTCTCGAAAATCGGCTTCGGCATACAGAAACCATGTTTCTGCATTGTCTGGCCAATATGGCACGAGTTGGATCGTGTTCGAGGTCGGCTTAATACGAATAAGCTTGGGAGTGTGGTCGGACATGAGAAAGTGTAGTAAATGGATATATAAATGTTATCGAAGTGAAAACAACAAACAAATATAAAATGGAACAGGCTCACCAATTCAATACCTCTTATTGGTCGGGATATGTGATCACGTCGGGATATTTGATCACGTCAGGCTCACCAATTTAGGATTTGTCCTGGTGCGAACTTGACAGACGCAAAGACCAATCACTAATTATTCGAACTTGTTATATACCCACGAATACGAGACCAAGGAAGAACACGATAGCGTAGTCGGATGGAATAGTATATTTGGATGGTTATGCCAAAATACCGATGCGTTCCAACTAACTGGCTAGAGAGTCGAATACGAGCAATGCAACGTAACACGACAGCGTGCCAAATGGCGAGGATGCTTGACCGGGTGCCTTCAGCTTAGCGAGTCCAGTTAAACTATCAAGGTCAGCATCAATGTCGAAAGTCGTCAAACCCTAGGCTATTGATTTTGGGGAAGTGTATGACGCTACAGATCACTCCCCACCTAGTGGGTTCGTGAGGACCCTAAGACGATACCAGCCGGAAGTAAAAACCCAGTGGTTTCTCCACTGGTAAAACTCTTCCGATGGGCTCACTGCGTGAGGTGGCCCCTGGTTGTCTGAACTTATTCTAGGGTGTCGTGGCGATTAAATAATAAAATACAATAAATGAAATTGTACGTCGGTCGCGGTCATCTGTTCCTTTCGACGTTCCGTCCAGTGCTCGTTGCACCTGGAATATAAATAAAAGTCTTTAATACCACGAAAACGTTGCGTAAAAATGGGAATTATTTATATATAAACGTATCGAAAAATAAAAATTTACGCTTATCTTCGCCGGTTTTTAGTTTTTATTACATGGTAATAAAAATTGATATAAAAAGGCAAAGTGTACGAGGGTTTGTGCACTGCCGGTAAATAAGAAAAATAGTGCCTCGAAAAAAAGAAAAAATATGGTTGGCACACACACAGCTAAGTTGAATATGACTTCAGGTACTCTGGGAACCTGACGGTTCGACCTGATCGTGTTTTTTGTTGCGCCGCTGGTTGTTGCAGCTGTGCATTACCAGGCACATCGTCGAGAATTTCGATAATTGAGTCATCCGTCGGTCGGATGTAGCGAGCTGAAACGTCACTTATAATGGGGTTGCCTTCGAAATAAGCTGGTTTCAAACGGTCGATACTGACAGTATCTTCACGTCCATCTCGCTCAATTATATAGAATTTCTCATGTCGCTTAATCACTTTGAACGGCCCGTCGTAGGGTGGTTCAAGTGGTCGACGAACAGCGTCGTGGCGAACAAACACGTGTGATGTCTTCTGTAAACTGGGGTGGACGAAAACATCAGTCGTTTGCGGTCTAATCGGAGAAGGCCTAACTGAACGCATTGCGTTTGTAAGCCTAGTCACGTAAGATGCCCTGTCGGAAACATGTTTGAAAGTTGAAGGGGAAACAAACTCACCTGGTAGGCGAAGAGTGGTCCCATAGACGAGTTCTGCAGGAGTGCATCCAGCATCAACTTTCAACGCGTTACGAATACCTAGTAGGACTAGAGGCAGAGCCTCGGTCCACTGAGGTATGTTTGTAGCTGAAAGGGAAGCTTTCAGCTGTCGATGGAAACGCTCTACCATGCCATTTGCTTGTGGATGGTAGGCTGTCGTTCGGAACCGAGTGCAACCTAAAAGTGCCGTTAGAGCGTGAAATAGTCCACACTCAAATTGGCGCCCACGGTCGGTTGTGACGTAGATGGACATCCGAAGTTCGCGATCCATCTTTCGACGAAAACACGAGCAACTGTTTCGGCAGTAATATCTTTAATGGGTACTGCTTCCGGCCATCGTGTGAAACGATCAACACAGGTGAAAAGGTAGGTACATCCATTAGATTCTGGTAGGGGTCCTACAATATCTATATGGACGTGGTCGAAACGCATGTCTGGGGCTAGAAATGAGCCTAAAGGGCTTTTCGTGTGTCGCGTGACTTTACACTTTTGACAAGCTAAGCACGACTGGGCCCACTCCTTAACGTCTTTGTTCATCCCAGGCCAGCAGAAACGTTGTGCGATAAGCCTAATGGTGGCTCGTACACCTGGATGAGAGAGTTTGTGCAACGTATTGAAGACGTTGCGTCGACAACTCTTCGGAACTATTGGGCGTGGTTGACTAGCAGAGACATCGCACAAAATTGCATCCTTGTCTGATCCAACAGGACAAAGTCGCAGTTTGAGAGTTGTGGACGACAACTCATGATGCAGCTCAAGGTCTTCCTTTTGACGCCGAGCTAGTTCAACGAGATCAATACCCTCGATATAGTTTATCGAAGCTATTCGAGATAGTGCGTCGGCTGCGGAGTTGTTTGCTCCAGAAATGTGGCGGATGTCTGACGTGAACTGGGAAATGTAATCCAGCTGTCGCGACTCACGAGGGGAGTATTTGTCAGACGCCGAGCTGAGGGAAAACGTTAACGGTTTGTGGTCTGTGAAAATAATGAAATCACGACCTTCCACAGAATGTCGAAAATGGCGTACAGAACAGTACATGGCTAGGAGTTCCCTACCAAATGTACTGTATCTTGTTTCCGCGTCTTGCAGCCGCCTCGAGAAAAAGGCTAACGGTTGCCACTGGTTGTCAGTCAACTGTTGCAAAACTGCTCCAATTGCTGAATCAGATGCATCAACAGCAATACTCAGAGGAGCATTGGGGTCATGATGCATAAGCATGGTTGCGTTCGAAATGGCTTCCTTGACTTTAGAGAAAGCAAGTCTAGCCGCGTTGTCCAGAGACACGAACTTCGCAGTTCCTCGAAGTAGATCTGTGAGTGGTCTCATGACAGAGGCACAGTTAGGGATAAACCTTCGGTAATAACTTACCAGGCCATTGAAAGTGCGGAGATGTTTCACAGTGGTCGGCTCTGGATAGTTTGTGATAGCCGCCACTTTATCTCTCAATGGGCGTATACCTTTGTTGTCAATGGTATGCCCAAGGAAGCTGAGTGATTCAACTCCTATTTCACACTTCTGTAAGTTAACTGTGATGCCATGTTTTTTGAGTCTTTCGAATGCGAGGTCCAAATGTTTAAGGTGTGTTTCCTTATCTGGACTCGCAATTAGACAGTCATCTATGTAGACATGAACAAAATTCAGACCACGGAAGACGTCGTCCATAAAGCGTTGGAATGTTTGTGCTGCATTCCGAAGACCAAAAGGCATGCGCAGGAATTCAAACAGGCCAAAAGGAGTAATAATGGCTGTTTTCGCGATATCTTCTGCTGCCATAGGTATCTGGTTGTACGCTTTGACCAAGTCGATTTTCGAGAAAATGTTCATGCCGCATAAGGTTGCGGTCAAGTCGTAAACGTGAGGTATAGGGTAGCAGTCCGGAGTTGTTTTGGCGTTAAGCCTTCGGTAATCACCGGTCGGACGCCAGTCGTTGCTATCCTTTTTGGGCACCATGTGCAATGGCGATGCCCAAGGACTGTTTGACGGTCTGATAATGCCCAGTTCGAGCATATGGTCGAATTCATTTTTCGCCGTTTGCAGCTTATCGGGGGCTAAACGGCGCGCTTTGGATGCCACAGGTGGACCTGTGGTTGTGACGTGATGCATAACATTGCTGGTTATGCACGGAAGAGTGTGTTTCGGTTGTTGTAACTCTGGATATTTCTCCAGAACTGCCTGGTAGGACGCGTCGCCTGATTGTTTAGTCCTAACGATGGCTAAACTCGGACCTACATAGGTGGTGCCGCCAATAGATAACTTTGTGCTGTTATCTATCAGTCGTCGACGGCGAGCATCTACGAGTAGATCGTAATGGTTTGGCAAATCTATGCCAATGATGGGCATAGAGACGTCTGCCAGGAGGAAGATCCAGTGAATAGGTTTGCGTAAACCTAAGTTGAGGTAGGCATACCGTCTCCCGAATGTCGCGATTGCCTTGCCGTTGGCTGCTTGAAGATTGAAGGATGGGTCGAGATGACGCTCCTTTGTCGTTGCTGGAAGAACGCTAACTTCTGCGCCGGTGTCGACGAGGTAGCGGACTTTCGTTTTAATGTCGGTGACGTAGAGCAAACGGCTTTTTCCGCCGGCTACGGTTGCCGTGAGCACGTGCCGGCGTGACCGTTTCCCGAGTTTGTGTCCTTCTTAAAACGGCATGGTTTACGACATTTTCTGGCTTCATCCCCGTAAGTGTTATGAAACCAGCACCATTCAGGGTTTTCCACCCTGTTGGGTTTCGTTTTAGGGCTACCACGCGACTTGCTGCGATGCGCCAAGGTGCGTTTCTGTGAAGTGCTACGTGATCTAGGACTTCGAGATCGTAGCAACCGTTTCACAGAGTTGCACAACTTGGTCACCTCTGAATCCTGGCGCTCTGGTTTGTCGCAGATAGAATATACGTTGGAGACGGGTCTGCTGGATATCTCCAGTATTTTATCTGCTGAGGCTGCCAGGTCGTCGAGTGGGACTGACTGGAGTGTCACCAACACGGTTTGCACCGGTTGTGGTAGTTTCGAGAGAAATAGTTCTCGGAAGAAACCATCGTCAAATGTTCGTGCACCGATTACTTCTCGCATGCGTGCGAGGACTTCAGTAGCTGAGTGGCTGCCTAGCTCGATGTTACGAAGCAATTCGTCTAGACGTTGGCGATCTGTGAGATCGCTTTTCTTCAAGAGTGCGGCCTTTAGAAGTGCATAAGGGTCACTTACTTCAGGATTAAACATGTTTGCTGTAACATACCTGTTTAATTCTCGCGGTAGTGAACGTATGACAGCAAGAAATCGAGATTGAGGATCTGAGACACCCTGTTCTCGAAAATCGGCCTCGGCATACAGAAACCATGTTTCTGCATTGTCTGGCCAATATGGCACGAGTTGGATCGTGTTCGAGGTCGGCTTAATACGAATAAGCTTGGGAGTGTGGTCGGACATGAGAAAGTGTAGTAAATGGATATATAAATGTTATCGAAATGAAAACAATAAACAAATATAAAATGGAACAGGCTCACCAATTCAATACTTCTTATTGGTCGGGATATGTGATCACGTCGGGATATTTGATCACGTCGGGCTCACCAATTTAGGATTTGTCCTGGTGCGAACTTGACAGACGCAAAGACCAATCACTAATTATTCGAACTTGTTATATACCCACGAATACGAGACCAAGGAAGAACACGATAGCGTAGTCGGATGGAATAGTATATTTGGATGGTTATGCCAAAATACCGATGCGTTCCAACTAACTGGCTAGAGAGTCGAATACGAGCAATGCAACGTAACACGACAGCGTGCCAAATGGCCAGGATGCTTGACCGGGTGCCTTCAGCTTAGCGAGTCCAGTTAAACTATCAAGGTCAGCATCAATGTCGAAAGTCGTCAAACCCTAGGCAATTGATTTTGGGGAGGTGTGTGACGCTACAAGCACTACAGTCTTGATGCAACGTGTGCATTTGCAGTCACATTTGTCGATCACATAATGACTGTGTCCTTCATGAAAGGCCATTGTACACCCAACTGCCTTCACATCCCATGCCCCCGCATAGTTCCATATCCATAATGTGCCGAGCAATTCAATGGAGAAGGCAATTACGTGGATGTTTCTTCTGGTGCATGCGGCAGCACCCAACTCCGTGGTTTTTTCGTTGCCCTGGGGTAACTACTACCTTTATGAGGCATACAGTCCACATATACCGACCAGACCAAAGATTGACACTGATGTAGCCCAATGCTGCTGGATATCCTACTGTCATGGCACACCTCACTTTATAGAATCTAAGAAATTATGTGTCGATGGGGATACTTGTCACGGTCGGGAGTGTATATCACTTCCCGGAATATGAGTCGACATTCTTGGCCACATAATTGCAAGATTCTCACTTTTTACACGTGACTTACCCTGTTATTAAAAGAAGAACACACAAGACGATTGAATAGAACGGGGACCTACAGAACTGATACTGAATAGCTCCTTTCTTCTCTACACTGTTGTCTACAACAAACACCATAGTCCATGGTGCCTCAACCACGACAGTCGCAAGACTTCAGAATAACCTACACGTCCATCAGCCGTTCTCGGCGAGTTACACTGCACATCACAGGGAAGCTGCAGAAACTAATGATAACTAATTGATAAAGTGGGTGGCTAAAAAACAAGCCTCATAATTTTAGTTACAAACTCTTCCTTAGATGTGTTTTATGTAGAATCCATACTAACACGTGGAAACTTTTCGTATTGTAATGTCATTTATCGAGTTGCAAAACTAAGCTTCTCTTCTTGTCTCTCGTTGTTTAGTACATACCACACCGGCCCTGTCTCTCGAATTTCTGCAGGCAGTAGATCTGTGCCACGAATCTCTAAACATTCTATGAACTAAACATGTCATATTACTAGGGTAGATCAGTTCCCAGAAGTTCCGATAGTCGTCGTACGTCATTGGCCTCCCGAACCGTACGTCAACCATATTAATAATGTCCATTCCTTTCGGTTAGCCGTAGAATCCTTCGCTGTTCACCTCTGAGTCCTCGGACACTTGGTTCCACAGACATCGCATCTCTGGCGATAACTTGTGGTTGCGTATAGCGTTAGCAGGCTCTACGACTTCATAAAGCCCAAAATTAAGTTTAATTCCAAAGGCGGATGCGCGACCCAAGAAGTTAGATGTGTATTGTAAATGTAATGGTTTTCATTACAGTACTTAGTGTGATTTTCGCTGCTTGCAGCCCCTGAACTCCTCCACTGACTAACATGCGACAAAAATAGCATACTGGCACTTATATGCCGAGTCTTCTTTAGTGTTCTTGTCCCTGTTTCTGCGAGTATCACCAGTCCTATACAAACTGTCGGTTTCCTTAGCATTTAATGATGACTCCATTAATTAAACAGTTCACGACTTGGAATCGTTCGATGCACGCTTCACATTATTGCCTTGTTCGTAAGTTTACATTCCTCATAAGTTGTCTGCATTCGGCTACTAGATTTACTAATACAACATTCAACTTGAAGAACGTTTTGATGCTTCTTTCCCAATACCGGTTGTTACATATATGCTTCTACAAAGCGCGAGAACTAAACCTAGAGATTAAAAAGATTAGGAACTAGTGCTTTGGCTTTATTGAGCACTATATCGTACTGAGCAATCAGAACGACGACATTTAACACTTTGTCTCATTTACGCGAAGTTGGCTAGTGGGTTTTGGTGGTAAGCGTTACATCCGGTGACTAGCGCACGTGAGTTGGTTAGCACGCCAATTTTGGTGGCTGGATTAGTAACCCAAAGTTTGAATGCTATTAGGAACCATAATTCATAAATATTTTACGGGTATTTTTCCAACTAGTCCATATATTGAAGTCCTAATAGGGTCACTTAAGTCGTAAATATAAGACAACTTGACCTATTTTAATGTTCCAGTGACTTAATCTTTGGCGTCTTCTAAAGTTTAGACATTTTCACACCTAGACTTTAAAATTCAGTCTCGCATGCACCCTTGTCTTCTTTGACATCTCTTTTTTCTTACCCACTTGTTCTCTTCATGCTACTGTGAAGTGTGGCAACTTGCACGTGAGGTTCTGCGTTTACTTATCAACCATTTTGGCAAGAAAACAACCGATGGCTAGTGAAGTCATCATCGAAATGCTGTCACCAACCACATGCACGTGCGTTCAGTAGGCGATGATCCACACCTGTCATGTGCGAGCTAATAATACTACCTGGTGCCCGAATCTCAGGAGTTCTAAAGGGGTTCGAACTCCTGATCCATTGGTTGAAATCAACTGCCTGACCTAATGAACCACAACTCCATCATCGGAGAGAACGATTTACTGATAACCTTTCACAATAGGCGGCTGGACCGTCGGACAAAAGCACAGTTCAACTGGTTGACGACAGCGCCCAACCCCGACGTTAACGGGACCCTGGATGTTAGTACTCCAGCCATTCTCGAAGTTCAAAATGTTTTTTAAGACCTGAGATGATGCGAAGTCCCAGAACGTGATGGTTTGCCGTAAACATTTTTTTAGGGCTGCAGTGAAAAAATTACGAAGTAGATTAAAGGAGGTCTTAGCTCTGGTGTGTGGAAATTACAGGTGGTCCTTTCAGGCATGATCGGACCTCAAGGAAGAAGTGTCCCACCAGAATAGCTCGTTGAATCATTGTGATGTGCAAACTCGACCACCACATCGAGGTAGCAGCTGTCGGTTGTGGCAGCACTAATTGTGCATAGCGGAGTCATCGTGGGGTTTGTCGATGAGGTTGTAAACTTAGGTGACTTGGATGTATGTTGCGCATATCCAGGGACCACACACCTCGATGAGCATATTGGATTGAAAAATGGGGCCAGGGTCGTGAGGTCAATACTTGGCGATAGTCGATAAAGTCGACATAAGCCATGTAAAGGAGTGTAGATTGCCTGGTTGGGATCCTCGTTGAAAACTCTTGGCGACATTGCTGGACATCAGTTTCAATGGTCCAGATATATTTTGTCTTAAACATCTTAGTAAGTTTGAAGACTTTCGCTAACGTTTGTTTTTCAAATTCCTTCTCATCCCAAACACTC
Organism: Heterobilharzia americana; assembly: GCA_944470555.2. NCBI lineage: Eukaryota > Metazoa > Platyhelminthes > Trematoda > Strigeidida > Schistosomatidae > Heterobilharzia > Heterobilharzia americana. Next base: position 85,299,309 of record OX104130.1, on the reverse strand, counting down.
GTGTAATTTTGTCACTCTTCTTCCATGCACCTATTCCCTGCACGCTGTTGTGAAGTGTGGCAACTTGTATCAATGCAGTTGACTTCATCTGTCTGTTTGTGTAAATCTCCTTGTGCAGCTACTGAGGCTGAGCCTACCGCCTTTAGTTATATTTGTTATTACTTCACTTCATTTTGCCTTTTGAATAGCTACGACTAGATGGTGTTTACCTGAAGCGTTATCTTAGCCCATGTAATCATAAAATGATGTTATCCTAACAGTGGATGCTTGCTACTAAGCGACTTAGCTGAGATACTTGCATATCAATTCAAGGAAATCTGTGTACTTGGTTCTACATGCATTCGGGAGATACCCGGTTAAAGATATTGATATATCTTCTGGACAGTAATATCGTGTCTGTCTAATTTTAGTGCCTGGTATCTATGAATGTTCGTTTGCGTACACATATAGAGTTGAACTGTAATAACAGCTTTAAACACATAACATTACTGAGTGAACTAAATAAGTCAATCCTAACTACTCACATCAGTAATCGCAGAACCAACTTGTGAAATTAACTGCCACCAATTTTATCGAATTCCTCCAGTTGTAATTTATTTAATTGGGTGACAAAATAATCAATTGATAGAATACACTGCTATTTTATGAAATTTCCTATTACTTTTCAATAGCTGTGTAGCCTTTATCGTTGAAGATTTTAGTTCCTAACTTGGTTAACTTTTTTATGGTGAAATCATTAACAATGCTTACATTTTAGGTTGGAATTCAAAGGTGTATGCATTCAAAGGAGCCTGAATAGTTCATTTGAAGCTAGTTAATTATGTTTGCTTCCTTGAAAGTTTGTTCCGCTTCTTACATATTCTGTTATGCACTAGGGACTGTCAGCGATAGTGACTGGAGGCTCCTCAGGACTTGGATTGGCTACAACCAAAAAGTTATCATTTCCAAATCTCAATTCTATTTATTTTCAGACTGATTGCTGAAGGGTGCAAGGTGTTAGTGTGCGATCTACAAAAGTCTGCCGCATTGTCAGAATTAGACAATGACTGTGTTTTTTGTGAAACAGATGTAAGTTCTCATGTATATTTAGAAATGCTTTGGTTTCATCATTTGGAGACAGATTTAACTGCAAATGTCTTTGTTTTCACTAGGTTAGCCTGGAATCTGATGCAAAGAAAGCTGTTGATTTGGTTAAGCAGCAATTTTCGAATCTCCACATCCTGGTCAATTGTGCTGGATATGCAATGGCATCCAAAACTTATAATGTTCAACGCCATAAACCCCACTCCCTAGACTTATTTGAAAAAGTCATAAAAGTAAGTATGTTTGCCATCTACGACTTTATTGTTTTTCTTGATTTTTATCAATCCATGGTATTTTACTGAGTTCTGTGCGTGGTCTTAACCGTGCAGATATGAAGGTGTAGCCAATCCACTTTCAGTCGGTTATTTCCTGGTTTAAAACCCACTCCACTCTAGGTGGTCGGGTAATATCATAGACTTTCTCGCAGTGTATCTTATAGCCTAGTATAAGAATTTGTACTGATTCAACTATTGTTGTCATGCAGATTATGTTACTACAATGATTGGCATGTAGCTCATTTTATTCTGTGCCTGTGTAAAACACAGAAAGAGTATAGTGGGATACCAAAGAATACACTACACAAGATACAATGAGAGTTACATGATTTGCAATCACAGATTTTTAGATGATGGAAAAGGTCTGTGGCGCACGAGGACAGTTTCGCTGTTGTGTTCTCTGACGTGGATGGTTTAATCGTGAAGCTTTTAGGTGCCCATGCCGAGCCACCGCCTACCCCGACGTGCTGTGCTAGGAGAAGCTGGATTAGGCTGGGACAGGGTTCAAAGTGGCCAGACCAAGAGATGGCACCAGTCGATGAAGTCTCTAACTGTTGGTCTGAACCGTGTTGGGAAATCAACTGCTCCACTGGTGTCCTCGAGAATATTAGGAATCATTGGTTGATAACTCTTGGTGACATGGCTGAAGTTGGTCACAGTGGCGCAGTATATCCGGTCTTTGACATCTTTTAAAGCTTCATTATTTGCGCTATTATCTTCAAAATGTTTATCACACAACTTTTTCGACTTTGATATCACTTTTTATGTCTACTTGTTCTTTGTAAGCTATTATGAGGTGTGGCAAGTTGGACGGTTTCACTTGCATGCTAGGTTCTACGACGTTTTTCTTTATCATAATCGACAAAAATACTGTAGAGAAAAGAAGGCAAACCGGTCAAACTTAATGAATCCCCATCATTTCGAAAACGGTAAAGAAAGGATAAATCTTTATCTTTGTGCTCGATTTCAAGCCATGTCATCAAGAGTCTTCAACCATTCCTGTTACTTCAAGGACTATAGCCAGGCAGCTTACACACTCCCATACTACTGTGTGCACCAGCCAACGACTTCATGAACTGGTCCTATGTCGTAGTTCCACCACCAACCTTCTTTAAAATAAATTCCATCTCAGCTAATATAGCGTTTCGAAATAGGTAGTGGCTCTGTATGTGCCTCAGTTGGCAAGACTTGGCATCCCCATCGATTGATTTACCTTTACCTAGTACTCTACATCTAACCTCAACACTGCCCATACAGTGATTCCACTATATGCAAGCAACGCTACAAAGACACATATCATCATCATTATCAACAAAGGACCAGGCATTACTGCGTAACGGTCCGAGTTGCCACACCTCACGTCAGTTCATCAAGTAAAAAGGTAGTGAGGTGAAGGATGAAGATAAGTGAATGCAGTCAAAAGAAATATAAAGTACGAGAAGAAAGGAAAGAGGAGTGACAAAATGGTGAGATTCGGTATAGCGTTGTTAAGATGAGGATAATGTGTGTATACATCTGCGCCACTGACTTCGGTTCTGAGCCATATCACCTAGGGTCTCCAACCACTGGTTCCTCTTGTCCCGTGGACCCCAACCACCTAGTCTGCATCGTCCTACATGGCTTAAACCAACAGTCAGAGACTTCATACATTGGTGCCATGTTTTAGTCTGGCCACCTCGGGCCTTTTTCCAGCCTGAACCCACCTCAGCCAACATTGTGTGACGAGGCAATCGGTGACTAGGCATACGTAGTACGTGTCCCAACCATCTCAGTCGATGAAGGTTCACAACCTCGTCGACTGACTTACCTCTTCTCCCTAAAACTCTACACCTAACTTCTGCATTACTCACATGGTGACACCACGGAATACGTCCTATACTACGAAGGCAACGGTGGTCAAACACCTGAAGCCTTTTTATATCTTCCACTTTCAATGGCCATGTTTCACAGCCATACAGTAGAACAGAGCGGACTGCTGTGCAGTACACGCGACCCTTAATAGACAAACGAATATCACGGCGGCGCCATAGGTGGCGCAAATTGGCAAAAGCCAATCGAGCCTTTTGTATCCGTGCAGAAATCTCATCGGCAACTAACCCACCGGGTTGATCCTACTTCCCAGGTAAGTGAAGTGGTCAACACACTCAACCACTTCACTCTCTATTGTTAACCGCGGTACCGCTGAAGACCAGTCCTGGAGCAAAAATTTGCATTTGGGTGGTGAAAATCGCATCCCAAACATTCTCAAATTCCCACTCAAAGTGTTCAGAAGACTCTGCATCTTGTCAGCGTCTTCACCTAACAGGACTATGTCATCTGCATATTCTAGATCTAAGGAAAATTCACCTGTGATCGGGTCAACGTCTGTGTAATTAGGTGACGAGAGGGAAACCTCCATAAGAATATCTATGATAAAATTAAATAAGAATGGGGATAGTGGGCATCCTTGACGGACACCACTTGATGAGTATAGCTCCCTGGACAACTCACCATAGGCTCTAACATGCCCACAAGTGTTCGAGTAGAGAGCTTTCAATAAGGTGATGTACTTACTAGGCACGCCTTTCAGTGACAGACACTGCCATAAGACTTCTCGATCAACGGAGTCAAATGCCGCCTTCAGGTCGAGAAATACAGCTATTGTCGGGCGTCTGTAAGCATGCCTATGTTCCAGGACCTGGCGCAGTGTGAATATTTGGTCGATACATCCACGGCCAGGTCTAAAGCCTGCCTGGTTTTCTCGGGCTTGCTGTTCCCGAGCTCCACTCAGGCGTCGGAGAATTATAGAACTTAGGATCTTAGACACTATGTTTGTCAGGCTGATTCCTCTGTGGTTATCACAAGAGGACTTCTCGCCTTTCTTGAAGACTGGGATGATGAGTGACTTAGACCAGTCGGAGGGGATCGTATTTGATTCCCATATACTGGCTAACACTTCCGTTAGCCTGACTAAGAGAACTCTACCACCATTCTTGTATACCTCAGCAGGTAGTCCGTCTGGTCCTGCTGCCCTTCCCCGTTTCAGGCTACCTACCGCTTTCTCAACTTCTTCTAGTGTTGGGGGACCTGTCTCTATGTCCCATTCAGGGTCCGACTGGATAGCGGGCAGCGCAATGGTGGCTGGAGGCCAGTTAAACTGTTCCTCAAAGTGTTCTGCCCATCGTCCCAGTCGCCTTCCCTGCGAGTGAATCGCCGATCCGTCCTTCTCCGCTATAACCTCACTAACTGTTGTTGACCATTTCCCCCCAGTCTCCTTAATAAGTCTAAATAACTGTCTACTGTTACCGATCGCCGCTGCCTTTTCCATCTCTTTAGCCTTCGCTGCCCACCACTGTTCACGATCGTTGCGCAGACTTTTCGTCAGTCTATTTTTAAGTTGCGCTCGCTCTTCATTGTACTCAGAGCCTGCAGGGATGCATTCACGTGCATCCATTAGTTTGGAAGAAGCTGCTGATATCCACTGGCTCTTTTTAGCCATTATCTTGGAGTCGGCTACAGTCTCCAGTGCTGCTTTTACAGTAGACTGAAGATGGCACCAAGCTTCTTCTGGATGAGTGACAGTCTTTTGTTCCGATAACTGCCTAGCCAACTTCTCACTGAACACGGCTTTGGTGTTTTCGTTGTCCAGCAGAACTCGTAGTGGTTTTGTTGCCAAATTTTTTCTACGTCCATTGAGACGCAGGCATATACGTGCTCGGACCAACGCATGATCGCTGTCCAAACACGTACTCCAGAAGGAGCGGCAGTCTTCCACCGATCCTCTCCAGCGATGACTAATAGCAATGTGGTCTATCTGTGTCCATCGCTGAGTCGAGCTCGGTGGACGCCAGGTCAGACAGTGTCTTTTCTAAAATTTGTGCTGGCTAAAAATAGGCGGTTATCTGAGCATAGTTGTAATAGGCGATCACCGTTATCTGTACGTTCAGCTGGGATTCCGAAAGTGCCTTTCTGCCTCACTCAGTCTACCCACCTGTGCGTTGAGGTCACCTGCAACAACCACTACGTCCGAACGTTTGGCTTTCGAGAGGAGGTTAGACAGTTTATGGTAGAACTCGTCCTTCACTTCATCCGAACTACAGTCAGTGGGTGCGTAAGCAGAGATTACAAAGAGACAACGGCGAGTCTCACTATTCCTTTTAGTTCTCACTGTGCCGTTCAGCCTCATAGCGCAGAGGCGACTATCAACTGGGATCCAGTCTAGTAGTGAGTTTTCTGCCCTGGTGCTTAATGCTATACCTACACCGGCAAGACCACCAGATCTCCAGAAACTCGAAGGGTGAATTTTGTGGATTCACCAGATTGGTCAGGAGATGTCAGGTGAATAACCGCACTTGGTTCCTGTATGCGTGTCTCACAAACACAGCACACATCCATGCCCTGAGTTGCTAGAGTCTTTGCCAATGAAGCCTGTTGGCCATTTTGACGGAGAGTGCGGACATTGAAAGCTCCAATATGTAATTTGGAGCGTGGTTTAAGGTGACCAAGGATGCTGTTCTGTGGACTCAGATTGTTGTCGAAGGCTGCAGAGGTAGGAGGAATTAAAGATAATGTAGTTATGTTAATTGGGAGACGTGAAGGAAGATTAGGAGGTAATGAGAGGGGAAGTGGATAGCAGTCTGAGGAAACTTGAGTGCTGACAGAGTTGTGAGGGCGATTGATGGTCAAAAGGAAACGACAAATGAACCAACACCGCCGGCCCGGCAGACCGTGGGGCATGGTGGAGTGTGTTATTTTTGGGGCCGACCTTTTCTAACCCCCACCCACCCACTTCCACTGAGAAGGCAGCATCAGCATGGCACTGCTGGTCATCCAAGGGAAACACCTTACTGCTGTCACACCCCATCCAGCTAACGGCAGTACGACTTCGCCCTCAGATCCCCATCATAGTGTAGCAATGTACACTATAACGGTAACTGCTTTTCGTCTAACCACTATCCAGCAAACCTTCGTGGTATGGTAGGACCTCGACGGAACAAGTGTTCCACCAGCATAGCTCGTTGGGTCATTGCGATATGCAAGCCTGACCACCACGTCAAGGTAGCAGCTATCGATCGGGACAAAGACATATGTGGTCATGTTGTAACCACTTCATATCTTCTACATTCAACGACCACTTGTAACCGCACAGACTGCGCTGCTTCGCAGTGTATTCATCTTTTGATACATATTCGAGTTTTGCAGGAGCCAGAGATGTTGTTTTGAGTTGACAAACCATTTGTATACCAGCCAAAATCTTATCAGCAACCAACCCATTCGGACTGATATAACCACATGTAAGCGAATTAGTCAACTATGGAGTCAAGTAAAAGTGACGGATCAGCTCTTAAAGTTCTAAACTTGCATCTACTAAGGTAACTGGAACATATGTTAGGCATACTGATCTAGTCTGGAAAAAGTTGAAGCCAGCGAGATCAAGAGATAGCATTAATCCAAGAAATCCTGACTTCCTGGTTCATTCTGTGTAGAGAAATATTGATTTCCAGAGTGATGTTCATATGACATTTGAAACCACCGATTTCAGACTTGAGGTAAAATGACTCAGGATCGATAGCAGTGGTGCAAATGCATTCATTTCATTTCCATCCTAACCGTGAGACTGTTGCTCATTGGTTTAGGCAGTTGAATTTCATTCAGTAAATCACTGTTTCGAGGACCGCCTCACCTATCGAGATTTGGGTAGCTAGGTAGTATCGTTCGCTCTGATTCAAAAGATGTCTCATTGCCTTCTGCACGAGTGTTCAAAAAGTTGTTGAGTGCATTCCGTTTCGTCATTCATTATATCACATTTGGTTATCTGCTTTACACTCTTCCTCCTCTTAAGCGTTCCTACAACTTTTGATATTGTTATTTCTATCTTACTATCATCCTTTTACCTTTTATTGTGATATATTGATGTCGGTAACTGAAATGGGTATGCAGTAATGCCAAGTTCCGTGTTTATGTTAACTGACTGAGGTGATCAACTCGTTTGAATACTTCACTCCTCACTCCTAGACTAGAATTCGATGCAACGCAATCCTGAAGCATCACCTTAATATTTGACAGGTTTGAATTACACCCCAAATGTATTTAAGTTTTATTTTAAAGTGTTTAATTGACTGTTTCTATTGTTTTTATTTATTGACTTTAAACAAATGATCCCCGGATGGCAAGTCGATCGCGTCAAGGTTGAAGGCAGTTAAAGTAATAACTAACTATCAACCCACAGCAAGGTTATGCAGGAAACGTGACCTGGATTATCCTTGCTGGACACCACTGATTGTTGCCATTTCAGATATCAACTCTCCACAAACTCTAGAGCAGTTGCATTTAGTGATTTGTGCGGTTTGCATCCCCTTTAACTAATCTCATACTCAGGACCAAAACGTTTTTCTCCACCTAGCTGGGTCTAAATCATCGTCACCACTCACCTCTTGAGCTTGAACAGCAAAATAATGGAAGAATAGTGGAATCAGGCAACCGTGCTTAAAGCCACTGGCAATTTTGAATACTACAGGAAGACGGTTGAATCATTCTCCTCAGTTTGAGGTGTTGCCTAGTATTCTTAGGAATTTACAAACACCTGAGGGAAATCCCTCTCTGTTTAACAGTTTCGTAGAACAGTTTTTTCTTAGGAATTAGACGTATCTCTAATGGTGATACTATATTTTTAAGTTAGTTATCATCACAGACTGACATTACCTGGAGAAACATTAAAAACCTAGAAGTACTGTTTCGTCTTAGTACGGGGCCCTTCAGCAGTACTTATCCATCACCCCGCCAGGGATCGAACTCAGGACCTGCGGGTTTCACGGCAAACGCATTAACCACTCAGCCACTGGGTCAGAAACCAATGATCCACAGTTTCCTACTTCTGTCAATTCGGGATATGCCATGACTATCATCCAAGATCTTCAGTTGGCATCCGTTTCACTTCCAACTGGTTGACTCCACTGGTCATGTTTTCTCGTTGGAACTTCGGGATATCCATCTCGAAGCATATCACTAATGAGCAATATACAGTAATGTATTTTGACATACTGAGTGGTTAATGCGTTTGCCGTGAAACGTGAAGGTCCTGGGGTCGGTCCCTGATGGAGTGGTGGATATGTACTGCTGAAGGGCCCCGTACTAAGAAGAAACATATCCAGTGCTTCTAGGTTTTCAATGGTTCTCCAGGTAATGTCAGTCCGTGATGAATACTATCTAAAAATAAAAAAAACCATTAAACTCAAAATACAATAATATATTTCTGATGTAAAAGGAATCAAATGAAACAATTTTTGCTGACGTACGATGCATATGCGGGTGTTATAACACCTGATAAATAGTGAAGACGTTATCCAAACAAAATCTAGCCTCTTGTTTACGAGCTCTTACCGTACTTCATGTATTTAGCATTGATCTGTGAGATAGGATAGTAGATGTTCTTAGATGCAACCTGTAATAAATAGAATTGTACCCCAATAATTTTTGTAGATGTTAAGTTAAACCTTATAATTATAATAATGAATTCATTCCAGAGTATTTAAGCATTCAACCCCTTATCCCTTCCAGAATAATTAGTGACAGATAAGGGTTTTGCTTTAATTCTTAGGAAACAGATTGGGGTTAGTTATCATAGTCAAGTACTTTACTGCATTTCAATACTTTTAGTTCCCCTCTAATCCTAACCTTTTTAGTTGAGTCTCTGTTAACCTACTATGGTACTTTATAGTTGCTAAAAGCAGCAAACCAGTAATGTATTTCGAAAAGCTTCATTCAACAAGCTACAAGTGTCATTGAGAACTACTAGTTAGTTTATTAAAAATCGTTTCACTGACATTAGGCCTTTTGTTTTTGGCGGCTTGAATGAGCTGCGAAAAATTCTGAAAGTTAAGAGTCAGTTAGTCAAGCCTCTATGGCTGATATCGGCCGTGTATCCTGACAACTAAATCTCAGTGTTTGCGTGCAATTTTTCACGCAACGGATACTATTATACTTAATCTCTGTCGAATTTCACTGCAGAGAACTGAACCGATAAATTCAGTAAAATGCATTCCTGCAAACTGAGCATATTGGTTCGTAAAAGCAAGTCAGATGTAAGCTAACAACAAAACTACACAATGACTGTAGTTGTGATTGAAAGCGAAGGCTAAAAAAGTGGAAAAAACAGTGGTCATAGGCAACCGTAGGAAATTATTTATTCTTAGATTAGTGAAACTATGGCGAAGATGGGGCTGTGATCCGGTCATCAAGGAGACGATCAGAATAATGAGTGGGAAGAAAAGGCTCAACAGACCTCCAATTATTCCTTAGTCGTCATCTTCCCAGTCGCCTCCCAAACTGCAAACGTTAAGATGGTGCTTTTGTTGTTGTTTGATGCTTGTGATTCCCCGTTGTTGTGCTGGGTTGAATTGCTTTACCGCTTTTGACAGATGGACTCCTATGTGGATGCTTCGATACTGCCTGGATATTCATTATATTGTGGTCTACTTGGCGGCATTCGACGCCATCTAGCAACAGAGGTTGAGCAATTCAACCTAGTATAGCTGCTGGAAATTACGAGTATCACTAGACAACAACTGATACTCGTTGCACAAGAAATGGCTGTTGTGATCTAGTGGATAACGCTTTGGCATTCGAAATGATTGGTCCTGGGTTTGAGTCTCTCAAACTGACAAGTCCCAATCGGGACGAAATGCGGGTCAAGCTGGTTACTACTGCTAGAAGCCAGGTACACTACAATTGAGATGGGGTGTTAAACTCTTACAGAAGTTACGGACTCTGTAAGTAACTTGAAGAGAGTAAAGACAAGAGGCAGTGGAATTACTACTTTAAAGATATTTGGGTACTGTCGCCGAAGTTTATTAACTAGACTGGCTGAATTATTAGCCGAGATATCCGGTTGAGAATATAGTCCCCTAAAACCGATCTTAATTGCTTGCTGTCCTAATCTTCAAGAAAGAAAGGAAGTCATCTTATAATAACTAAACGAGTCAGTCTGGAGGTCAAAAATGTATATGTTCAAGACTTAGTCTTGTATCTACTGATTCCTAATGTTTTCTAAAAGAAGCAATCGTCAGGTTTTCACTACTTTGATAACCAATTTTTAAACCCTTTTTCCTTAGCTGTTAATTGTATCATAGTTCATACGAACTTTCAATTAACACGAAGGTTTAATTTTATCCTCCTGAGTCCAACTCATCTGTTTTCATAGTTTTTCTCATTCATGAAGTTAAATAAAGCAAAACAAGTAGCAGACTTTGCATGCCAGTTCTCTTCAATTTCTATAAAATACCGGAAAAAACAAACATCTACAAACAACTTTCTTAAACTTGACAATAAATATGTTCAGTCGTAAGGAAGATAACGTAGACGTGGAGGCTGACTAAAAATGATGAATTCGCCAAAAAAAACTCATAAGTTCAACTATTTATCATCATCAACAACAGCATAGGACCAGGCATTACTGCATAACGGTCCAAGTTGCCACAGCTCATCAGCACACCAAGTAAAAAGGCAGTGAAGTGGAAGATGAAGAAAAGAAAACTCAGTCAAAAAAATATAAGGTACTAAGAGAGAGAAACGAAGAATGAGAAAATGGTGAGATTCGGTATAGCATTAAGATGAGAATAATGTGTGTATACATCTGCGCCACTGACATCGGCTCTGGGCCATATCATCTAGTCTCCAGCCACTGGTTCATCTTGTCCTATGAACCCCAACTGGTTAGTCTGCATCGCCCCACATGACTCAAACCAACAGTCAGCGACTCTATACATTGGTGCCATGTTTTAGTGTGGCCGCCTCGAGCCTTTTTCGAGTCTGCACCTACTTTGGCCAACATTGTGTGACGAGGCAAGCGGTGACTAGGCATACTTAGTACGTGTCCCAACCACCTTAGTCGATGAAGGTTCACAACCTCGTCAACTGACTTACCTCTTCTCCCTAAAACTTTACTCCTGACTTCTGCGTTGCTCACGTGGTGACAACTATTTGTAGAGTGATAAAATGAATAATCTAGAAACAGCAGAAGTTGGAAAGAAGTTTGAGGAAAATTTTACTTTCTAATAGGTGAGAGAAAAAACAACTAACATCATCGATTACTCAGGCGTAATAACTGGTTAACAAATTTTCATTCAAAAGAACAGTAAGGTGAACATAGCTGAAAGTAACAGAATAGGCTTTGAAAGAGAGAAACTGAAAATGTAAACCTGCATGGATTCATGAAATTTTACACTAACAAATTGTAAGCATTAACGTGACCAAGCTAAGATTAAGTTATCTTGTTGGTCATACTTTAAGCGGGCCATCCAGCCAATGATCGAATTTTGGAATTCAATTCACATGAGCACTGAAACAAGCAGTGAAAAGACATCGTTTATTTTACTAGTTACTTCTTACTCTAAATCAACCTTTTAGCTCTAGCAGTACACAGATAACTGTAATTAAATAACCGGTTGGACAGACCTGACAGGTGTGGAACTTATTGAGCGTCATCCATTGAGATCACATTTGTGTATCTCTGAAACACACCGAATATCAACAACAGTGCCGTCGGATATCCTAGCTAGTTTGTCCGTTGTCTAGTCGATCTCAGGGAGTAGACAGGCGGTAGGTTTAACAGTTATGCGTCTCAGAATAGTTAAATTAGTTGTCTCGGAAGACAGTTTTTAAAAAGCAACTCAAAATGGTAAAAAAAAAATGATCAGAATTTCGTGCAGTGATGCACAACTGAATAAAGTGAAAACGAAGCGAAAAATAATCATAAAAAGGTTGATCTTTAATTATAACAACAATGACAATAATAAATTAAATAGCGTAATGCAGAGTAAAGTTTATACGAATGCCTTAAGATCTTCACAGTTGTATTTTGTTGCTTCAAGACCTGGATGTCTTAAAGCTGAAACCGAAGTGGGTCAACTGCTATTCATTTCAGGCAAATCCACTGACATTTTATCGCTGAACATTCACAGAAGTGTAGCTAAAGGATGAAGTGGTACATAATTAAGTGATGTCCATAAAGAGTTTCTGTGAGGCTACTAACTCAACACCTCCTGGTAGACAACCATGTTAATTGCACCAATTAATTTTTACTGCCTTTGAGATTTTTCCAACTCAATGTTTGTTACCGCACTCAGTCAGTTAATATTAATGTGGGACTGTATCATTGCTATGGAGCATTTCAGTGTCATATCTTACACCTGCACATCAAGATACAAGACAGATATGAAAGGCAGAAATAGAGAGGGGAGGTTATGAAAGTCGTAAGAAAGAGGTGTACAACAAATAACGCAGTGTCATAAAACAGCGAAGTTGATGTATGAATGTATCTGCACCACTGCTATTGGTTCTGAGCATATAACTTAAAATCTTAAGTCATTCGACTTATCAGCCTTGCTTATTCATTTAAAAAAAGTTTCTTACGTTGTGAAATGCTTACTTCTATTCTATAACGACCCACAGTTTGTAAGGTTTTCCATCGATAATAATGAGTTGCAGTCTGTTTCGGTAGTTTAGGAATTTTCTTTTCTTTTGAGATTCATTTTAAGCTGATTTGCACCCTGCGCTCTTTTTTTAATCTATTATTCACTGGTATAGACTAACCTTGTTGGTACTTTCAATATGATTCGAATCGCAACTGGTTTAATGTTGGAAAATCAACCAGATGATGATAATCAACGTGGTGTGATAATCAACACTGCTAGTATAGCAGCATATGAAGGTCAGGCTGGACAGGCTGCTTATGCTGCAAGCAAAGGTGGGATCGTTGGACTTACTCTACCAATTGCTCGTGATCTTGCACGAGAGGGAATTCGATGTGTATCAATTGCACCAGGTTAGTTGAGTGTTGATGTGTAATTCAATTAGTAAGTACTGATGGCTTTTAAGATTTTTTTGTTTGAAGACAGACTCATGAAAACAGCCATACGATTTAAGAGCCCGTTCCACGTAACAGAAACATAACCACTAACCTTAAGATTCCGTAGTTTAGAGTTTAGAAAAACTTGAGTACTGACAGAGTTTAGAGTTGATGGGTTCATTGCTATCAAGGCGTGTGTATGTGTGTGTGTGTGTGTTTGAAACTGAAACACAATAATAGCTTGATTGTGTCATACTTCACACGTGAGATGTCAGTAATTCACTTCTCCAATTCATTAGGACTTTGCAAATATTTCCTTATTTTATAAACAAACTTCCAGTTAGTTTGCTTTGCACACGAACGTTTATCTGTTACTATTTTGCGGTGTAGTGAAGCTGTGGCTCATTGATTTACGGAGAAAACTTTCACCCAGTGAGTCTTGGGTTTGAGCCCCGCTTCACCTACTGAGGTTTCGGCAACCAGGTAGTGTAGTATCATTAGCTCTCGTACAAAAGCTGTGGCTCATTGCCGCCTACTGCACAGATGGACACCAGGTTGCGGAGTGCGTTTCGTTTCATTTTACTTTGTTGTGTGAAGCCGGCTGTGGTATATAATTCACATTTCTAAAAGACTATGTTCAGTGTTTGTACAGTGTTCATGAACTTGGAAGGACTAGAAATCGATGCAAGGAATAGTACGCAGCCTATCTAGGTGCTTACTCATTTATTATTCAATCACAGTTGTAAATACACTGCAGTCTAGTAGGTAGCATGGTGTACGAAAGTGTACTTGGATTGGTCAGCTACGTTTATCTTCATGCCTTGGCAGAATCACTGGAATGTTTAAACGTGTTGATCTTTTTTATTATGTTATTTTAAACTGGAAACAGTTTATGGTCAATGCATAGACTTAACCAGACCAATATTTCGGCCAATCTCTCACCAACTCAACCATTTTTATATGGACAAGTAATCTATTCCCAGTTTGCAAAGGAATATTGTACATTGATGCTGAATATGCTCAATATGTATTTCGATTTTCCCACTCCGTAAGAAAAAGAATGACTCAAAATTGACCATTGAAATTGCACACACCTTACTACTCTTCACTTATTTCCCTCCTCTCTTCTGAAATACTTCTTGAGTATTGATTGAATATATATGTCTACTTTGATTGTTTTCTTTATTGTTTATTATGTTGTAGCATGTTGAAGTGTTGAACTTTAGCGTATGATATTGCGTTGGTTTGTCAGTCTGTCTAAAAGCGTAAACTTATATGTGTGACATCATTCCTCCAGTTTAGTTCACGTTTTGTTTTCAGTCAAAATATTAAACGATATTATCATCAACCTAGGACCAAGCATAACTAAAAAGCGGTTATCACACATCATATCAGCACATCAAGCGAGAAAGCACTTAAAGTTGTAGAAAGTCATGATAAAATAACAAGCAGGAATAAGAAAATACTGGATTCGGTATGATAATTAAGATGAGGATACATTTGTGCCATTGAAATGGATTCTGAGCGATTTCACTTGGTCTCCCATTACTGGTTTGTTATCACGTGGACCCCAACCGACTGGTCTACATCTCTCTAAATGAATCGCACCAACTGTCAAAGGCTTCATGCAGTGATCCCGTGTTTTAGTCTGGCCGCCCCTAGCCCTTCTACAACCTTAAACTAATTCAGCTGCTAACTTAGTTCTGAGGCAGACGGTGATTAGGCGTGCATGACACATGTCTCAGTTACCTCACTCAATGAGGGTTCTCAACCTCTTCTCCCTAAAACTCTACACCTGACTTCTGTATCACTAACATGGTCACATTGTGGTGGGCGTTGCTGATAACAACGGATATAAGTAGTATATATGGAGAGGGTGGCAGGAATCATAAGGAATTAACGGCAATGGGTAAGGTTTCTGCCAAGAGTAACGCAGGGGGCAACACAGGCGTATTACAGGGGATGCTGCTGATAAAAGTGTATGAAGAGCCGGTCAAGAGCAAATCAAGACAGGAACAGAGAGGAAGCGAAGACATTTGCAAATGGCTGCGTTAGTGCAAGGAGTACCATATGTAACCACTACCATTCCAATTCTTCTTAAAATACATTCTCTCGTCGAGTTGTCTTCTGTTTCTTCAACATCACTACACAGCTTGCGATGCGACTGGAACGATGGTCAAATACCTGAAGCCTTCTCACTTTCCCTAGGATTAATGGTCATGTTTCACAGCTATACAGTAGAACGAAGCGAGCTGCAGTGAAGTGGCGTAATTTAACAAAAGTCAGCCAAGCCCTTTGTATTCGTGTAGAGATTTCGTCGGCCACTGAGCCATCAGATCTGATCCTACTTCCCAGTTAAGTGAAGTTGTCAATACACTCAGCTACTTCACTCTCTATTGTTAAGCGTGGCACAGTTGAAGACCAATCCTGGAGCAACAATTTGCATTTGGATGGTGAGAAACGCATCCCAAACATTCTCAAAGTGTCCAGGAGACTGCATCTTGTCAGCGTCTTCACCTAACAGGACCATGTCATCTGCGTATTCTAGGTCAAATGAAAATTCTCCCGCGACTAGGTCAACCTTGGTGTAGTCAGGTGATGAGAGGGAGACTTCAATAAGAATATTTGTGATAAAATTAAATGAGAATGGAGACACTGGCCCACTAGGGCTGTGTTTTGCTTTGTATATACTTCTTCACATGTGTAATAGTTTTATTCCTAAGGAGTTTGCAAGTTACTGTCAGAAATCTATAAACTATCCGGTACCGCTGATTGTTTTCTAGCTTAAAGTAAAATACTGGTTATCAATGCATTTTCTTCTTAGTCCTTTTATTATTTAGTCCTGTAGTTGATGCCAAATTGATGACTGAAGATATCAACTATTTACCTGGATTGTTGATTTCCTAGTTGTATTCTACAAAACCTTGTTCTTAAAAAATTAACTGTATTATTGGTATGAGTGCACTTGTTATCTTATCTTCTAACAACAGAACATATAATTATATTCTGGATCTATTTATTGGCTAGCTTGGCATATGGTTCTCTCCATTCTCATCTTGCTGCTTACGTTTTTATGCTCACCATTGATTTCTCCTACCGCTTACAGGTGTAGCTACAGTTATGTCATCACTTCCGTTACAGTTTATGAGTGAATTACTCAAACCATCTGTTATATACGACTACCACTAATTATGCACAAACTCTAGTGACAACCATTGAGGTACTTTTATAGACTATATAAATGGGAGAAGTGAAGTCGTTGTATGGTTTCACCACATACCATCTTAGCGATTAGTTCGGTCGCATTCTTGTTGATTGATAATTATCACTTTCCTCTGGGTCTAATTATCTCGGTCTCTGTTGAGTAAGTATTGATACTGCCTAAATATTCATCATGCTGTAGTTCACCTGGTAGTAGCTACCAGTAGAATCCAGGACGCATGTGTCGTCCTGTTTTGGATTCATCGGCTGGATGTACTTGCATCCTAGTGAATGTTGTTCCGACCGAGACTCGAACCCAGTGCACATTGCTTCAAACACCATAGTGTTAGCCACTGGACAGTACCAAGGGATTCGTATAGAAGCCCACCTGCCAGCAAATATCGAGCAATGCGACCCAGTGTAGAAACGAGAAATTACAAGTATCAAGCAACAATAAATGATACCCGTTGTCCGAGAAGTAACTGCCATTCCGAGTGGCCTAGTGTATAACTGTTTGGGGATTGGAGCAATGGATGCTGGGTTCGAGTCCCAATGGGGATAGCATCACTGACTGGACTGTAGATGCATCCACTTGACGAGTTCCAAACAGGAAGAAACGCGCCTCCAGGATTCGATTGGTAACCACCACCAACTGAACCATTGCATAATGAATATTCAAGCAGTATTGATTTTACTCTCTCCCCACAACACTTGGTTTATGAAAATGAGGCAGAAAATATCGGAATATGCTGCTGGTGTTGGTCTCATTCCACATGTAATCCTACAACACGACGATGAAATATAACCGTTGAAAGTTGACAATATGATTGAAGGTTTGAGAAGCAAAGGACAATTTCATAGTCATTTACCGTCAACCTTAACCAAATGAGAAGATGAAATCGACGAAATACAATTCTCCCAATATTTAATGTTTGGTGTTACAATTGAAATAAAAAAACTCAACTCCTAATCCTCCTTCACTTCGTGACCCTTTGTACAGCTTTCATATTTTTCTAAAAGTGTAGAGAACGACAAGACGGAGACGAAGAAAGGAATGTTTATTATTGACATCTTGTACAGTAGTCATCAAATATGGGACATCTTGCACTAAGACAGTCTTTTGCATAATGTACTTCATCTCCTCTTCTGCTTCTATATTGATTTGCTTTTGATACGCCCACATTGTCTCTTGCGTTTCTCGGGACTGAATCCTTACCCATTGCTGGTAATTGCCTATGATTTCTGTCGCCCTCTCAACATATACTACCTATATCCATTCTGATCTGCAGCACTCACTACAAAAGTACATATTTTTCACTCTCCCTTTCACTGTATCAGTTAGGTGTGTGATTTCAAGCAGTTTTTCCAATCCGATTTCTCTTCGAAATTTTTATCTGACGATTTACTGATCCCAAATAGAAGTTGAGTAAACACTATAAAATTGTAGTAAAATACGTCTGATATTTTATATTTACAGTAAGACTAAGGGTGAATAAATCAGTGACATCATAACCGATATCAGCCATATCTTCAACAATCTATAAAATTTGATTTTTGTATTGTATAATGACCAATATCGGTAGAAAACATTGAATCACCCACCTACCTCGTCCCATCACTGAAGTTATAGCTCGGGGACTATGGCTTCATCGGTGTATAGACGCTTACATATCGGCTCGTAAGTCACTGATTCAAACTCCCCAACCAATAGCTTCCACCTTGACGTGGTGTTGAGGCTTGGATACCACAATAACTCATCGTGCTATGCTGGTTTAATGTGTGTTCTCTCGAGATCCAAAAAGGTCTGATGGATAGTGATAAGACGAAAATCAGTTGCCGTTGTAATGTAGATTACTACACTATGATTGAGGTGTGAGGGTGAAGTTATACTGCTGCTAGCTGGATGGGGTGTGACAGCAGTAAGGTGATTCCTTTGGATGACCAGTACCACGCTGATTCTGCCGTCTCAACAGGTAGGGAGGTAGGGAAGGTCGACTCGCTAAGTAACACCCCCTCCACTTGCCCCAGGGTCTTCCAGTGTTGGTGGTATAGGTTTTCTCTGTCCCGTGTTAGAACAAACAAGCTCTAAAACAGCATCCTACGAAAGGTCCCATGTGACAGACCCTTGGTTTCCCATGGATTCTCTATCAAGTTTCTTAAGAAGAAACAGCCTTCCGCGGTGTGGGCCGCCGGAAAGTGTCAACCCCACACGCTCCTAGTAGTGCACAAGACCCAATCTAACATACCCTATCATAACTTGATTCAAGCTACTTTTACCCATCGACGTTTGAGCATTTGTGTGTACACATTACTGTTGATCATCGTGTAAAAGGTTCTGTCCATAAAGGGGGTCAAAACACGAGCCTGTTAATGGATTGCTAATTTACGCTTGATAACGACTTGTTAAAGACAATCAGTCCACCATCGTAATTTTCCCATCATTCTATGCATATTCAAATTAATGTCTTGTCAATGATAGGACAAGATTTATATTCGCTTTTCCGTAATCATATTATCATTTCTCTCTGTATATTTGTGTGTGCGCTTTCGGTGTCATTACTAGTCAGCTTTATCCATCACATTGTTGAATTCCATATAGGTCTGTTTCACACGAAGACAATAATGGGTGGACGTGGATTCCATGACTATCGACTAGAATATCTGAATGATATTCAGCTGGTAATTCAGCGTATGGGTATACCGGAAGAATTTGCTGACTCTGTAATAAATATCATTCAAAATCCAATGATCAATGGTAGTACAGTGAGGCTAGATGGAGGCGGGCGTCTTATATTTCTATGATACACGGTACAAAACTCAGTTTTTTCCTTCTTCTTCTTCTTCTTCTTCTTCTAATGCACACATGTAAAATATCCATCTTCACGTGTAGAAAAAAAAAATTGACTTTGTACCGTCCGAACTCATATTACTCTTTTTTCTAAATTGTGTTTCTCTAGGACTTTTTGACACTCCCCTACTCAGTGGTACTTCAAATGTTGAATTCTTGACAAAGCTTACATTATTGCCCGCACGTATAGGCAAACCCGAGGAATTTGCACAACTTGTTGAAGCCATCATTCGTATACCAATGTTGAATGGTTCAGTAATTCGACTGGATGGTGCTGTACGTATGCCACCGTAGTTTATTATTTATCCTTAGCGAACTGGGACATCATGTTCTCTGGGTTGTTGCATGTGTACGTAAATCACTGTAATGTAGTGCATAAACTTAAAGTTGATCTAATTTTCTCGTTCTTTTTCTATTTTTGTGTTTTGTTTTGGTTAGCTAAAAATTAGACCAAACATTTTAGGTTGGGTTATTCGCAGTAACTCGTTAGTAGTAAACATTTTCCTTGAAATGAAACTTTTGTTGAGTAGAACTGTCTGCCAGTTGTATTCGTTGTCAAAGACAATTTACCGTGAAGTGTAGCTAGTCAGTTGGTAAATTTGCATTCTTTAATCGATATAATACGATCTGTACTGAAGGTAGGCAACACGATGCTGGTTACTCTTCAGTGAAATTAAAGCAGATGATAAGCTCTTTGGATTTTCTTTGACCTTTTTGAAGTTTTATAAGTGCAAGGCGCATATATTTCTGCATATTGATCACCTACTTCACATCAAATTGCTTGGAAGTTGGCTAGTAGGAGGGATAACCGAAATAAAAGTGATGTTAGCAGTCGAATGATAATGGCACTGATATGTAGTGATAAGATTTTCAAGCAAAAAGCGAACTCGTGGATGCAGATGAGCTAATGTAGATCCTGATATAAAAATGCAATAATTCATATAAGAGTAAAACTTGGTCACTGCTTTGACCAAAGCAGTCGATTAGAATAACAGAGCACAAAAACTTGGCTAAATCAAGATTAGTAGATCCTAATAAAATAAAAAATCTAGAGAAAAACTCGGCTACAGCTCTGCATGCGATGACATACATCATCATCATTATCAACATAGGACCAGGCATTACTGCGTAACGGTCCGAGTTGCCACACCTCATATCAGCACATCAAGTAAAAAGGTAGTGAGGTGAAGGATGAAGATAAGTGAATGCAGTCAAAGGAAATATAAAGTACGAGAAGAACGAAAAGAGGAGTGACAAAATGGTGAGATTCGGTATAGCGTTGTTAAGATGAGGATAATGTGTGTATACATCTGCGCCACTGACATCAGTTCTGAGCCATATTACCTAGTCTCCAGCCACTGGTTCATCTTGTCCTATGAACCCCAACTGGTTAGTCTGCATCGCCCCACATGGCTCAAACCAACAGTCAGCGACTTCATACATTGGTGCCATGTTTTAGTGTGGCCACCTCAGGACTTTTTCCAGCCTGAACCCACCTCAGCCAACATTGTGTGACGAGGCAAGCGGTGACTAGGCATACTTAGTACGTGTCCCAACCATCTCAGTCGATGAAGGTTCACAACCTCGTCAACTGACTTACCTCTTCTCCCTAAAACTCTACACCTAACTTCTGCAGTACTCACATGGTGACACCACAGAATACGTCCTATACTAGGAAGGCAATGGTGGTCAAACACTTGAAGCCTTTTTATATCTTCCACTTTCAATGGCCATGTTTCACAGCCATACAGTAGAACAGAGCGGACTGCTGTACAGTACACGCGACCCTTAATAGACAATCGGATATGACGGTGGCGCCATAGGTGGCGCAAATTGGCAAAAGCCAATCGAGCCTTTTGTATCCTTGCAGAAATCTCATCGGCAACTAACCCACCGGGGTTGATCCTACTTCCCAGGTAAGTGAAGTGGTCAACACACTCAACCACTACACTCACTCTCTATTGTTAGCCGTGGTACCGCTGAAGACCAGTCCTGGAGCAAAAATTTGCATTTGGGTGGTGAAAATTGCATCCCAAACATTCTCAAATTCCCACTCAAAGTGTTCAGAAGACTGTGCATCTTGTCAGCGTCTTCACCTAACAGGACTATGTCATCTGCATATTCTAGATCTAAAGAAAATTCACATGTGATTGGGTCAACGTCTGTGTAATAAGGTGACGAGAGTGAAACCTCCATAAGAATATCTGTGATAAAATTGAATAAGAATGGGGATAGTGGGCATCCTTGACGGACACCACTTGATGAGTATAGCTCCCTGGACATGCCCACAAGTGTTCGAGTAGAGGGCTTTCAATAAGGTGATGTACTTACTAGGCACGCCTTTTAGTGAGAGACATTGCCACAAGACTTCTCGATCAACGGAGTCAAATGCCGCCTTCAGGTCGAGAAATACAGCTATTGTCGGGCGTCTGTAAGCATGCCTATGTTCCAGGACCTGGCGCAGTGTGAATATTTGGTCGATACATCCACGGCCATGTCTAAAGCCTGCCTGGTTTTCTCGGGCATGGTGTTCCCGAGCTCCACTCAGGCGTCGGAGAATTATAGAACCTAGGATTTTGGATACTATGTTCGTCAGGCTGATTCCTCTGCGATGACATGCAGTAGGGAGGGATAGGGGGATAGTGTTGAAAACTAAATTAGTTGGGTGGAGTGAGGGAGAGATTGATAACGGAATCTTTGTTTATCGAATCAACACCAAATACATGCAATCGAAATGATTCTTCACCTGTCCCAGATATATGGAAAATTCTACTACCATTGTCATCACAGAGAGGGCGAGAAGATTAGGAATATATAAAGTCTGTCTCGAAGTTTTGGAGTTACCTGATATGAAGATGGACAATAAATTGTGTCCAAAAGGTTATCCAGTAAATGCTACTGTTTCACTGTCATATTTCTAATAAACAGTCTAAAATGGAATTGCAATAATTCACACTGGCATACTTTACGTCAACGTAAAAAGTAAACACAACTAGGATGATATCAAAATATGCAATAGGATATGAGAACAGAATCATTAAATAAGTGGTCAGAATTTTAAATGCTGATGATATGAAGCAAATACTTCTGCGCCGTTGATTGGTGCTCAACCGTGTCACTCAAGCTTTTCCGTCATTGACTCCTTACATCTCATTGAACCTGATGAGATAATCAGTGGGGTATACATTTCATCGGATGGTACAATCGATTAGTTGTAACACCCTCGGCTTTGCTTACGCAACGCTCAGTTAGGTGGTTTAAGAGATTAGTCACGTGATCGCTGTTCGACTGACTAATGCGATAAAGACAAAAGAAAATAGTTGTGCAAACGTACGTTTTACACAGTCTCCACGTGCATACATGCTGGGAAAAGTTAGATAAAGTGAAAGATAAGTTCTACTATAAAATGTCTAGTTTCCTCCAAAAACCCAACGTTTATATGTGGTGATTTCAGCGGACAGGTCTGACACAAACATGAAGACGCCTTCAAAATCACAAACCTTTCAACTGATAAATGTGGGTATCCTCTACATTTGTGCGGAGATAACTAACTATCTATTTCTAGCCAGCGCAAATTTCAGATATGGAGAAAAGCTGTCTTTTCAAGGAACTCATCTACCTCAATTGGAAGGTAAGCAAAAATAGGTTATGCCACTATCATTCACCACCAAGCTGAGTCGGTAGTTAATCACTGCTCTTTCTGAAACATGTGCATGGACTGTGACCATGTGTCAAATCAAGCTTTTATCTACCTGAAACTTGACAGAATTCCAAAGACTTTAAATCAGAGATCTTTTTTAGCTCAAGTTGTTTTTATCAAGATATTGAAGCTGCATGTATGAAGAAACTGGTTGGACAGTTGACACGAAGTGATAACATCACTTATGTCAATGATTCTGACATCATTTCTAGTCTGCTGTAAAAAAACAGTAGAAAAGGTCCTCGGTAAGTGGCTATATCGCAAAACTTGATGGATATACTTCAATCAATTCTAAGAATTAGACAGCTACAGTGTACTTGTAGACGGTAATCTACCCTCGGAACTCCCAGAAAGCATTCATTGGATCACAGGAAATTCGTTCGAAATAGTGGTTATGCGTAAACATTTCTACAAGATCTGAGCACAAATACTAATAGAAACAAGCCAAATGTAAACTGATAGTGAATGAGTCTACATAACGACTGCTGAGTAGCATAGGCTGAATAAGCGAAGAAGGAAGTAGTAGTACATAGTGTTGCTAAAGCCTTTATTGCAGGAAGAGATACAAATGTTCATGATTTCTGAAACTAGGAAAACATGAAGACACTCCCAGAGTAAACGGTTGCTCCAACTGGTAGAAAACTATCACGGACAGTCCAACTGACCTCCAGTCACTTTCGTTACCCACCACCTGGTCACTAACCGAAGCGAAGGTCGACCTCGACCCTCAAAGTCTTTCTCATGTTGTGGAGGCTTTGAGTGACTTGGAGTAAGTAGCATTACAATCATCTAAAGAAGGTCGATCATGATTGTTGGTTTGGTTGACTGTAACCTTATTTAGGCTACGCAGGTCAGAGACATGATGCCTTTTGATTGATCTCAATCATTGATTGCTTGAGTCCCCAAGAACAACGCGATGTTATAATGCGATGGCGCCTGAATAATCTACTTCCCGACCGATAGCTGCTACCTTGACGTGGTGGTCAGGCTTGCATATCACAGTGACCCAACGAGCTATGCTGGTGAAACACTTGTTCCGTCGAGGTCCTACCATACCACGAAGGTCTGCTGGATAGTGGTTAGACGAAAAGCAGTTACCGTTGTGGTGTAAATTGCTACACTATGATGGGGGTCTGGGGGCGAAGTCGTACTGCCGTTAGCTGGATGGGGTGTGACAGCAGTAAGGTGTTTCCCTTGGATGACCAGCAGTGCCATGCTGATGCTGCCTTCTCAGTGGAAGGGGGGGTGGGGGTTAGAAAAGGTCGGCCCCAAAAATAACACACTCCACCATGCCCCACGGTCTGCCGGGCCGGCGGTGTTGGTTCATTTGTCGTTTCTTTTCGACCATCCGGCTCCAAAACAACAAAAGTTCAAAATAATCATACACAAAAGGCTGGGTGTGACAGGCATCAAGCAGATGTCCAATGGGCTCTGCGGTCACACAAATCTCTTTCAGGTACCTTAAAAAGAAATAGCCCTCCACAGTGTGGGCAGCCGGAGAGCATCAATCGCCCTCACAACTCTGTCAGCACTCAAGTTTCCTCAGACTGCTATCCACTTCCCCTCTCATTACCTCCTAATCTTCCTTCATGTCTCCCAATTAACATAACTACATTATCTTTAATTCCTCCTACCTCTGCAGCCTTCGACAACAATCTGAGTCCACAGAACAGCATCCTCGGTCACCTTAAACCACGCTCCAAATTACATATTGGAGATTTCAATGTCCGCACTCTCTGTCAAGATGGTCAACAGGCTTCATTGGCGAAGACTTTGGCAACTCGGGCATGGATGTGTGCTGTGTTTGTGAGACACGCATACAGGACCTAAGTGCGGTTATTCACCTAACATCTCCCAACCAATCTGGTGAATCCACAAAATTCACCCTTCGAGTTTCTGGAGATCTGGTGGTCTTGCCGGTGTAGGCATAGCACTAAGCACTAGGGTAGAAAGCTCACTATTAGACTGGATCTCAGTTGATAGTCGCCTCTGCGCTATACGGCTGAACTGCACAGTGAGAAATAAAAGGAATAGTGAGACTCGCCGTTTTCTCTTTGTAATCTCTGTTTATGCGCCCACTGACTGTAGTTCGGATGAAGTGAAGGACGAGTTCTACTATAAACTGTCTAGCCTCCTCTCGAAAGCCAAACGTTCGGACGTGGTGGTTGTTGCAGGTGATTTCAACGCACAGGTGGGTAGACCGAGTGATGCAGAAAGGCACTTTCGGAGTCCCGGCTTAACGAACGGATAACGGCGATCGCCTACTACAACTGTGCTCAGATAATCGCCTATTTTTAGCCAGCACAAATTTTAGAAAAGACATTGTCTGACGTGGTGTCCACGGAGCTCAACCCAGGGATGGACTTGGATAGACCACATTGCTATTAGTCATCGCTGGAGAGGATCGGTGGAAGACTGCCGCTCCTTCTGGAGTACGTGTTTGGACAGCGATCATGCGTTGGTCCGAGCACGTATATGCCTGCGTCTCAATGGACGTAGAAAAAATTTGGCCACAAAACCACTACGAGTGCTGCTGGACAACGAAAACACCAAAGCCGTGTTCAGTGAGAAGTTGGCTAGGCAGTTATTGGAACAGAAGACTATCACTCATCCAGAAGAAGCTTTGTACCATCTCCAGTCTGTCGTGAAACCAGCGCAGCAAACCGTAGCTGACTCCGAAATAGTGGCTAAAAAGAGCCAGTGGATATCAGCAGCTTCTTCCGAACTAATGGATGCACGTGAATGCATCCCTACAGGCTCTGAGTACAATGAAGAGCGGGCACAACATAAAAGTAGATTGAGAAAAAGTCTGCGCAACGACCGCGAACAGTGATGGGCAGCGAAGTCTAAACAGATGGAAAAGGCAGCAGCGATTGGTAACATTAGACTGTTATCTAGGCTTATTAAGGAAACTCGAGGGGGGGGCGGGGGAAGGTCGACTGTGGTTAGTGAGGTTACAGCGGAGAAGAACGGATCTGCGATTCACTCGCAGATGAGACGACTGGAACACTTCAAGAAGCAGTTTACCTGGCCTTCAGCCACCACTGCGTTGCCCGCTATCCAGTCGGATCCTGAATGGGACATAGAGACAGGTCCCCCAACACTAGAAGTTGAGAAAGCGGTAGGTAGCCTGAAACGGGGAAGGGCAGCAGGACCAGACGGACTACCTGCTGAGGTATACAAGAATGGTGGTAGAGTTCTCTTAGTCAGGCTAACGGAAGTGTTAGCCAGTATATGGGAATCAAATACGATCCCCTCCGACTGGTCTAAGTCACCCATCATCCCAGTCTTCAAGAAAGGCGAGAAGTCCTCTTGTGATAACCACAGAGGAATCAGCCTGACAAACATAGTGTCTAAGATCCTAAGTTCTATAATTCTCCGACGCCTGAGTGGAGCTCGGGAACAGCAAGCCCGAGAAAACCAGGCAGGCTTTAGACCTGGCCGTGGATGTATCGACCAAATATTCACACTGCGCCAGGTCCTGGAACATAGGCATGCTTACAGACGCCCGACAATAGCTGTATTTCTCGACCTGAAGGCGGCATTTGACTCCGTTGATCGAGAAGTCTTATGGCAATGTCTGTCACTGAAAGGCGTGCCTAGTAAGTACATCACCTTATTGAAAGCTCTCTACTCGAACACTTGTGGGCATGTCCAGGGAGCTATACTCATCAAGTGGTGTCCGTCAAGGATGCCCACTATCCCCATTCTTATTTAATTTTATCATAGATATTCTTATGGAGGTTTCCCTCTCGTCACCTAATTACACAGACGTTGACCCAATCACAGGTGAATTTTCTTTAGATCTAGAATATGCAGATGACATAGTCCTGTTAGGTGAAGACGCTGACAAGATGCAGAGTCTTCTGAACACTTTGAGTGGGAATTTGAGAATGTTTGGGATGCGATTTTCACCACCCAAATGCAAATTTTTGCTCCAGGACTGGTCTTCAGCGGTACCGCGGTTAACAATAGAGAGTGAAGTGGTTGAGTGTGTTGACCACTTCACTTACCTGGGAAGTAGGATCAACCCGGTGGGTTAGTTGCCGATGAGATTTCTGCACGGATACAAAAGGCTCGATTGGCTTTTGCCAATTTGCGCCACCTATGGCGCCGCCGTGATATTCGTTTGTCTATTAAGGGTCGCGTGTACTGCACAGCAGTCCGCTCTGTTCTACTGTATGGCTGTGAAACATGGCCATTGAAAGTGGAAGATATGAAAAGGCTTCAGGTGTTTGACCACCGTTGCCTTCGTAGTATAGGACGTATTCCGTGGTGTCACCATGTGAGTAATGCAGAAGTTAGGTGTAGAGTTTTAGGGAGAAGAGGTAAGTCAGTCGACGAGGTTGTGAACCTTCATCGACTGAGATGGTTGGGACACGTACTACGTATGCCTAGTCACCGATTGCCTCGTCACACAATGTTGGCTGAGGTGGGTTCAGGCTGGAAAAAGGCCCGAGGTGGCCAGACTAAAACATGGCACCAATGTATGAAGTCGCTGACTGTTGGTTTAAGCCATGTAGGACGATGCAGACTAACCAGTTGGGGTCCACGGGACAAGAGGAACCAGTGGCTGGAGACCCTAGGTGATATGGCTCAGAACTGATGTCAGTGGCGCAGATGTATACACACATTATCCTCATCTTAACAACGCTATACCGAATCTCACCATTTTGTCACTCCTCTTTTCGTTCTTCTCGTACTTTATATTTCCTTTGACTGCATTCACTTATCTTCATCCTTCACCTCACTGCCTTTTTACTTGATGTGCTGATATGAGGTGTGGCAACTCGGATCGTTATGCAGTAATGCCTGGTCTTAGGTTTATCTGGATGGAATAATCTACTTGATAAACCTAATTAATATCTGCTAGAGTGAAGCTGAGGTACGGCAAACCAGAAGGTAGGTGGGTGTTTAGAGCAGATGATTGCTGTCTTTCAGGTGTTGAGACACAAGCGTACTTGATTGCAGAGGACACTATTTGCTCCTCTAGCTGAAGCCAGTATTTGACTTTGTCGAACATCGGATGGAGTTGTCGGGAAGGCGGTTCACTCGTTGACTTTCGGTATGTCGACAATATAGTCCTGCTAATCAAAGAATTCAACATGATGCAAAGTTTACTGAACACTTGGAAAATGTTTTGGTCACATTTCTCACTACACGAGTGCTATTAGGTTATTCAGATCCAACCTGCATCAGTACGTTTGATAATAGGGAGCGAAATGGCTAAGCAAGTTATTCTCTCCTTCTATTTGGCACATTTCTTGGAACCCAAAACGTAGTTGTTTTCAATAGAAGAGAGAGAACTCTTCAAAATAAATATAACTGTTTGTAAAACTTTAAATGTCTGGAATATACTGTTTGGATAAATTGATATATACTTCCAGTTTACGACCGGTTTGGTGACAGTGGATGTAGCATATGAAAATTATGGAATTTAACGGAAGAATTAATTCATCTAGACAAGCATGCATGATTGCTGTTTTTTTAAAGTGATATCAGAATTTATTTACATAAGTTCCAGACAAATTTCTGGGTAGAAGTGGTTCATGTATGACGTCTATTTGAACAACGAAGGGAGAGAAGTATTTTTAAGTTGAGTAAAGAGTGATAAATCATAAAATTTGTCAGCTGTTTTAATCTGAAGATCACACTACTCGTAGTTTTTAAGTAGTCCGAAGAGATGATGCAATTAATTGTGTTTTTGTAGTATTTGGCAGTAGCTACCCCATGCTGGATTGTTTGAATACACATATTAGAGTTTTAAATGTTTGAGATTCGTTGAAACACTACACAAATATCAGTTGTCAATAAGTTGAGCTGCACATTTCTCAGTTTCATATCCGGTCCTAGATAATAAAAGCAGGAGACGAAGTGCCTGGTCGAATTGACTATCTCATGTTGGAAGTAGCTTCAACCTTCGTACTCCAGTTACTGATGACGTTGGCACACAGACAAACAGTTAGCCTTTGGTTAATTAATACAGTTGGTGGGATATATAAACCCAATACAATGGTAGGCTTAGGAGGCCTCTGAATCGCAAGTTACTCCAACCTAAGTGCTCATTTTAATTCCAATCATAACTGTATCAAATAAGAACCAATCTAACAAACTCTTGATTTTGTCATCAAACATATGATCTATACCGCCACCCACATGGCATCTTTTAGTTGCGTTTTTGTTATAACTTAAGTATCTGGGGGAATTTTATTGTATTTATTTGCTCTTACCTACATTTTGAATCTACCACCTACTCATCTGTCATTAAAAACAGGAACATGGTGGAAGGTCGTCAGTGCGTGGTATCCTTGAATTCTAATGTAAAACATGTACAAAACCGCAGCTTCAAAAGTAAAGAAAACTTCCATATGTTTTGGCACTCATTTTGCACCTTCTATATTCAAGACGCAGCTTCAATAATCAACTGTACTAACTTTGAGTTTAAAGATAGGGGTATTAAGTGGTCGAACGCATTGAATTTTTCACCGGTGTCCTGCCATGAGTTTAATTTTCCTAGATTCAGATGAGATGACGTGGACCTCCCTTAGCATGTCTCTGACGAAGTTAAATAAAAGAGATAGAGTGGAAATCCTTGATAAGCACCACTTAATGTATGCAAATCACGTATTAGCGGTTCACGCAACTGTGAATATCTATCTGAGTCTGGGCCTTCAGTAAGATGATTTACTTCCCAAGAATCACATTCCATTATCAACAAAGTTAAATGCTGCCTTCAGCTAGAGGAAAAACTAATGTTTTTTACATTTATTCACCCTCGCTTTTCAATGCCTAAAGGAAAGTGACCATCTGGTCAACACCTTCTGGTTCGGTGTTCCTAAGTCTTACCTAAGTGGCTGGTGATTGTACAACGTCGACACTGTCTATGAAGCAGATTACTCAGGAGTCGTCACAATAAAACATGTCACTGTTCCTGAGGACTGGAACAATCGGTGATTGTGATCAACAGGTCATCATGTCCGATGCTCATAACCCAACTAATATTCTAGTCAGAAAAATCAGTGGTCCTGAACCACCAGCTTCAGATTATTGTGATGCGAGACCGTTATAATTGTCTGTCTTTATTGGCTTAAAGTTCTCTATGTCCTTCAGAACGTTAGAAAGATTTTGAGGGTCTACATCAACTTTCAATGTGGTCAGTGACCATATGGTGAGTAATTAAGTGACTGCAGGTCAATTGAATTCTCCGTAAAAGTTTTCTACCCATTACCATAACCATTTCAGCTAAGAGTGAACGGTGGATTTACGGGGTTTTTCAGTCCCACAAATCACAGACTTTTTATTGATTTTTGGAAAGAACGTGTTTTTATTCATCTCCTAATTTAAACAAACCAGCTGAGATCCATTGATAGAAGGAATGATTATTAGATGCATAAAGGTAAACCGTATCAAAGAAGCAGTTACGGATTCATTGAAATAAGTGTTCACGACTTTCGTGATTTTTCCGTAGCTGGATAAATAATGAAATTGTCAAACAATCACTATGTTTTCATACTAGCCCATATCTTGGACAAGTTAGTTGTATAGTTTCTTTGAATTGCACTCAAAGTGTCCTTACTAACCAATACGTGTCAAATCAAAACAGTTATACTTTATCTAACAGCTCTACGTCATGGATTGACCTGTTTTTCATTTCTTTGAACCAGTCTCAGATCTAGTAAACAGTGGACAATATGGGAATCGCTGGACTAAAATATGTTCAAACCGCTGCATTTGGTCTTTTATGATACCCTTTTATTACTGAGTAATGATCTCAGTTAAGATCGAAGAGGTCACCAGATTTAAGAATCATTTATGAAGCAATCTAGTGAGTTCCTCAGTTAAACTCTTACCTTTTATCCCTAGAAATAGCTTCAGATAGCTTTTTTTTACTTCGATATCTTTATTTGCATCAGTAATTACTAAGCGTGGATCACAGCGCATTAGAGACTAGATCGCCGAAGCAGTGGGTAATTTAAGTTGATTTTTAAGGCTTTCCAGATATTTTTGAAGATTTTTTATAGGCGTTTCATCTACCTGATAGAGTTTTCCACTGAAAAAAAGCTTTCTGATTTCGGTTGCCTGGATGAGCTATAGCAGCTTCCGGTTAGAAGAAAACTAAGCAGTCAGGTAAGATATTGAAAGAAGACCTTTGCTTTGAATATCACCTTCAGAGGCATTATGGCGTCAGAAATCTTAAAGAATCATCTAGTCAGATCTTAAGAAAAATTTCGTCTTATATTGTGCAGAAGAACATTTCTAGCTGATAATTATTTCGTGACTCTGTTAAGGTCAGCTGGTGCCTTAAACCAAACCAACATGCCTACAGGTTTACGTGATCTTATGAATCTAATTTTACATAATACACAAACTATGCACTTTCAGCTTTTACCTCTGATTATCAGGATGAGAATATAAGTCACTCAGCTGAAGAATACCCGAACATTCGATTTTACGGCTACGCTATAATCGTCTTCTGGAACTATCTTAAGTGTTAAAGTGAACAGTTAAAATGAAGTAGTTTCGTAACGTGAGCACTGTGGAAGCACATGCAATCCACCAAGTGAAATCTGGACTCTATATATTCAACAACTCATTTTGCCATGGTCTCAACTTCTAATTGTTTGACTACATTGTTAGAAAATAGTTTTCTTTTCTTTACCTGAAATTTGCCCAGTGGACACTACTTAACTGACTCACTTCACATGGTGAAGTGATTTCTTTCTGTCCTTAACGACAACTTTTGAACGATACGTTAATCATGCAACGCCGCTATATTGATTAACAACGGAATTTCATCTACTGTTAACATTACCATTATGATTATATATGATTGCGCAACAACCAAAAGTACTTAGAACATATATCAGTCTCTTGCTCCTACCAGTGAATAAAGTTAGGGGCGTACGAATGATTAGTGAGCACTACCACAAACGGAAGAAGATATGTCTTCTCGTTAGTTGACAGCATCTCACACTATTAAACTGTTAAATCAAGTCAATTATCAAAGACTGACAAACAACAGCTGATGATGACTTTCCTTAAAAAGAAAATAAGTAGCCGCAGGAAGTAGTACACTATAAAACATTACACTACCTATCAAACTATTCACATTTCAGCATTCTTGCTATTTATTAAACGGGAGATATAGCTCATTGGTAAAATCAATTGACTGTCAAAGTAATGAATTCTTTGTTAATACTACACTCCACCTACTTAAGTTTTGCCACTTAGGTAGTATCATAAATCCTCATACTGTATGTATAGCCCATAACCTGTTACACTAGAAATGGAGCTGTGGCTCACTGATTAAGGCCTTTCAACCAACGGGTCCTGGGTTAAAACCCCTCTCCAACCACTGAGGTGTGGACAGATATCAGCCGGTAAGTATGCCTCATCGCCTTCTGTACGAATCTGTATAAGATTACTGAGTGCTTTACATGTATAGCTGTGTTGAATATAAGTTATATAAGTGAAAATCATCTATCAGTCATATATAAGGCTCCTGGCACTTTTTGATCATTACTATACAGTTTTCAGCACCATTGCTTACAGCATCACTATACTGTTCTGAGAATAAATATGAAAACATCGCTACGTTTCAATTACGCATCTTAATGTTTCAACTGCTGGTACATTTTGCATTTACTTACGTCAAAATCAGTAATAAATCAGCGATTGTTGCATTATTTAAATTCAACTTTATTCATTTGCGTTTACATGGAACATCAACTATTTCCAACACATTCTGTGTATGGATTATCGTGAAAACTATAAAGTAATGATTATGAATTTTATGACCACAGTTTAACTTGATGAAGTAGTCACTGCAAATTGTAATTCAGAGAAACAACTCTTATTTTGCACACATTTTATCAAATTCCTCATGTCTATGAAGTATTACTGAATCGACTGAATTTTGAAACATATTTTCAACAAAAATCTTCAATTGAATAGACAATATGTAAAATTTGGATGTGCCGCAAGTGATTTATGTGCCTCTGTATCTCACGAAAGGGATTTCCAACAAATTACAGACATTCATCAACAGCTGCCCACGCTTACTCTATACTGAAGATCAGATCAGAAGACCAGAAAGAATAAGCAACAGGGGACTCTGGCAACGAACCAACCAAGAACCTATCACTCAACAAATATATGCAGAAGGAAGTGGAGATGGATTGGGCATACACTGAGAAGGCAGACTGGGGACGCCGCACGCCAGGCCCTCGAGTGGAACCCAGATTAGAAGCGACGATTTGGGCGTTTGAGGTGAGGATGACATGGAGGATATCGTGCGAGGAAGAAATGAGAGCTTTTGGGCTGTCGTGGGACCAGGTTCAAAAAATTTCAGAGAACACAGTGCACTGGAGACGTGCTACTGATGCCCTATGTTCCATTAGGAACCCAAGGGACAAGTTAAAATAATAATGATATCTCACAGTATCTATCAATTGACTGATAAACCCAATGAAAAGAAGAGGATCACATATTCTGCAAGATGAAATAAATTCATTACATTTCGTCACTTTCTTCTCAGCTGTGTACAGCCGGTATGAATCGTAGGATATATACAAGTAACTGAAGTCTACTCACCTTAATGACTGACAAGAAGATGGTTCATTGGTGAAGGACAATGAAAGAATTGATACAGGTTAGGGAAATCTGAATAAAATAAATCACTGATACTGAAATCAAAGTTATTTAGTGTTCATCTAGTCACCCTGTTACATGTGATAGATATAAGCATAGAATAGTTAAGCTGAGAATGTAAACACAAAGTTAGAGATTGAAAGTGACATGATATCAAACTGATTTAAGTCAAACAGTGAAACTGTGGGGATAAAGTAGAAATCGGTTGTACAATAAGTTGTAAACGGGACATGTTGAAATTGAAATTTATGTATTGAGAAAAGTTTGGAAGAGTTTATGTTGAATAAGAAAATAAATCAATAACCACCAAGTAAGTTGGAGGTCAACAGCTGTCACTTTTTGAATACATAATTTCGGTTGAATTCTTCTGATAAAAACTGCCTCTGAGAATATTAGTCAGTTAGCTTTTTTTGTTTGTTCACTATTTTAAATGGACTGAGGTCGGGATATTGCATCTAGTATTCATCATAGGTTTAACAGTGAAGAATTTGAAACAATCTGGCCTACACTATACTTTCAAGCAGTCGGACAACTAACCCCCATTCCTGGATATTTTAGTCTGTAGAACAAATGCCGGGAATCTGGAAACTAAAGTGTACAGGAAGCCAGAGTACACTGATCAAATTCTTAATTAAAGTAGTGACAATCCAACAAAGCACAAAACTAGTTACGTGCAGATTCTGTTTAAAAGAGCAAGAACACACTACAATACAACAACTTCACAGAGAAACGAAGGAAACTACTTCATGTTTATCCTAAAGAAGAACGGCTACCCATGAAATTTTATTAAAAGATGCCTATCCGTATATCATCAAATACAAAGTCATCGACAGCAATCAACAAACTCACGATCCTACCGTACATAAAGAATATATCAAAATCACGACAAGATTACTGAGACTACTTGGAACTGATATGGCTAATAAGCCAACAAATTCCCTCCAAACACTATTTGCAGACCAAAGGATGCAACAGTCAAAGAAGAAGGACCAAACATCATTTACAAGATCAACTGTAGAATTGTGGTGAACACTAGACTGGACAAAGTGGACGCGTTCTTCACCTTCGTCTACATGAACACCAATTGGCCATTAAACGTCACATATAACATTTCATCACTCATTTCAATACACGTGAATAACATGAATTCGATTTTGACAATGTAGAAATTTTGGACAGAAAAGGGAAACATAGGGAATATGAGAGAATTCCTAGAAGCTAGGCATTCAGATCAGTCAGT
Source organism: Heterobilharzia americana (assembly GCA_944470555.2). Lineage (NCBI taxonomy): Eukaryota > Metazoa > Platyhelminthes > Trematoda > Strigeidida > Schistosomatidae > Heterobilharzia > Heterobilharzia americana. The sequence goes on along the minus strand of OX104130.1, from coordinate 85,264,488 downwards.
CAACAATCAACAGGTGTATAGACATTGACCCAATCTATCAACCAATGAAAAAAATGATAAACAACAGAAAGGTCAAAGGTGAAGCACAGGAATAGCCAACAGGAAAATCTATTCAGTCAGTGATACAACAATCAAAGGAAATAACCAATCACAAACCAGTTGGTCATGTTAAGCAACTAAGTTACCCACAGAGAGATATTGACAGCTCACTTCACAATGAAGTTAACACTGATGATTTCGTCTAGAAAAACGATGAAAGTCCACAAATAAACAACCCAATTCAGAGAACAATATAATCAAGGTCATTTACTTGAACTACAAATATTCCCTACCATTTCATAGGAATATGTGCTATATCAGACAGACTTATTTTATATGAAACTCAACTTTTTTGATTTATGTAGATATTATTATTTAACGTTTTATTCTCTTTTCTTCTAAACATAAATGCAAGTCAACAGTCTCACCTGAAATATTCATAAAGTGGAATGGATAGTTTGGTAGTAAACTTTCTAACTTCAGCACAGAGCGATACAATTTCATGTCTCTTAAGTAACATAAGTGTTCGGAAGGTTGAAAATGCCCGCTGCACATGAATACAAATAATCGAAAATCTTCATGTTGTTCTGATCAAACATCTAATGATGAACAAAGTACACTTAAGTATCGTGTCAATTAACTTAGTGGCCTTTAAAGTGAGCGACTCTAAATGTCACCCTAACAACTGCTGAGATAACCAATCAGGCTTCTATATTCTATAAAAAGCTATCTTTCTAGCCGGAATATATAAAGCTCCTTGGTTATTGCAGCAGTTCCCAGAGTGGCCTTCAAAGTTACCCAATGTCTGCAGATATCATATTTCCACTTTCAAAAGGCATACAAAATAAAGCAGCAGTATTTAGTTAGGTCCTTAAAACGCCATTCAAACGTAATAACTATGAAAAATGAGGGCCTGCAGATACGGGGGAGCCAAAACAAGCTTTCAGTCTACATGATCAGCCTGTTTCACTCACGAACCTATCTCATGTAATTCATCTCAGGGATGCAGTGCGTATTATCATACTAGTCAGGTAAAGGTAGAAACACTTTACGAAGTAAACGTTTGAAGTTGAGAGATAATAAGCCTGTCTGGCATTGATAAGACCATATGTTATCAGTATCTCTGCTTAGCGTGACCACATTAGTAAACTGGAGGTCATCTAAACTTTTCATCCATACTTCCAGTTAGCTCCCATCAATTGGAGTCATCATGATGCCGCATTCAGAAAGATAGTCTCATTAAACAATCGCCTCTTCGCGTTGGATACTAAACATTGTGGAATGGTACACAGTCGTTTATTGATACTTTTAATTTCCCGTTGCTATGTTGCATCTAGTTGCTCGACCTCTGTTGTTAGGTAGACTGCTATGCGGATGCTCTGATAGTGCCCCCATGTTCATCATATTGTAGTCTACTTGGCCGAAACCACTGGAATCCAGGACGCACATTTCGTCCCACTTTGGATTCGTCAGTTGGATGTACGTGTGCCCAGATTAATGATGTTGTTCCTAATGAGATGTCAATAAAAAGCATTTCTTCCTTCGTCTATTCCAAGTTTCGTACTCCGGAACTGCTGCATTGCCGTCTCCCTGTACACTGGGCTATCAAACTCCGCCTCCAGCTGTTAAGCCACTCTCTGCCAAGTTCCTTTCCTATCCCTACGCTCCAAGTCGTCATATGCCACTTTCGCTCATCCCCTCAGCAACAAGCCAAGCACCACGACCTTCTCTGCTGGATCCCGGATACCTACCAGCTCCGTGACCGACTCAAAGTCCCTGAGGAAGACCATAATGTCTCCACTTTTGAACACTGCAGGCTACGGAATCTTCATTAAATTCAGAAGCAGAGACACCAATTTTAGAAAATGATAAGACAGATGAAGGAAGGAATGTTTATTATTGACATCTTGTACAGTAGTCATCAAATATGGGACATCTTGCACTAAGACAGTCTTTTGCATAATGTACTTCATCTCCTCTTCTGCTTCTATATTGATTTGCTTTTGATACGCCCACATTGTCTCTTGCGTTTCTCGGGGCTGAATCCTTACCCATTGCTGGTAATTGCCTATGATTTCTGTCGCCCTCTCAACATACACTACTTATATCCATTTTGGTCAGCAACGTCCACTACAGTAGTACACAGTCCTCTGAAACGATATTTTTGCTATCTACAGGTTATCTTTCAAATGGAGGCATAGGAACCTAATTAACATTAGTTATGGTACAGTAATGACTAATACTAAACGTCCGCTTAGTTTATTTTAAAGTTTAGATCATTGAACATCATCAGTTGCTGTCATTTCGGCATGCCGAAACGGTCCTAATACCCGATGATCTATTTGAAAGGCTTTTGTGATGGCCTGTTTAAAAGACGCATATTTGGAAGAGTTACACAACCTAAATCACGACTTTTTAATACACATATGTCTGACAGGTAAACAATCATCAACGATAAAGGGTTTATGAACCTTGAGGAACGACGGTATTTTGTATACTTTGAACTTGATGGTTTATTGTTTGAAAAGCTTTCTTTGTCGTTTCATAAAGCACTTTGAGTACAGACTGTAAAAAAAGAGAAACTTCTTGTTCTAATGAGTTTCAGCGTGAGTAACTTTCTTTATGACCACATGATCAATAGTAAAAGAACCAGTTGTGTACAGCCTTGTTCTGATGTACAATTACGTTAGTCATGTGTCAGCAGTAAAGCCTCATGTTAGTGTTATGTTTTTTGAAATTCGTACTATTCTCCTGGTTAGGACAACAATAAAAGCTTCACAGTTAAACAATCCAGCTCAAAAATCTAAAGCCGTCAAGGTCAACTTGAATGCAGTTATACTGGTCTCTCATTAACAAATAATTATCGAAATGAGTATTATGTAATATGAACTATAAGCGAATAGAAATATAGAATTTTTTCCAACAGTTTCACGAATAATCATAATCGTTTCACTTTATAAATCTATGTATTATAACCATTAATTGCGATCACACTGTGCTTAATTTGTTAACATTGTTTATCAGTATCATTTTCAAGGACAACTTGAAGGTGATTCAGAAAAATATTAAACAAAAAGTCCAGAATGCACATCAGAACTAAAAAGAAACAGAAGAGTACAAATGGGAACTCACAAAGAAACTTAATAGTCTCTAATTTACACTTTCCAAGTAAAATGTTCAGCACATAATCTACTTTTACTTATTACTGAGGTAGCGAAATAATTATGAACAGATGCATTACTACCAATAAGTTATAACTATGGAATAGTTTATATCATGATAGACAAATTAATATATATAGGACTTGAAATTGAAATGGAAAGAAAAGGCAAAATGAAAACTCTTTTAAGTTTAATGTTTATCAAGAAAATGAAGAACAGTTTTTCTTGTATCTTATTCTCTTCATCATTTTCACATCGAGTTTCGTTTCTTAATTGTTTGAAACGGATGAATAAATACAATTTGATAAACAAAACAAAATGATCTCAATAAAACTTCTGAGTAAAGCAAATGAAACTGTGCAAAGAACAAAGCAAAACGAGAAAAATAGAATAAAATATTATCACGAAATGAAGAAATGTTTTTCTATGAATGAAAGACTTGAATTCTGTATATATATATATATATATATATATATATATATATATATATATATATATATATATATATATATATATATATGTTTGCAGACGTAATACGCACTTACACAACTTTATGCTCATAAGGATCTACTCGACGTCTTACCCGTAATTTCTTAGTTGAGTGTATGAGTAGATGTACGTGTATAGATGATCACACATTGAGTAGTTCTGACGGGGTACTGATATCTTTTTAGTTCAATCATGAGAAGCCAATAAGGAATATTTATGTTAAAAAAATCAAATTAAATTTAACTACAAAATAAATTTCGCTTACTTCGTTGCCTTTTTTCTCTGTTTTTTATAATCGATTGTTACTGTTATTGCTATTGTTGTTATGGTTACGATTTGATGATGATGATGATGATGATGATGATGATGATGACAATTTCATAGCAATAACAACATTTTCATATGAAGTCAACTCTTTAAACATTTGTGTAAACAATATTGGATCAGCATTGATACGAAGCATTTCTGAAGATTTTTCATTTATTATACGTATAACATATTGCCAGAAACGATTGCGAACTTCATCAATAACCTTAGATTTTAAAAAACTCTCTATACCATTTGTCGATGTTAACGTATGTTCTGTATTGGACAGTAATTTTTTATTTCCACCTTCTGAATGAGCCATATATTGATTTGCTTCAGCTATAAGAAACGGTCTTAAAGGATAACTAATCTCATTACCAATATAAGAGTAAGCTAAATAAAGACATGCCATAATAATTGTATGCAGTTCACGTTCTGTGTGTATATCCCCATTCCCTATGAAACTTCTAAGCATCATATACAAGAAGACAACATGAGTTGGATTGATGAATGCCACTTCAGACCAACCTTGTATTAATAATGCACGATCAATAGCTCGAATCCATGCAACAATGATTGCTGGTTGTATACCACGTAAATCAGAATTGCGTAGACGATTTGAATTTTCTATTAAATTGTACTGTACACGTGCGACAATAAAAAATGAAAGATATTTTAAAAGTTCACCTGTACTTGCCTTAAATATTGGCTGCTGAAACAGGTTGTAAGCATTAGATGTTGTTGTTTCAACCGTAGATGGGTGAACAGGAGCACCAACAGTAGGTCTTAGGGAATAGCCCCGGCCTAATTGATGTTGTTCTTCTTGAATATCAGATCGTCTCCAACCTTTCTGTATTCCACTCGAATTTTTTATGCACGCAAAATTACGATATTTGTCAACTTTATGATCAGATTTTAAACTTTCAAATAATCCGTAAATCCCACTGGTTTTACCTACACTTTTTCGGTGATTAGAACATCGAAGACGATCATTTAACTTAATATCACTATTTCTATATTGTGAAAATGAATTATTTTGACTGGTATTTACTGATGATACCGTTGTTATCGTTACTGTTGTCGTCATGATGTTAGAAGGAATGATAGGAACAGTTTGTTGATGATATTCTTTTAGCGTTTCAATATCTCGAATAGAAGAGTTCTTCTTCAAACGATCACTCATTTTTCTATCAGTACGAAGTTTGAACATCTTTCTATCATATGCTATATCATTTGTTGGAAAGGTGGATTTGGTCACCGCTCCTGACTCAACAGAAACATTTTTACACTTTTGCTGGCAAGAATTATTATTGCTGATGCTACTATTATTGTCATTATTATTATTATAGTGATGAGTGAAAAGTTTCAGAGCATAACATGATATTGACTTTGTAATATTGCGGTATTTTTCAAACCCAGTGCCCCCTTTGCGCTGTACATGCATTGGTGATGCAGGGAAAATTGAATCTGTACCAAATTCTGTTAAACGTCGACCAAATTTACTTGAAAAGTGAACACCAGATTCATTTAAGTATGTTTGTTGACTGTAGTGTAGATTATCATTATTATTTTTATATGTTTCATTCAATTCCGGTGAGAAAAACTTGTCTGTGTAAGATGAATTAAAAGTTTTACTAATTTCAGGGTGTACCGAAGAAGGAACAGAAGGAAATGGATGAAAACAACGTGGAACAGGATTACCCTTAGATGTCAACAAAGAGGAATCCCTTCTGATTGTCTTATTTTCATGATTGCAGTTTACAAAGAATGGTATTTCATAGGAACAACTATGTGCACCAGGTGAGGTATCAGTTACATTCCACGGTGTATGTTCTCTTAACATTTCAATATTCTGATAATGAGAATAATTATGATGTTGTGTAGTATAAGAATCCACTGGTGATGTCAATACTTCAGCATATGTCGATACACTTCCTGATAATGTTGATGTTGGCATATAAATAGAACTATTATTGTGACAAGTTTGTCCCCCAGAGTAATTTTCCACAAAAGAATACGGTGAATTATTTACACACAACTGTTCACTTGATTCTTTTGTATACGGCGCTTTATACCGCATAGCCCATCTTAAATCAGTAAGGCTAGGTGTGTAAGATATAGTATTACCATGATTATTAATACTGACATTATTGTCATGATGATGGTTATGATGGTGATGAGGAGGAAGAGGAGAAGCAGGAGGATGACGGTGTGTAGCACAACACTTTCGACTAAAATCTGTTGATAAACAATGTGAATAACGATGCTTTAACCGTGAACTTGGTTCAGATAATTGTCTATGCTGTCCACCAGTGTCTTGATAAATTTGAGGATCTCTTTGTTGATGAATGGACACATTCAAATCGATTGGTGACTTTTGACTAGAGGAATGATAATCCCGATTCACATTATCATTTATAACATCTCTAGATTCCGGACAATAAGAGTTTTGTGTTATTCCCGATGATTGTGTACGACAAACGCCTTTAGAACTTGATGTGTCACAATATGATGAAGAGGATGTGGAGTTTAGTCGATAGTTTTCTAGAGGTATATTCGCCTTTGCCGAATCTTCTTCGTCTTGTATTTCTTGTTGGTGTTGTTTTTGTTGTTGGTAGTAGTACACTGGGATTTCAGTTGTTGAATGACTCGTTGAATCGTCTAAGAACTTCTTGGTAGTACCGTTTCTGGTAGCACCAGTATTCACCCGGTCGGCATTCACTGATAACCTGTGCATTCTATCATTCAATGTTCTCACACTTGGCATTACTCCATTACTATCAGAGATTTTTGTTTTACGTGATAAACTGGGGAATATCAACCTTTTCAAGTTGAACATATTTGTAGAATTGACGTTTTTACTCATTTGTGTACCGGTGTTGCCACAAAGATGTTCATAATGTTTTGGAACTAGTAATGCTTCATCAATCTGATTGAAATTCCACTTTTTCTTTGATGATTCACATAGATCAGTGTATTGGTAGGCTGTATCATGTGTTGCTGATGAAAGACTAAGTTTAATATCTTTTGTTTTATGTATATCACTTAGTGTTTGTCTTCGTGTAGGTACAGGAATGTGGACTTGGTCTTCTGGAGTGAATGTTGATAAAACACTCCCCATATTATTTGATTTCTTGAAAAATCCTAACTGCTCATCATTCTCATTATAACCACCGTTGTCCTTGTTGCATAAAGTTAAACCGATGGCCAGTATTATGGATCTCTCGATGAAAACCACTTCTGTACATGATATGAATATCTCTCTTCTATAGCTGTCTAGTTCATGTTCTAGTTATGTGGTCATTGCCATTACTTTGTCGTCAATTAGTTTTCCTAAAATATCCAATTCTTCATGATGTCTAATAAGACAGTATACAGTAATAGTAGCAGTAGTGTAGTAATATGAAATAACTAACTGAGAAGATACTTATGCTGAAGAGAATCTCCTACCTCCACATCTTCCTATATTTGTTTGTCTGTTCTACTAACGAACAGCTCTATGTATGTATATATCTACACATATACATAATACTACTCCTTTGAAACGTTACCTGTAATCAGGTTCTGAGCTAATCAATGACATTGTTGTATAGCTGGCCAAATACAGAGAAAGGGTTACGCCTACACATTGAGTAAACGGATTGGTCGGATATTATTTTTCGGATTATTTAGGTCACGTGAGTTAGCTTTTTTCTAATCTCCCCATTTATAACCAACCGCATATCCATCTATCTATTTGTCTGTATATGTATGCACAGTAACTGAGTATATTATGTACAAACAACTCTAGATTCTAAGTAAAATGAAACTGAGGCATGTCCCAACTTTCCAATTGTTAATTCTGTCTGCCTATCCACCTTTTGTTTTATTGAGTTACCTAACCACTGGAATCGATTTCCTTTCAAAATTATCATTTGCCCAAGTTAAAGATGGCACATTTTATGCCAAAATGTTTGTATTCCATACTTGAATGGATATAAACTGTTACAACTTCCTCTTCAATTTGGGAAATGTGAACTCTGAGGAGTTCATCTATTCTGTTTTCAGCAATATGAGACGTGTTTGTTCATCCACTAATGAAAAAGAAACGAGAAAATCTCTTTCAGGAGTGAGTGATTAAACTTTTCCTGACTAATCATTATTCTTCTATTTTAAAGAATAAATCAATAGTTTTGAGTATTCTGCTGCCAAGACGTTTATTTGTTTATTGTTCCCATCAAAAATTGTTTTTCCATGAAAATAGAGAAATAAATAAAGTATGAAGAAAAATAATATTGTCATAGGTATTCGTCAATGTGTCGTTGATTGTGGATACTGAACCAGTTCAGTGTTATTAACTGGAGTAGAACTTTCGATGGAAAATATAGTTTCATCAGTGAAGGTATCACCGACCATCCTCCTGATTGTGGTCGACTGGATCACGTAGCAAACCCTGAGGAGCGAGAAGATGGGCATATACTGTTTGCCAATGAAAAGACCTTAGAAGATTTGGATCTCACCGATGATGGCTTATGCCTAATGTTTTGTTGCACAAACCAACAAGTTCGCAGAAGAGGCTAGGCAGCGAAGACGGGACTTCAAATGAATGCAGAGAGGAGTAGACAGAAGTGGTGAAGATACCCAATCAACAACAACATCAACAGCAATAACAACAAGCACCAATCACCATCAATGGGACTAATCTAAAGGAGGTAGTCTCTTTCACCTACCTATCTAGGCAGCATCGTTTCAACTACAGGTGGTGGTGTCACAGGGGATGACGTTGAAGCAAGGATCTGTAAGACAGCAGGATAGGCCTTCCTTCATCATTCTGAAATCACTGTGGAGATCTACTGCACTCAGCATAAAGAACAACATCTGGATTTTCAACACCAATGTCAAGTCAGTCCTTCTATATGATGGTTCAAAAACTTGGCGCGTCACGAAAACCACTTCCAACAAACTACAGACATTCATCAGCAGCTGCTTACGCTCACTCGATACTGAAGATCGGATGGCCAGAAAGAATAAGAATAAGCAACAAGAAACTCTGGCTGGCAACGAAACAATCAAGAACCTATTACCCAACAAATATGCAGAAGAAAGTGGAGGTGGACGTGGATTGGGCATACAGTGAGAAAGCCTACTGGGGACATCACGTTCCAGGCCAGTTACTCGAGTGGAATCCAAAGGGAAAACGACGACGACTGCTTATAAGCTTTCATTTCTTCCTCACATGATCTCCTCCATGTGACTCTGAGCTGTGACGCCCAACTCGTCGTTTTCCCTTTGGATTCCACTCGAGTAACTGGCCTGGAACGTGATGTCCCCAGTAGGCTTTCTCACTGTATGCCCAATCCACGTCCACCTCCACTTTCTTCTGCATATTTGTTGGGTAATAGGTTCTTGATTGTTTCGTTGCCAGCCAGAGTTTCTTGTTGCTTATTCTTATTCTTTCTGGCCATCCGATCTTCAGTATCGAGTGAGCGTAAGCAGCTGCTGATGAATGTCTGTAGTTTGTTGGAAGTGGTTTTCGTGACGCGCCAAGTTTTTGAACCATCATATAGAAGGACTGACTTGACATTGGTGTTGAAAATCCAGATGTTGTTCTTTATGCTGAGTGCAGTAGATCTCCACAGTGATTTCAGAATGATGAAGGAAGGCCTATCCTGCTGTCTTACAGATCCTTGCTTCAACGTCATCCCCTGTGACACCACCACCTGTAGTTGAAACGATGCTGCCTAGATAGGTAGGTGAAAGAGACTACCTCCTTTAGATTAGTCCCATTGATGGTGATTGGTGCTTGTTGTTATTGCTGTTGATGTTGTTGTTGATTGGGTATCTTCACCACTTCTGTCTACTCCTCTCTGCATTCATTTGAAGTCCCGTCTTCGCTGCCTAGCCTCTTCTGCGAACTTGTTGGTTTGTGCAACAAAACATTAGGTATAAGCCATCATCGGTGAGATCCAAATCTTCTAAGGTCTTTTCATTGGCAAACAGTATATGCCCATCTTCTCGCTCGTCACAGTTTTTTGAGTGCTGCAGTCCAGTGCGATCGACGATATTCAGGGAGAGCTTTGGTGATAGTTAGCAGTCTTGTCTTACTCCTGTCTTCACTTCAAAAGTGTCACTGAGATCCCCATAGTGAGTCACTCTGCATGTGGCTTCTTCATATAGCTGTTAAATGAAATTGATAAATGTTTGTGGTTCCAGTGTTCATTCACACAGGTTTCTTCAAGGATGCTGCTTAATACATCCCATTTTGTCCTGATGAATGACGTGAAAATGTCCTTTGTAGTTTCGTTCTTCAGTTAGTTTCTGTTCTCGGTGTTGAACTTGGACTTTGATCTATCAACAGCTTCTCTGAAGGCCTTTAATTTGATTTTGAAAAGAGGTTCCTTGCACTAGATAGTGAGTGGTGTGCACCTACAGCTGCTCCCCGTCTTCATCTGATCTCATGTTCAGTAGGCTGCGTCTCACCTTCTTCACATTGGGATGAAGTCGATCTGATTTTTAGTGCAGTGTGTCCATCTGGTGAATGGCGTAATCCATATCGCTGTCTTGTGAATATCCTTGTGTTTGTTCACACCACCTCCAATCACCAAATCGTTGAATGCACAGAAGTCTGCAAACAGTTCTCCATTCTCGTTCATTTCACCGAGTGCTTCTCGACCCATGATGGATGACTTCTCTTCCTGTGTTGTCCACTCCCAGTTTCGCATTCATGCCACCCTACCCATTAGAATGAATTCTGATGTCGCCAACTGGAGTGCGGTCTTGTCCATTACTGATTGCAATTGTCTGTGGAATCCCACCTTCTTCTCTTCATCCGCATTATTTGTAGGTGTGTAGCGTAGCATTGTATGATTGTGACTTTCCTTCTTGCTGTCATGATCGTGATTCTGTGGGAGGAGGAGATTGGTTCCCACTGCATGACAGTGAGCCTTCGATGCTCTTGGGAGAGGGTATCATGATGGCCACTCGAAAACTCAGTGTGCTCGTGGTTGTCGTCTGGGTAACGATATCAGAGTAGATTATTGACTCTCCAGTTGACAGTTTCGAGAGTCTACTTCCATTCCATCTACAGATTCCTCACAGATTCTTGCTACTTCTATGCTATACCTTCTCATCTCTTTTGCGATCTGGGCTGCCTTGTTAGGTTCAAACATTGTGCGGATATTCCATGTTCACATTCTTATTTTTCCTTCAATCGAGAGAGAGAAGACACATCGGCCAATTGGCTTCCTGAAGGCTTTCACCAACCGACGTCATTTCGTTTCTCCGATTGCAGTGAGGAATAAGATTATTATTTTTTAAAATATATATTTTGTGTGCTTTGAAGTTTGTTTAGCGATTGGATTGGTTTTCTGGTGTGGGGTTGCTAGCCCTATGCTTGTCCGTCCCTCTTTATCCGGACTTAGGACCGGCTAGTAACTAGTGAACTAGTTACATAGGCGAGGTTCATAATTGTCATTATCAGACCTTTAGTCTATATCATATTCTCTTCATTCAATTTATCATTCAATTCAGTTAACCTTGTCATAACTTAGGACTCGTTCTATGGAACATGGACTGTGTTGCTCCATTTACTTGTTCAAACTTATGTATCGTGATGATTTATGATCTCTAAGTCAAACAGATGAACAGTTATCAGAAACAGATGCATCGATATATTTGGACGAAGCCGAAAGTATGAAATTTGCTGAAGAAAATGATGTCACGATTTTATTCCACGAGTACTCTTCATCTGTATATAGTCTTAAAGAACAACGCTTATCAGGAGGCAAGACATTTCAAAATTAGGAAATCGCTACTTATTGAGACGTGTCTCCGAGAGAATGAATATCCTATGAGATATATCATGAATTATTTGAAAGAACAGATCGAGAGAAATAAACACCTAACTATGGAGCAGAAGAAGCTTTTTATACAGCTTACATTCAAGGGAAATGTAATATCCAAGTGAAAAGATGCAGGAAACAAATGAGCACTGAGAAACAGCTTTCCTGGAGCTAAACTTGTACCAGTATACAATAGTACCTGCTTGCTGAACCAGTCGAAATTAGATCATTTTTCTTCTCATGTCACTGCCAACTGTATTTATGAGTTCACAAGCATTTGTATTAGTTAAGAAGGAATGAGAAAAAGGGCGTCCATCTGGTTCTCCTAGCACATCTCTACTGTAAAAGAAATAGCGTTTTAACCAGTACAATTGCCAGACAACTCATAGACAGAGAACAACAAAGTGAGACTTTTAGTGCTTTTAAGACAACAAACGTGTAGGAAACGTCTGGATTATCGTGCTTCTTGGAAGCAGTTGTAATAAAATACTTTCAAACTGACCTTTGCATATAAAAGGAGAAAGTGGCTAGTCTGTCACTCCCTTCATGAATAGGATTTCAACAGTTGTGTTGTTCAACTTAGATCATTGATTTCCTAATCTCGAAATGTCTTATAATAACCAATGTACTTTTAGACTTTATGCAGCTGAACAGTATTCATGAAATAAGATGATGTCGTTGCATTCTATCAATATTGTCCTTCTTGGTTTATCCAAATTTATCAAAGGATTTAAATGGATAGGATGGAAATTTGCTTAAAATAATTCGTTTCAGATGAAAATTTGAATTTCAAGTCCCTGTCTCTAACTTTATTCCCAGATGTATTCCTTTTCTTCAAAATGTTTTCAGCGTGACGACAATTTCCAGGCCAACCAAGCATATTCTACTACATTAATTAGTAACTTGCCTAAGGATTGGTTGCATTTCTTAGTGAGATGAATTTAACTGACAAAATGAACTTAGATAATGTACTGTAAGGTTGAATTGTTTTTTTACACACAAAAGTGGTTTCCATTTGCGTATGGTTATCTCTTTCGCAAACTGCATTATGCATTCCAGAAACCACACCTACCTCGATAAACTTCGTTTTTTTATCAAGATGGGGATGAAATATATCGTTCTTACGCTGATTAGTCACACTAGAGGGCAACCAGTTTCATGTCCTGAATGCTGATCGAAGTTTGTCGATCATTTTACAATGTGATCACCCAGCCACGAGGCTTAGCATCACGGTACACTTGGATAGGTGTTAGTTAGTTGGATATTATCTACAGGAAGCCCCTGACCTAGGTTTCGTGCTTGTTGGAACTAGTGCACATGGAAATGATGTCCTGTCTAGGATCCTAGCTTGCACCATCAAGTGTTGCAGTCAGCGACTTTACCACTGAGCTATTCGTCCTATGACTGACCTCCTGCAAGACAGATTAGCTGCAGTCATCGGTCGCTGGAGGGTGGCCAATATCATGCTGTCTGATGCTGAGTGCTGGCAAGATTTTACCAATCATTTCGCAATCCTACAGGGAACGTCACTACCTTTCAGCCTCGTAGCCTGATGCCCACACTACGAAAAGACGATCGGTAGAATTAGTCAACACTCGGGACCAAACAACATGAAGTTGGTTACCCTTCAGTGATCAACCAATGTATCTACTCCAATCCTACAGGAGATCAGTCACGGCCCTAATAGCTCATTTTTAACGTCGCCGACTTCAATACTGAGTGATGTGGGTTCGAATCTCACTGGGGAACTCAGTTTCCTCTTTGTCGCAGATAGGCCTTACTGATGAGTGCTAGCGTGAACGAAACCCAAGTCCAGAGCTTCCTGTCAGTTTCCTCCAACCAACCAACATATGTTATTCTTATCTTCTTATGTTTATTGATTTTAATCACCTAATATCATAGCTGTCCTTTTCTTTCTTCCATTCTTCGGTTTTATACAATCTGACTTAACACTTTCATCATCATTGATCAGAACGTAGATAAGAACGAAGAACAGGACTATATGTTAAATTTCCATGGTGTTCTATGAAGTGGGCGTGGAGACAGATCAATTTGCGGAAGCGTGTATAGAAGAAAATATGCATGGCAATATAAACACTTCTTTAATCCCACACATATACGGTACAAAAGAAATGTATTGAAACGTTTGACAGCCAGTGCAAGGAAAAACTGCCCAAGCAACGCTCTAGAGAATGAGTTAGAATCCACTTCGAATTCATTAGTTGAAACGGGTTATCTGAGCAGTTATATAGAAGAGCACATGAATAGATCGGGGAGAATACTTTAAGTAGCAACCGTTCAAAAGGAACCACTACTCATTCAGCTAAAAGTTAATGGAGATATACCTAGCGAGATCTTATTCCACAAATTATCAGTGAACAACAAAAGAACTTTTATGCAACTAATCTTTGTCTGTCATTTTCTAGCCAACGATTTGTTTCTTGTCAAACGAAAAACACGTTACCTAGTTTCGCCACTCCCATGTATGTTTACAAATTTAATTTCTCTCGTGTAGGCAGTTATATTGGGGGTTCGACTAGGCAACTTAACCAATGTGTTATCGAACACTTACATTAAGGGCTGGGAAAAGGACAATTTAAATCTATGAGAAGTTAGACTTTGTCACAAGTAGTTGTTAACAGTTACAGAGTGAATAAAACGAAAGTGTTCAAAGTCATTTATAGCATCCCACCGAATGTTTCCGGTAGAGTTTGAATTCGCCTTCTACATATAGCCGAGACTACAGGTATTTGAATGGACAGTTTAAAGCTCTGTATTTAAAAGAAATTTGCAATGGCTTTATCCTCCCCTTGGCCAGAGGAAACTTAATGACTGACCTTACTTATGAGTTCCTAAAAATGTTCTCCTTCCCCATTTATTTCATTTTTGTTATACTTTATTTATTCAACGCCTTCATCCCCAGTACTACGCAACCCTATTTTCCTTTCGCAAGCTTTGACTTACTTTATTTGACTGTCTGTACACCTGTTTAAATTGTCGTGTTGTTCTGAACATTTGTATTTTTCTTTATACTACCGTAAGAAATGACAAGAATGAGACACTGAACAGAATGTTTTTTGTGACATCTTGTACCATACTGGTGAAAATTGTACACCTTCCATCAAAAAGTCATTTGCATAGCGTGTTTCATTTCCTGTTCTGCTTCTATCTCGACTTGCTCTTAATATGCTTACATTATCTTTTGCGTTTCTCTGGGCAGAATATTTTCTCATTTGCTGGTAATTGCCTAGGTTTTCTGGGGACATCTCAACATATACTACCCATGTCCGTTGTTATTGGTGGCATCCACCACGCTACCACTAACTTTACCAATCCATAGTACACAATCCGTATCCCTGTTATTGTTGACCCAAGTTACCTGGATTCGTCCACATTATACATATACATACATTGAAAATTTTGCATACTAAAGTGAAGCATGATGAGATCTAATTGAAAATATTATTGAAGTAGTATTCACCACGGATTGACATCAGATGAAAAACAACTGAAAACCCAGAGGCATTGGACAGCTTTTTCGTCTTTGTTTGGGACTTCTCAGCAGTACGCACCCACGACTCCCAGCTCAGGTCTTATGGCGAATGCGTTAACCATTTAGCCACTGGGTCGGAGTTCATTGGTTCACAATTTCCAACTTCTGTCAACATGCAGCAGTCAGATCTTGTAGCTCAGTTGGTAGAGCACCAGGCTGGTAACCCGGTGGTCGCTGGTTTCAATCCAGCCGCAGTTCAGAAATTCATCTTACCTTCAGTCATCACCCAGTAAGTTAATAATCGTTAAGTTAATTTTTATAAACACAAAAATTGGAACGACTTCAAAAGCAAGTACGATATCTGAAGACAGGTTTAAAAAGTTATCTTTTGGTTTTAATATTAGCAACATTATTAGATAAAGTTTACAAAGGTAGGTTTACTGAAAGGGACAAGCCATATCTTCACACAAAAAGGTGATTTGAATTCGAGTATAAGGTTATCACTTTCATGAATTTCAGCGTGCGCTACTAACTATTCCCATATTAAACATTCAAAACTATCTGAACATTAATTCTTTGACTCATTTCTATGATACTTTTAGCTATAGATTAAGAGGGTTATGCCTCATCTGTGCTTATTAAAGTTTTATATTTCAGATTTGCTTGAAGTCATTTAGGTACATGTTTCCCCAACCTCAATTGCATGGCTTGATTACTACGCTTTATGTTTGTGTGTTCACACACACGAGTAAACTAGTAAACAAGATGGAATGTGAGAGGATACCTGATTCAGGGCTCAGGTTTGAGATAAAGGACTTGTTTTAGAATCAAACCACAGGTCGAACAGGTCAAATTATCCAATCCGAAAATTTCGGTTTCCATAGCGAATCTCGATAAAATTTTAACCATGATCTATGCATTCTGCATACACCTGGTATGCGTCTAGGTATGACCAGTCAGCTCAAGAAGCAATTCTGCTGTCTTAGTCAAATCAGTTGAACTACACAACTGATAAGCCTACCCCCAAAACGAGTGAAAATGTCATCTGGTGTTCAGCTCACCTTTATCTGGCTAGCAAACACTGCTGATCACCTGATCAACTAATAATCATATCAGTCAGTATTTTATTGCCTAAAGGATAGGTTTCGTCTTTTCACCACTTACAAGCTTGGCTTCATGATATATTTCACTCATGGCAGATCTTAGCCTCTGTCTCCAAATCGTTCCATTTGACTCCCGTCTATATGATAAAGTGTTATGAACGCTTAACTTAGGGATAGAGTGTAGAGTAGGCTAACTTAGTCATCGATGTATAAATTTCAGTGAACATCCGTTCTGCATAAACACTTCAGTTAGCAGTTGAAAACCAATAGTAAAACGTTTGCAAATTAACCAACAACATTTTTGATGGGCGTCAAATTCACAAATGGATAGGGATTACTAGAACGGATTTGGAGAAATTGGAAACTGAAGTACGACAAAAACTAACTCATATGGATCAAATCCCAAACTACAATAGCAGCAACCTAACAGCACACAAAATGAGTTGTATAAAAACACTGCCTAAAACAGCGAAACCACACTGTAGTACATCAATTCTGAAGAGAAAAGAAGAAAACTATTTAATAAGTATTTTCCAGAAGAACAGCTATCCACACATATTCATCGAAAAATGTTTACTTGATTCGTCGTCAACCGAGGATTCATCCTAGGCAACCAACAAATCCATTGTCCTACACTACATGAAGAAGATCTCTGAGATCATGACTTCATCAATGACGCTTTCGGAATCGCTATGGCTCACAACCCTACAAAATCTAATAACTCTCTGGTATGAAGGTCGAAAGTTGCAATACCGAATGAAGACAAAACAAACATCAACTCTACAAAATAAACAACCACAACTGGGAAAAACAATACATCTGGTAGACTGGTCGTCCTCTTCCAATCCGTCCACAAAAACATCAACTAGCAGTGAAACATCATGGCATATCTTCACTCATATCAATACATATAGAGAATTGTGGACATCAGTTTGACTGGAATAATGTGGAAATCCCGGATGGAGGAAATACAATTAATGCCAGACAGTCGGGTCAGTCAGTAATCGATAGACATAATGACATTAACTCAATCTATCGGACAATAAGAAGCAACAAGGAGGTGAAATTTCATGTCAGCAGGACAACCCATCGAAACCAATATGAAGACAATGACAAGGAGTTAGCAGAAACAACCACTCAAACTCAAGACAATTAGGGCAAGCTACTAACCCCACTGAGGAGAAATCCCTATAACTCACCTCCTTCAGTACTTTGTGTTGATGATGACGTCATCTACAATGACAATGAAAGCTTCTTAATTAAACCATCCAACCAAGGAAACTCAACACCATCAAAACTGTCCCTCTCAGCTATAAATATTCTCCATCTTCTCGAAATCACCTGTTAGAACGTGAGGTATAACTTTTGAAAACTGATACTGATGAACCAGTTGATAAATGACGTTGCATACTCCTGTGGCTACAAGAGTATCATAAGAAATTTCATTGGAAAATCTCGATTGTAACTTGATTCAATATTGATATTAGTAAATTTGCTGAACAGAGGTGATTTCAATCACTAGTAGTTCACCTCTCTTCAGATATTCAATTAAGAAGGATGACATACACTCCCCAACAACAACAGGTTGTTATCGCATTCGCTGAACATTTCATTATCGCACAGTCATTGTCTATCTCTCTGAATTTTACATTTCATTCATTCCTACTCTCTAACTTTACTTACAATGTCATGAACACTACGTATCAGTAGTATACAGTGCTGGAACCTTGAAATACCCAGTAAGTGGTAATGATTGACCGGTTAAGATTCAGAGGGGAAGGAGGCACAATATGGAGTTCCACAGTTTAAGACGGCGACAAACACTGAACACTAGAATGAAGAGGTATATTAGGAGAAATAACATAATGTTTTGTATTGTTCTTTAATATTTCGATCTTACTAAAAAGATCTTTGACAAGAAACAGTATGAATGTAATACTGAGTTTTTATGATATTACCCATAACATCAGCTTTTCTAGACTGTAGAACCAACCATACGAAACAATGACGGTGCATCTGATATTGATGTATATCTAAAAGATACTTACTCCAAGCAATAGCTTGACTTTGATTCAGCTCACCCACTAGTAATCAAGTTAAACTCTGCAAAATAGCTATTGATGAGGTGATAAAGGATGCTTTGTTGAGTGGAATCTCAGAAAGGAGATATGCTACTTGTTTGGAAGTCTAAGCAAAACAACTATACAGAGATACTAAAACCAAATGAAAAACGTTTACTTGAAATAGATATGAAAAACCAACCTTTAAAGATGGCATAAATGCTGTATTACTTTCTCCATCATCTCGATGTCTTCTGTCATACCTGATGAACAGACAAGAGAGATTTTATTCAATTGGTGTTTTATCAGTTCCGACAAAATGTGTGAAAACCCAGATACTGTGTTGTCCGTACAATAGAATGATTGTTTCAATCTTCAGTTGTCTAAACGAGCATAATTTTAGCAAATGATGTTAAGAGAACCTCTGGTTGACTCTCATTATTTGCGAAATAGTCAGTGTGTGCGTATGTGCTTGCGCGCGCATTTTTTGGCCTATTTCATTAGTTGATTAAATTATTTTTACTATTTTAACATTGAACTAATTATCATACAATGTCCTACTCAAATGCTTTACAAAAAGTGTAGTATGATTTCGAAATTGTACTCTTTATTTCCAGAATAAATCTAAATAGGTAGTTAAGGTAGCTATGACTGAACACAAATTTCATAGCCCATAAAACCTCAAAGTTTATAAAAACAAAATTAGAAATATGACAACAAGTTACCTAAAATAATTTCAAATGATTAAAGCAGATTATTAGCTCGAAAACAAGTGATAATTTCTTTTCTTCAAAACTTCTTAAACTTTACCACATAAGAATGAAGAATTCAATATGACACTGAACAAGATTATTATTATTATTATTGCTATTATTATCATTATTATTATTATTTGTCCCTTGGGTTTCTAATGGAACGTAGGGCTTCAGTAGCACGTCTCAAGTGCACTCCCTTCTCTGCAGTCTTTTCAACCTGGCTTCACGATTGCCCAGAAGCTCTCGTTTCTTCCTCACACGATCTCATCCATGTCACCCTCACCTCGGACGCCCAACTCGTCGTTTCTCATCTGGCTTCCACTCAAGGGACTGGCCTGGAGTGTGATGTCCCCAAATGGTCTTCTTAGTGCATACCCAATCCATCTCCACTTGCTTCTGTATATTTGTCGGGTGATAGGTTCTTGGTTGGTACTAGACAAGATAAAAAGTGAAAACGGGTATGTGAGGTAAGTATTCTAGAAGTGTCTGCCTTTTGACTTTCTGAATATTCAATCTTTTAACCATTGAATTTATCAATCTTTTGTAGTACGTCTATACTTCTGTGCATATGACTTAATATTTTGATGATTTTTATATTGGAGTGTCATTTTTTTGGCGAAAATTATTGAGAAGAGGCTTGGTCGTTGGTTTTGAGAATATTGGTTTTTCCTTCAAATTATTTCTTGAATCAGCAAATAAAGATTCTTTAAGGTAGCATTCATCAGAGAGTGAAAACAGTTGGAGAACCATTGAAAACCTGGGAGAATTAGACAGCTATTACATTATAGCACAGGATTCCTCAACAGTACACATCCATGACCCGGTTAGGGTTTGAAATCAGGGCCTTCAAGTTTCACAGCGAACGCGCTGACCATTCATTCATAGAAGTAAGAAAATATTAACTGTTAAACTCCGTCCAGTGGCTAAATGGTTAACACATTTGCCTTAGCTGAGTTACTATAAAAGCCACGCTGATAACTGCTAAAATAAGCAACCATGTTTTGGTATTTCGACTATGAGGGTAGTTTTTCGTAAGATAATAGAACATAATTGGTTATTTCAGCAGTTCTTAGGATGATCTTTTAAGTTAATGGGTTAACTGTGAATAATTTTGTTGAGTAGATTAACACACGATCAGGTTTAATGGACTCAGTTTACTTCACAGTAGAACATTGACCAGTATCCTAAATAACCAGTAGGTATTGATAACCATTTGTAAAATACAAAACTTCTTTTTCAGTTTGTGAACTGACCACAAGGCTAAATGACGCGAAACTGTGGTGTTCTGTATTTTGGTATCTTGGTTAACTAATTATGAACCTTAAGGTATCTAAGTTGTCCGTATGACTGCTAAAGGGTACCAAGTGAATTTAAAACAGGTATTGACTAGTTCAATGTACGATGTCAGCTCATGATGAAAAGTATCCTAGTCAAACGTGCTTATTCAGCCACAACTAGTCTAAAAGACAATAGTGTTACTTGTGCTTAAAAGTTATATCAACCAATATCTAATAGCTGGTCCTAGATCCAGATAAAGAGGGACGGACAAGCATAGGGCTAGCAACCCCACACCAGAAAACCAATCCAATCGCTAAACAAACTTCAAAGCACACAAAATATATATTTTAAAAAATAATAATCTTATTCCTCACTGCAATCGGAGAAACGAAATGACGTCGGTTGGTGAAAGCCTTCAGGAAGCCAATTGGCCGATGTGTCTTCTCTCTCTCGATTGAAGGAAAAATAAGAATGTGAACATGGAATATCCGCACAATGTTTGAACCTAACAAGGCAGCCCAGATCGCAAAAGAGATGAGAAGGTATAGCATAGAAGTAGCAAGAATCTGTGAGGAATCTGTAGATGGAATGGAAGTAGACTCTCGAAACTGTCAACTGGAGAGTCAATAATCTACTCTGATATCGTTACCCAGACGACAACCACGAGCACACTGAGTTTTCGAGTGGCCATCATGATACCCTCTCCCAAGAGCATCGAAGGCTCACTGTCATGCAGTGGGAACCAATCTCCTCCTCCCACAGAATCACGATCATGACAGCAAGATAGATTCAACTCAAAGGAAGGAAAGTCACAATCATACAATGCTACGCTACACACCTACAAATAATGCAGATGAAGAGAAGAAGGTGGGATTCCACAGACAATTGCAATCAGTAATGGACAAGACCGCACTCCAGTTGGCGACATCAGAATTCATTCTAATGGGTAGGGTGGCATGAATGCGAAACTGGGAGTGGACAACACAGGAAGAGAAGTCATCCATCATGGGTCGAGAAGCACTCGGTGAAATGAACGAGAATGGAGAACTGTTTGCAGACTTCTGTGCATTCAACGATTTGGTGATTGGAGGTGGTGTGAACAAACACAAGGATATTCACAAGACAGCGATATGGATTACGCCATTCACCAGATGGACACACTGCACTAAAAATCAGATCGACTTCATCCCAATGTGAAGAAGGTGAGACGCAGCCTACTGAACATGAGATCAGATGAAGACGGGGAGCAGCTGTAGGTGCACACCACTCACTATCTAGTGCAAGGAACCTCTTTTCAAAATCAAATTAAAGGCCTTCAGAGAAGCTGTTGATAGATCAAAGTCCAAGTTCAACACCGAGAACAGAAACTAACTGAAGAACGAAACTACAAAGGACATTTTCACGTCATTCATCAGGACAAAATGGGATGTATTAAGCAGCATCCTTGAAGAAACCTGTGTGGAAGAACACTGGGAAGCTTTGTAAAAGATGTGGAAGGAAACCTGCATAACCGTGTTGAGAGGGGAGAATAAACAGGACAAGAAATGGATCTCGGCAGACACATGGAAGCTGATAGAAAACGGAGAGGAAGATGGCAAAGCAGAAGATGAACCAGTGCAGTCCAATGCAGTGCAGGGATAAACAACGAAAAGAGGAACTGAACACAACCTATAAAACACTGGACAAGGAAGTGAAGAAGAGTGCGAGGAAAGACAAAGACATTTCTACGACACATTGACAAGTGAAGCAGTATTGGCTGTAGATAAGGGAAGCAGAAACCTGACAACACTATATCAAATAACCAGGTTACTATGTGGGAGGGAAAAGATCAACTCAGACGAAACCAATGAAAGATAGTGAAGGGAACTAAGTCACCGCCAGAGAGGAGAAACAAAGGAAATGATGGGCTGACCACTTCAGAAAGCTCTTGAATCGACTACCACTACCACGGTCACCATCTGCAACTCGTCTTGAAATACCACCAGCAACTGCAGAACTGCCAGTGAACACAAGCCCTCCGACAAAAGCCGAAGTCCTGAAAGCCATAAGGTTGCTGAAATCCAGTAAAGCAGCGGGACCAGATGGAATTCCCCCAGTAGCACTGAAAACAGACACAGTAACAACAGTGGACGTGCTCACACCACTACTCCAGAAGATTTGGAGGGAAGAAATGAGAGATATTTACCCATTGATTGGAAGAAGGTCTACTTTGTCAAAGTCCCAAAGAAGGGAGACGTGAGTCTTTGCAAGGACCGTCACAGAATCGTGTTCCTGTCCAGGCAAAACAAGCAAAATATTTTGTCGCATCATACTGGGAAGATTAAAAGGTTCTCTGGATTGAAAATTATAATCGAAACAGGCAGGCTGGCTGGCTGGCTGGCTAGCGAGCTGGTTGGCTGGCATCAGGAAGAACAAATCATGTGCCGATCAAATTCCAACGCCACACTACGCATCATCATAGAACAGAGAATAGAATGTCAGTCAACTCTTCACCTCAACTTCATCGACTTTGAAAACACCTTCGATTGCCTCAATCGACAAGTAATTTGGCAGGCAGCTGCCTCAACACTACGAAGTACCAAAAACCCTTATCAAACTCATTCAACAACTATATGAAGACGTCACATGCAGAGTGATTCACTCACACAATGGAAAGCTCAGTGACGCCTTTGAAGTGAAGTGGAGTGAAGTGAAGTGAAGACAGGAGTAAGACAAGACTGCCGCATACTATCATCACCGATGATCTTCCTGATTGTGGTGGACTGGATCATGCAGCGAACCGTGAGGGGTGAGAAGATGGGTATTCACTGCTTGACCGATGAAAAGACTCTAGAATATTTGGATTTTGGCAGTGATGATGATTTATGTCTGATATCTTATGTCGCACAAACTCTAGGATCAACAGGCGAGGACTAACAAGTTGACAGGAGGGGCTAGGCAGCGAAGATGGGACTCTCTTCAGATGAATGTGGAGAGGTGTAGACAGAGGTGGTGAAGATACCCAATTAACAACAACATCAACAGCAAGAGGTACCAATCACCATTAATGGGAGAAACCTAAAGGAGGTATTCTCTTTCATCAACCTATCTAGGCAGCATCGTTTCAACTACAGGTGGTGGTGGCACATGGGATGACGTTGAAGCAAGGAGCGGAAAGACAGCAAGACAGGCCTTCCTTCATCAATCTGAAACCAGTGTGGAGATCTACTGCACTTCACTAAACTCAGCATGTGGAACAAGATCTGGATTTTCAACGATAATGTCAGACAACTCAGTGTCGCCATGTGGTTGAGAAACTTGGCGTGTCACGAAAACCATTTCCAACCAACTACAGACATACATCATGAACAGCTGCCACCTACGCTCACCCGATACTGAGGATCAGATCAGAAGGCCAGAAAGAATAAGCAAGGATGAACTCTGTCAGGCTGGCAACGAACCAACCAACAACCCATCGCGCAACAAATATGTAGAAGAAAGTGGAGATGGAATGGATTGAGCATACACTGGGAAGACGGATTTGAGACATCATGCGTCAGATCAGGCCGTCGAGTGGAATGCAGATGGGAAACGACGATATTGGCATCGGAGGGTGATATGAAGGAGATGGTGTGAAGAAGAAATGAAAGGTTGTGGGCAGTGGTGGAGCGAGGTTGAAAAGACTTCAGAGAACAGAGTGGAATGGAGGCTTGGTACTGAATCCCTATATTGCACTAGGAACCCAAGGGAATAATAATAATAATAATAGTTTCTTATCAAGGGATTTGCCTAATATCTAATGAAATAATAGTAACCAATTCTTCTTGTGTGAATTCTGATTCCTCACAGTAACCGTATCATTGGCAAGCCTTAGTGACAACCATCACAGTCCTGTGTATTTGCTGAATAGTCCTCTTTCAATTCACCTATTTGCTCAAAATCTGAAGATTATTTAGTCTAGGCAGAAAACGCCTTACTCGTATTAATAAATCGAAATCAATAAGAAAAGAGTAGGTTAAAAAACATTTAGAAGAAAAGCTTAGGTCAAATGAGATTATTTTTGATATATTGTTTAGCTACAGAAATATGAAAACTAGAACAGTAATGAGGCAGAGGAGTTAGGTGATCTATCCAGGCTTTCATCTTCAAGTTTAAAATCGATCATTCTACATTTACTGAGATTACGAGTAATGGTATTCAAAAGAAATAAGTGATTGATATTTGCTCGTGAAATTTATTCATTTTAGAACAGCCTGAAGGTAAATAAACGACGGTAAACATATACATGCATACACAGACACAACCAGATGATTGAATTACTTAACAACGTTGTTTTGATTCTGTTGAATGGTTTGGGGGGAAATTGATTAGTTTCAAAGCAGCTGAATAGATATCATTCAGAGAAGCATTAAAAATCAGGAAGCAGTAAGCAGCTACTATGTCATAGTTTAGAATTGCTCTTCAAAGAACACTTCTGGATTATAAATCCACAACTTTTGTTGTCAATGTGAGTAGCTAACATTCATTCAGAAAAGGTCTGAAAAGAATAAAAATTTAGTTATATTTGACTTTTCGAATGACTATCTTACCATTTTACTGAATAATATCTGGTTTTACTTTGATATTCATCACTAACTGATGTCAGTTGGAGAAAATCTGGGATCACTGGTCATATGTTTCTTCCCTTATATGGAACCCATCGGCAGTGTGCTCCTAGAACCTTCAAATTCCGCAACCAGCATGTTAAGATTCAGACACTTGATCGGAATCCAACAGTTCACATTTCCTACTGCTGTCTAAATTCGATGATTTTTGTTATGTCGTGATAATTTCGAAGTGATGACTATTCAACTGCAATTGTATTGTCCACTATTCTACATGAAATGACTTAGTTGACTGGATCTAGTCCATTACATAACTAGCCATCTTGATAGCAATAACGCATAAACGCATCGGTTATGAAGCATCGAAAAAATAAAAACCTCCCGTCAAAGTGTTTTTAATCCTTTCTTAATCCTTGTTTAGGTTCAGTAATCGAAGTGAATTTAAAAGCCATCCTAATAATTGTTGAAATAACCTTGTCATCCGAAATACCGAAACCTGGTTGGTTATTTCAGAAGATGCTAAGATGACTTTTAGAGTCCAGTTGCTCTACGAGTTACCCCTAGCAACGACTGAAATAGCGAATTCACTTTCTTTATTTTGATTCGAAAGACAGATCTTCGTAAAACACTGAAGTTTAATTGGTTATTTCAGTTGTTGTTGGGGTTGTATTTAGAACCACTCTTAAATTCGAGTGAATTTAAAGGCCTCTCTACCAACAGCTGAAATAACAAATCAGGTCTCGATATTCCTATCAGAAAGGCGTCATTTCATAGCATATAAAAACCAAATTGGTTATCTCAGAAGTCGCTAACTAAGGTAGCCCTTGAACTTACTATAGTAGTTGGTTGACTTGGCCAAGTCCAAACAACACTTATGACATTACAAACCATCCTGACAGCAACTGAAATAATCAATCAAGTTTCTCTGTTTCTACTGAAAAGGTACTTTTCCCATAAATTACAAATTCCTAACTGGCTACTTCAAAAGTTGTTAGAATGAACTTAGAGGAGTGATTATGAAGATCAACCTACCAACTTCTGAGATAACCAACTGCAGTGATTAGTTATTGAAGAATAATTAGTCTCATGTTGTCTAGTCCTGAAAATTTACTGAATTCTGTCGATCATTTTGAAATGTGACTACCATAGTGGTGCGCTTTGATGGATTTTAGTTGGTTGGAGGCAATCGGTAGAAAACCCTGCTTGACCCAGGCTTCGTGTTCGTTAGCACTTGTGAGCATGGAGTATTTGGAAACTCATCGTATGTAATCCAGTTTTACAGGGGGTCACTCGCACCCTAAATAGCTTGGTGGTATCACCCCTGACTACAACACTGGGTGACTCTGGCCCGAATCCCAGTCGAGACGTCAATTCTCTCGAGGTCCCATGTGCGCCTTACTGATGTGTACCAAGAAGAGTGGACCTCTTATCAAGGGATTCCTGCTAACTGCCTTCAAGTAAGTAATAACCAACTATGTTTTTTATTTTATTATAAGTTATCTTCACACGCGAAATATCTAAACATGATTGGTTACTTCAGTAGTTTCTGGCGCCACCTTGAAAGTCGTTACTTTAGAGTTACTGGTCATGACAAGGCGAACAGCCAACTAGCAGTATGCTGTAACTATATCACAGGCTGAATCGTTACTTTCGATACAAAATGGCTAAAAATGTTATCGTGATTCCAGTCGTTACTTATTGGGAAGAAAATGAACTCAATATAATCTCTAAACTTGTAGACAAATTCAGTAGACAGGATTGTGCAATGCATACGTACACTAGATTTACCAGAAAAACTCCACTTTAAGTCATCATAACTCATATCCTTATATGAGGATAGAAACAATAGTCTGATATCAGAACTTCTAGTTAAACCTCTTCAGGTTATCGCATTTGCATTTGAAGAGATAAACAAGATCTACAAATTTTCTTGTAAAAAGTCCATAAGAAGTCAAGTTTCGCTTCGTGGTTCTTGTGGTTTCATCAATTTATTGTCAGAGTTAACTGCTCTGGAAAGATGATTTTCTCTTTTTATGTGGCCTCATTACATACAAGCTTCTCACTGACTGACTAAACTGATTCGAAAGATACAATGATTCAATAACTACACATTATCAGAAGCAGCTGTTGAGGAGATGCACCATAAACGTCTGATTTTCTCTCAATAATGAAATATGCAGACAAAAAGATAACATAACTATAGGTTCACAGTTAGGCCTCTTCCCAGCTGACATCTTCATTTCGAAGCTAGGAAACTAACTCTTCAGGAGAATGAGTGGTCAGTTCGAACTTTATCAGTGATACATAGATGGTAACTTCACCAACTCCAATAATACAATATCTAAAAGTGATTCCATTTCAATTTCATAACTGTCACGCTACAATCAAGTTCATATTAGAGAAGGAACATGATTCGAAGATATCCTTAATGGATATACCGTTAAAATACAAGATACTAGACCATTTGAAAGTTCTATCGACAGAAAACCCATATGAAACGGACAGCTTACAAATTTTTGTAATTGAAGTCTCTAGAAAAGCCAAAAGAAACCTGATTAGTGCATTTTGTTACAGAATTTGGACAGTTTGAAATCCTGATGCATGCGAAGATGAAGCCAATTTCCTCAAAAAAATGTGATTGATAACCGGTATGAATCCTGAGAGTTTCATTGCTACGACTGTGAAATTCAAAATAGATATTCATCATACTTATTTGATTTGTAAGAAGACTCCTTTCATGGGTTCACACTTCAACGGAGACACATCAACAGATATATTGAGAAATCGTCTGGTATGTTAATTGACAAAGATTCTGTGCTCTTCCATACTCACACTAACTTCCTCCAGTTAACGGATGCTCCGATAATGTGTGAAGGATAAGCTAGTTGGCTTCCTTAACCATCTTCTCTCTGAGTGTTCATTGATTCACCTACTCCTATGGAATAAAGAATGGTGGTTATACTCAGCTATCACTTTCTCAGCGAGATTTTCAGCATACACTGACGTGGTTGTTCAGAGAATAGAGGAGAGCACCACATGACTCTATCTAATACTATTCGACCGATTCTAACCATGGTTTAAATGTAGGAAATAACTTCACTGTCATCCACAGAGTTCGTGCAAACCTCATGAAAGGTGTAAATCTGAAACTTCATCAAGTTGTGAACACCATGGCCATTTATATTTTGGAGCCTCGCTAAACTTAAATTGTAAACGAAATTTGTCCGTTCACTGCATAAGCAGTAAATATGACCTGTTCGAATAATTTAACCTCGAAATCTTTTCTTTCACCTGCTAACTCATATGTTCTGTCTTGTCATGCTTCACATTCTTCATAGCTTACGATCCTGATTTCTCATTATATTCATAAGTTCCTTTTATATCGTATACTACTACCGAATACTTTGAGTAGTTAGAAGACACTACGGCTGATGTGTACTATGTCACCTGCCAAATCGCAGTGATCTAACACCAGACGGTCATTTTGCTCATTTGGGGCTGAACTTATCAGCTATGTGCCAGGACAAATTCAGCTCTATGAGCTGATTTAGTCCGGACTATCTGAATCTGGCTATCTGACCTGTATGGACCGGTATACCTAGAATAGAATGAAATATTTGAAGAGGTTTTGAAAACTGCCCTGTCTACCTTGACGCCCACATCAAATTAAATGATTTCTAACTACTTAAGCTTTTCAGTAGTAGAATCGTTCTCATCTTCATATCAGTTTTGTGTCAGAGATCACGTCTTGTAATTTCCCCTGAGCAGTTCCCAGCGGAAACCCTGTTGACACCACAGCTGGGAAGTTAAAAAACTACTCAGCTGTGAGAAATGTCAACATGAACAGTGCAATTTTTAAATCATTTCTAATGTGCCCATTCAGATCATTTAACTGAATCAGTTGATAGGCGTCGGTCTTCAATATTCTTCTTCGCATTACTGTTTAGGCCAGCAAGTAATATCTTTTCTCACTTCCTGAGATATAAACAAGGCGGAGTTTTGTTTATATGTATTTTATGAAACATCTCATTTCTGTTATCATCCAAATGTAAAATTTATCTGTGATATTACCGCTTGTGAATTATCAAGTGACACTTCCGATGTTTTTCCTACATAAAAATGCTGCAATACTTCAGTAGCTACTTTTAAAAATACTAGTAGTGTGGTATCAGTCCCTAAATATTTAAGGGATTAACCGTTGGACCTTAATTGTTACATATTACGAGATAATGAAAAATGCAATTTTTCCCAAATGTGCATTCAGATTCACAGACTCGAGAGAAAACTGAGGTGACTGTAATAACTACTTCAAACAACAGGCAAGACGGGTGCTCGCATTAGACTCACACGTGCCAGCTTTCATAGCGGACCACCTTCTGCAAAATTAATCCCGGGGATATTCTCGTTAAGTTATCAATCTGTAATACCTTTCTCTAATATGTGCAGGAAATCGATTCATTCTACCTCACAATCATCTGCCAGATGTGTGTGAAACTCATTCAGTGGTAGTCTTCCCACTGAGACTGGAACACAGCACTCACCACTGATTTCAACAAGACATTCAGGAAAAAACATATTTCGTGACATTTCTTAGCTGTTTAAAGAAAGAAAGTAAACCAGAAACTGCTGACTAACATATTTGAAATACTTCCAAACAATAATGTACACTTCAATAGCACGAAACTTTCAGATTTCAACTCAGTATTGCAACCAGATAGAACAACGAGCTACCCTTTATTTGCTAAGCGAATTCTTCAACTCATTATTTCACAACGTGAAAACTGAATGAAATATGGTGAAACTTGTTGAATTTCCAACAGACAAAAATGATTCGGTGACAGATTACGTAGTGAGTCCAGTTACACTTTATATTCTGTTGAGCTACACTTTAGAAGGAAACATCAACAGACGACTACCAACATATATTTATCATCCCGCTTAATTTCAGCCTCAGCTATGACGTATAAAGTTCAAAGGAAAGCCACGAGAAGCTTATCTCAGTCAAATATATACCAAGACAATTCCACACTACACTCAATCAATCACACATACACACCAACAAGTCTCACCAATACGAATCCGAAATCAGATAATCATTCTACACAATCTTGTGTCTTGTCACTTCAATTCCCATTGCTTAACCAAATCAACTTCTCAAATCACACAACAAACGGGTAGGAAGACGGTGGGATATTCATAGTCGTTACAGATGCAATACGCATGCAAAGCCCTACTGACAGATGGACAGACAAACTCTGAACACGTATCCCGTATTATACACGCAGGTGAAGTGAGAGCTAATTCACTGATCACTGAATGGTGGAGAACTCCATTTTGTCTACTCCTCAGTGGTGAACAAATTCCATCGACCTCTTTTTCAACGTGGACACCAAGCAGGAAGACTCACCATGACGATGCATCTTGATAAATTACTCATGAATGCAATCTATCGACAGCCAGACCTCCTTGACTCAACCTTCCTCTTCAATACAACAATATCTACTCGGTTGAATCTCCTCACCACTTTTATATTTCCCTCCAGTCACTCTCGCACAGAAGAACAAAACTAAGCTTGAGAAGAGGACGGAAAGGGAATGCTACTACTGAACACACCACCACCAACTCTATCAGTAGTCTGTTTCACATTTCACAATTAAACAAACAGCTAATGTTATGGAGATGATGAAAATATGTGAAGTAGAGAGACTTACTAAAGAAGGAAGGTGTTGTACAATTTGTGTAATTTGTGTAAGAAAAACCTGATAAGAAACACAGAGGTCATATCATTATAATTGACTGTAAACAGATATTATAAGAAGAATAACAAGTTATCTATCTGATAAGCATCATCCACTATAACACACTGATGCATACTCAATGTTCACTTGAATGTAAGGAATTTGTGGGGATGCAAACAAGAAATGTTGAATGAATGCAAAGTGCAGCCTACATTTTATGTAAAGATAAATGAATAGTGTTTGGTAGATGTGGAATAAGATGGAGTGGAATGAGAGAATACTATTATCTGTGTTTGACACAATGATCGATGAACAGTTTCAATAGATATATCGGTAGTGATAAATAAGTGTTCTTCTGAATACCGTTATTCATCATATCTGTGATAGTAGAATTAATTTTCCTAACAGAATAATGCAAGATCATCATCCTTGAAATGATAAGTTGGGAGTAGCGTATATTTATGTGTTTTCGACTACAATATGTTTGTGCATATTCAGGAAAGCTGGTCAGAAGCAGGCAAATGTGGCATTTTGTCGATGAAGTATACTATTGCGTTGCATTTTAATAGTATTGTATTTTTGAGGAGTATCGTGGAGTTTCATCGCTAAGGTTTTACATCAACATTTGTGTAAAGTGAATCTGTCAATGACTCAACACTGTCATGTTTATTGGCGTAAGCTTTCAAACCATCCCACTTGACATTGATTCAGTCGACAGTAGAAATTTTGATCACCAGTGAACTCAAAGTCAATTATAGATGTCAGTGGTGACGCTAAAGTGTGGCGATTTCATTATTATCGTCTATCGATGTGTGTTTGCAACAAAAGTGTGGAAACAATGCGAGGCTGTTTGAGAGGTTGTTATCACCATACCACAGAATAGAAGAGGAGATTTTACGGGTTTTCGTGTAGATATATTCCTGCCTGGAAATCTGAAATTCCAAATGAGTTATTCAAATCTACTAGAAGGAAGACATTAGTAAAAGATATCTTAACTAGGAGTTTTGTGGATAGTTTCAGTAAACGTTTTCACCACTGATTGCAGTCATTTTAAGAGGCATGTAAATCCTGGGAGCTTTCAACAGAGGCTTCTTATTATGATGAGACTCGCGACGTTTTAATGCCTATAACGCCGTGAACATTAGACACCACTTTCTTCAGGTTTCGCGGTGAACTCTTTAACGTTCAGTCACTAGGTTAGAATAGAAATCTCGGAGGTGAATATATGTCCATCGATGAAACTGGTTGATGGACACACTATATCGGGAATTGACAGAAGGTGAAAACAGCAGATCGCGGGATTTCAAGCACGTCGCTGAATGATAAAGTGATAATTGTGAAAGGTGAATATCCTGGTCAGTATTCAACACGCTGGCTTAGAAACACATACACTACGAGTCAAAAACTACGAAGAAACAGCAATTTAGTGCGTCAAGGTTTTCATCGGCTCTGCAAATCAAGTCAGTCCTTGTTGAAAAATACAATAGGCAAATCGTGTTTCATAATTCATCCCAAAGTTTTCAAGAGTTATTCGGAAAACAACTTGCCAAATCGGCAGTATGGCTGACACGAATGGAGAACATCTGTTCAGGGTTTCTACATGAGGAGGAAGAGAAGTTTACAAATACCTCAACATGACTCTGAAGTCAAATACACCAACCATGCAACTACTAGCAACCAGGCAGTATGTTAGATCCTAAGAAGTTGATTACATATGAATCAGTGATTTAAGTGCATGCACTGACATGTGATCACACGAAATAGTGGAACAGACCAATTGTGTTAGAAAGTATTATAGTCGAGTGAAATGACCTGTCGATTTCAAAAGTCTTGCATGTTGAAACTATACTCTACACATGTACTGGGAATGATCGAACACCGGTTGCGTGATTCACTATCTTGATACGACGAGATAGTAAGTTGTCTACAAAGCATCAACTAATGCCATCACGAGTCAACAGACCAACTTGTGATTATACTCTGTCATTTTGCATAACTGATTTTCTAATTTTATACAACTCTTCAGCTCTTCTATCTTACACTGTGTGGTAACCAGAAATCCATCACATTCTCATATTTCTCGAGTTGTGTACGCTTATCCATTGTAGTGATTGTTAAAAGCATAACCGCATCATCTAACTTATGGGAATGACACACTTGATTAATACTCAACATTTAAAACACATGCGGATCCACCTAAAATTCCAAGATGAAATATCATCATAATTTTCCTCAATGACTGAAATATGCATTTGACAGTAGCTTCCCTGTGAAGGAATTAACTCATTCCATGAATAAAAATATTCGATAATACAAACAAAGTAGACAATTACTCATCTCAACTCAATTCATATCTACTAAAACTATACTTACCGAGTCGTATGTACTGTGAGAGTAGGTTGATTGTGGACACGATGAATTCGCCGCTGTTCGTTCGTCCTAACACATTGAGAGAATTATGCTCCTAAAAGAACTAAATGATCTCAACTCAGACGATTGGCACGGTGCATAGCGTTGGTATCCAAATTACCTCTAAAATCAGCAAAGATCAGTCTAATTAAGCCAAAATTGTATCCGTGAAACTTGTTCTAACTGAAAGTATGAAAATTGATTTTCGCACTCGAAAAGACTCATAGCTACTTAATTAACACTACACTGATTGATCATCTTTGAACTAGTGCCATAATATAGGATGCGTATTTCCTCTTTTTTAAGACTCTTCAGTTATTCCTCGGGGAGTGGCTATCTTATGTCAGTCACCTAATGGATAGCTCTCTAACACCTGAAGCGTCCCATGTGATTAGGCTTGGTTCAGAGTGAGAACAACATCAATCACTGCGGGATAAACGCCTGTGGATGATAACTCAGTAGTAGGTGGAAACCTACGTTCCCGATTCCATAGTTAGCCACTTTCAATCATTTGCATACCAGTCTTTATTTGTCTAATTAGTCAGGTGTTATTAGTCCGTGAGTAAGTGAATAGCATGCAATGAACTACAACGTAAGCTGTAAACCCTCTTCAAACAACAGTCAAAATAATAATGATGATGATGATTCGATTTTCCAGAAATACTAAACATAAAGGAATGTTGGTTTAAAACGTTAGGGAATAGTGAAATGAAAAGTGATGTTATCAATCACTGGCAAAGATAAATGAAATGCTGCTTTCATTCTTATCTGTGATAAATCGATTGATTTCATCTGATCGTGAAATGTAATTAAATATTTAGTGTAGAAAAAAAACTCACTTCAAAGTATCAGTATTGATCTGCAATTAGGACAAGGATGAGAGATTGATTTTTGTAAATAAATGTATACTCGCTATGTTGTACAAATTCCAATATTTCACTCACATTTTTTGTCACATGTTGGAATGAATTTGTAAAACGGAAGATAAAAAGGTGAGCCAATGACTCAACAAGTATACAGGATGTACTTACATTTAATAATAAAAGATAACTGACAGTTGGTTGAACTGGACAACCAAGAGGTGAGGCAGTCTAGAGATCGAAACTGGAATTTGAATGAGTAACATTTCGAATGTGTTACACTACTTCCCCTCCTTTGGAGGTACTATCATCAGTGTCTCGTTGTGCTTGAGAGAGTTAGAGGCTGGGTATGGCGTGTGAAGCTGGTACGAGTTATATTCGAGTGGATGGCTGCTGTTGAGTTCACGTGTGTTTAACCATGAGCGAGCCTGATCCCACATCCGACACCTAAATGTAACGACCAGCTGTTGAAACGTTTCCCTCTAGCCTGTAAGTAGGTAGACAGGTAGTGAGTTGTTACAGGGGTGTGTAGATCAGTGTGAGTTTATTGATGGCGGCAAGAATCTGGAAAGGAGAAGAGGAAGAGAAAAAAATGAGCCGACAACTCAGCAAGTAAAAATTCTCTTGCTTACATTTCACAGGTTTATTTAACCAGAAAGTAGGTTCAACTATTTCCTCGGAGAAATCCATTCTTCCTATTGGTGACTTGGAGGGATCGGTATGATCTTAACACCGAATGACTGGTTCCTTGGTTTTGGATTGCATATATCGGCTATGAAGTAGCGCTACTCAGCTTAGGGACCTGAAACAGAAATCAACTGCAAACTACTACCCAGGTAGTTGAGCTGTTTATTGACTGGCAACACTTAAAATCAAAGTGAGTGTTTGCAGAATTCACAGTCTGTTATCATGTTCATGCAACTCGGTGAAATCTAGCCGTAAAATAATGACATGATTCCCGCTCGAAGTTGAATCTCTTGGACAGAGAATGAGAGCAACTGGAAACTATCGATAAGGAGATTGTGAACATGAAGAAAGTCGACATATCCACACATTTTCAGAAGCAGATATTTTAAAGAAGCACATTGAGGGTTGAATTTTCTCACTGTTGTGAAATATATATATGTAAAACTATGCAAAACTGACAGGTTCACCACGGCCAAGGCCACAAAACACGCAGTTTGGTAGGAATGTTGACCAATTCGAACATCATAACCAAAATGTAGATAATAACCTAATCATCTGCGATGACCAGTAAAAATCTCAAACATAACCATATTAATTTAGCGATTGTCATCTATCAAATGAATCGATATTACACAAAGGAATTCCGCACTAAGATATTCAGTTTAGATATACACCTAAAACAACCAGATAATAGATAACTCGAAATTTCTACACATATAAAATCAATATGGGATGAACAAATTGTGACTTTTCATACTGGGAAGTCTCCAGACACTAATCGAAATCTGATTAGTTCTGTATAATTCACATTATCTGTAGTCCCAACGCTAAACTTGCTCAAAACTGTTTTGAGGAAATATCAGCAACCACCCTGAGCTTTTCATTACTACGACTGTGAAATTCAAAATAGATATTCATCATACTTATTTGATTTGTAAGAAGACTCCTTTCATGGATTCACACTTCAACGGAGACACATCAACAGATATATTGAGAAATCGTCTGGTATGTTAATTGACAAAGATTCTGTGCTCTTCCATACTCACACTAACTTCCTCGAGTTAACGGATGCTCCGATAATGTGTGAAGGATAAGCTAGTTGGCTTCCTTAACCATCTTCTCTCTGAGTGTTCATTGATTCACCTACTCCTATGGAATAAAGAATGGTGGTTATACTCAGCTATCACTTTCTCAGCGAGATTTTCAGCATACACTGACGTGGTTGTTCAGAGAATAGAGGAGAGCACCACATGACTCTATCTAATACTATTCGACCGATTCTAACCATGGTTTAAATGTAGGAAATAACTTCACTGTCATCCACAGAGTTCGTGCAAACCTCATGTGAGGTGTGCGCCTGAAACCGCTTCGATATTTAGAAGCCATAGCAGTTGAGATTTCGAAGCCTCACTCAACTGTACATTCAGACGAAAAGTATGCAGTAAATGAAACTGTATTGATTGTCAAAACGCATTACACTAATGATATTTTCGTTCACCTGCTAACTTCCATATCAAGTCTTCTCGTGCATCATACGCTTCCACCCTTACAATTCTGGTTTCTCACTATACTTACCAGTTGCTTTAACTATATCACATCACTCAACGTAGTAGCGTAACGTTGCTTTGATCTTGGTTAGTCTTCTTCTCATCTTTGTCTGTGCAATAAGTAATTATTTGACTCATCTCCTGGGCTATCACTAAAACTACGTTCAGAAATATTTTATCAATCATTCCTTTTCTGTTACCATGTGAATACAACATTTATATGTGATTGAATAGCTTGAGAATGGTATTGCGGAAAACAGTGACACTTCATCAAACTTTTGCTGCCAATTAATGCTGCGTTCTTCAAGTAGCTAAATATATAGATGACCAGTGGTTTGAGAAAAATTCCTATTTATTTACGAGTTTCATCTCTGAGTTGAATAAAAGCACGGTTGGTAAAAAACCTCTTCATCTGTAGAACACTATTCGAAAATACTTGTCTGTTGTAAATTGAAAAAGTTGACGACAGAATTATATGAAAAATACAAAATCCTTCTTGTTTATATGTACAGGCAACCCCAGTATTTGTTTACATTTGTAACCAAGGCACTCGTTTTTCCACCACATAACGGATTTAGAAGGGTGAATCTGTCAGGCACTAAGTAATTAGAACTATCAATTCTACAAGTTAGGAGATGACTGACAGTGAATGCCCATCAAGATAGGCTTTCTAAAACAATAAAACTTTGATTATGCATAATTTCGTCAGCAAACTAAGGTGATTCTGATGACTGCTACTAGCAGAGGACAAAATGCGCGCTCGTATTCAACCCACGTAAGTCAATTTTCACAAATCATTCTTTGAACTTTAATCCCAAGAATATTCACCTTAAGTCACCAATAATCCCTAATACCATTCTCCAGTATCCACATAACTTCGTATTTAAACTCTTGAGCTACCAACTACGGCATGACTCACTACATCACAAAGAATTATTGCTTCAGTGAAATGCGTGATTATGTGAATATTAGGTCCTTGTTATATCTTTTCGTTCATTGGTTTGTACTGAACTGTCCGTGTTGAAATATGATCGCCTTCAAGGATGTCCCGATATGATTATTAAGTGACAGTCTCGCCACCAAGACTGAAACGCAGCACTCAGCTCACTTCTCGACTGAGATATTTAGGAAGAAACACATTTCGTGACATCCGTTAGCTATTCTAAGAAAGAAAGAAGACTAGGAACTGCCGACAACTGTCTGCCAGCAATGTTTTTCAGTTATAGTGTTGTAGTGCACCTTCCTGGCACCAAAATATAACTAGGGCTAAAATAAATAGTTTAAATTAAATTAACTAAATAAATCTCTAGCTTGCCTCCGGATGCTTAGGGTGTTTTAAGTTTTGTTTTAACGAGCATGCATCCGAGCAGGCTTGGACGCCATTTTTGCGCTCCATTGTGCTGATCACCACGCACGTACTCCGAGTCCCTAGTTCAGCCTTACAAGCCAGATAAGTTGATTAAACTTTTCCCTCATTCATTATTATTACATTTACCTTAAATACATAGCTCCTTTAAATACATTGCGTATCAGTTCTTTTGATTTGTGTTTTGTTACCAGTACTTACACGTTAGGTAAAGTACTGGTTAAGCAGGTACTAGAGCACATCAAATTAAGTAGGGTTGATCAAACGTTACGGAATTGTAACACGCATCCCTACAAAAATTGGTGAGCCCGAGTATCACTTCTTATTTTGTCTAGTACCTTTGTTCTCTTGCGTTGATTTGTCTGGCCTAATTTTGTTTTTGGCACGTCTAGCGTTTTTTTTATTATTATTGCACTCCTCATTGGTTATTTTTGCATTGTAATTTTTTTTATTATCACTATCGTGCCTCGTTAATTCCCTGATCAATGGCGGATAACGACTCGACTGCGCAGATGGCCGTAACCCTCCAGCTTCCCACCTTCTGGGCCCACAGACCATCTGCATGGTTCTCCCATGTGGAAGCTCAGTTTGCCTTGAGACACATTCAATCACAAGAAACTAAGTCCAACTTAGTCATCGTCAGCTTACCGGAAAATGTGATTGAAGACGTCTCAGATGTGCTAGATGACCCAGCACCGAATCTTTACGATCGCCTCAAAACCGCCCTCATCAAACGTGTTGCACTTACTGACCAGCAGAAAGTGCAAGAACTTTTCAGGGATGTGCATCTGGGTGATCGCAAGCCGACGCAACTGCTTCGTCAGATGAAGCAGCTGATTGCTGACTTCAACATTGATGAAGCATTTCTCAAGCAACTGTGGTTACAGAGGTTACCACAGTCGGTTCAAGGGATCCTCGCACCCTTCCATAAGTGTCCCTTAATAGAGTTGGCGGAAGCGGCTGACAGAGCTGTGGATGCTACGAAACCCAACACTAGTATCTCAGCTGCACTGTCTACTGCCACGGATTCGTTCAAAAACCCTCCCTCGGCTGTTGAGCCAACAAGTTTCGATGTTATAACTCACATCTCAAAATTGTATGAGGAGTTGTGCAGCATCAGGAACGAAATGCGGTCTGGTAGTTCTTACAAAGGTCGCACGTCTCGCTCGCGCAACAGGTCTGCCTCCCGTACCGTAGCAGACGTTCCAAATCGCGACAATCCCAACCCAGGTTGTGCTGGTACCATAAACGTTATGGTGCCAATGCCAAAAAGTGCACTCGACCTTGCACCTTCGAGGCTAACCAGGCGGGAAACGTGTGAGCCAGCACGTGACGGCGACTAACGTCGCTGGCGAGCCACTTCCATGTCGCCTCTTCTTCGTCACTGATCGACATTCTGGGATACGCTTCCTAGTTGACACTGGGGCAGAAGCTAGCGTCATCCCACCTACGAAGGAAGAGCGTCTGCGGCCAATGTCTCTGCAACTTCGTGCCGCCAACGGTTCGCCCATCACAACCTATGGTCGGAGATTCCTCGATCTCAACCTTGGATTGCGTCGTCCCTTTCGTTGGGTTTTCATAGTGGCAGATGTGACCACCGGCATTATTGGTATGGATCTCTTGCAGCACTATCAGCTGCTGGTAGATGCTGGCAAGCATAAGTTGATAGATTCTACCACAACACTCTCTGTTTCCGGTATAGTCACAAAGACGCCGCCCCTCAGTCCCGTGTACTGCACGACGGACGCTTCTAGTCCCTACGCGTCTATCATTCAGTCCTTTCCGGATGTCTTTAAGCCAAGTCGTTGTGTCCCTTGTGTGACTTCGAACGTTTCTCATCACATAACGACGACTGGCCCGCCAGTGTTTGCGAAACCACGGCGATTATCCCCGGAGAAACTGCGTGCTGTAAAAGCCGAGTTCGAACACATGCTTGAAATGGGAATAATCAGACCATCCAACAGTCCATGGTCTTCACCCTTGCATGTGGTACCCAAGAACAATGGCATGGACTGGAGGCCTTGTGGTGACTACCGAAGGCTCAACGCTAAAACGATTCCAGATCGTTACCCAGTCCCTCACATTCACGACTTGACTGCATCTTTAAAAGGCTCGGTTATCTTCAGTAAGCTTGACTTGACGCGTGCATATCATCAGATCCCGGTTCATCCTGATGATGTTCCCAAGACAGCCGTCATTACACCGTTTGGTCTTTTTGAGTTCCTCCGTATGCCTTTTGGTCTTCGCAATGCAGCACAAACCTTCCAACGTTTTATTCACGATGTTTTACGTGGACTCGATTTCGCCTATGCCTACCTAGACGATATACTAATCGCTAGTCCAGACGAAGACACCAATTTTAACCACTTGAAACAGGTTTTCGCCAGACTGTCAGAGCATTCGATGACAGTCAACCTGGCCAAATGCCAATTGGCGTTCGTTCACTAAAATTTTTGGGACACGTTATCGACGAGCAAGGCATTCGCCCACTACCTGAAAAGGTACAGGCGATCCAAGACTTCCCAGTCCCAGCGTCACTTAAAGCTCTGCGTGTGTTTCTGGGTATGGTGAGCTATTATCGTCGCTTCATTCCCCAATGTGCACACATTTTGACTGCACTGACCGACCTGCTGAAAAGTAAATGTAAAACTTTCAGCTTGACTCCTGAGGCACTAGAAGCATTTCGCAAGATCAAAACCGCAATAGCAGACGCCACGATGCTGGTGCATCAAGACGTAAACCTACCTCTCAGCATTGCGGTTGACGCCTCTAACACGGCCATTGGAGCTGTGTTGCAACAACTTTCGGATCACACTTGGATCCCAGTTGCATTCTTCTCCGGAAGTTATCCACCTGCGAAATGCGGTACAGCACTTTCGGCAGGGAACTGCTCGCCATATATGCCTCAGTGAAACATTTTCGTCATTTTGTGGAAGGTCGTGACTTCATCATCTTTACCGACCATAAACCTCTGACGTATGCCTTACACACCACTACTGACAGATATTCACCGCGTGAATTACGTCACCTAGATTATATTTCGCAATTCACGTCGGACATCCGTCATATTTCTGGTGTGAATAACCCTGTCGCGGACGCACTGTCTCGCGTTTGCACCACTACTTTGCCTCGAGCAGTCGACTTACGGAAGATTGCCGAACTTCAGGATTCAGACGAGGAGATTGAAAAACTTCAACACTCATCCTCTCTGAAGATACAGCGTTACCGCTCCTGAACAGTGAAGTGTCAATATTGTGCGACACCTCCACAGGCACACCCAGACCCTTGCCGCCGGACTCCCAAACAGACTCGTTTAGTCGCGCGTATCCTGAACCTTCTAAAAGAGCCACGTCTAGTAACACTGATCCAGTAACCTCTACACGTGCTGGGAGGCGTGTACATTGGCCCAAGCGATACGCCGAGTTCGTTAATTAGCCCCAGAGCAACTTCACACTTGGTGAATTCGGAGTTTCAACTACTTTGTCGTGGCATACACTTTCAATGCGTTTTCATACCTAAAGTTTTCAAAAGTCATGTTTACTACTTTGCAAACAGTTTTTTTTTCAAAAAAAAAAAACCAAAAATACAATTTAAATTCCGAAAATTTTTTTTGGTTGGTTATTATTTTTTTTCTGTACTCCTCCCACTTCGAATTGTTTGGTTTTCCTTTTCTTAGCACTCTAATGTCCCATTTCTTTCTTCTTGCAGAACCTAGAAAATGCGTTGAAAATTGGATACAATTGGCCGCTGACGATGCTACTTGGATCGTTCTTCGGTTCTCTTTGTACCAATTTCCCCCTGTACACTCCCCGGTAGATTAAGAAGCAATAGGGAAAAGTAGACGGAGGCTTTGGGTCACCTTCCACCACTGCGAGAAGGGTTGCGTCTAGACGCAAAGTTATCTTACCTCGTAGGTGTGCATAGTTGCACTAGCTTCGGAGACCCACACGTCACCTACTCCATCACCAATATGGAAAGGTGTTGCGTGTCCGCCTCGCAGTCGCCTCCTAGGATCGAAGGTTGCCGGTATCCCAACAACCTTCTAGGAGGGGGATAACCTGTAGTGCACCTTCCTGGCACCAAAATATAACTAGGGCTAAAATAAATAGTTTAAATTAAATTAACTAAATAAATCTCTAGCTTGCCTCCGGATGCTTAGGGTGTTTTAAGTTTTGTTTTAACGAGCATGCATCCGAGCAGGCTTGGACGCCATTTTTGCGCTCCATTGTGCTGATCACCACGCACGTACTCCGAGTCCCTAGTTCAGCCTTACAAGCCAGATAAGTTGATTAAACTTTTCCCTCATTCATTATTATTACATTTACCTTAAATACATAGCTCCTTTAAATACATTGCGTATCAGTTCTTTTGATTTGTGTTTTGTTACCAGTACTTACACGTTAGGTAAAGTACTGGTTAAGCAGGTACTAGAGCACATCAAATTAAGTAGGGTTGATCAGACGTTACGGAATTGTAACACGCATCCCTACAGTGTATTCCTCAATACCTGAAAGCGGAAAAATTGTCATCCGGTATTCCACGTTGATGGAGACCTCCAGAGATAAGCTGAAACAGAGGCCTGATACACAACTTCAACAGCTGACATTCACTCATGATAAAGACTATCTAAAAAAAATTATGCAACCATCAGAAATTCTAACACTTTGGTTTTGCATTTGAACTACAAAGAAAGGCAAAACGAGAGTATCAGCAGATTCTGGTTTCATTACTTGTTAATATCCATAACGAGAACACAAAGACAGGTTTTTTGTTACATATCCTTATTGCCCGGAATAATTTCCGTCTCATTTACAATCTATCAACTCGACAGTTTGTTCACGAGAAGCTTATCTCAGTCAAATATATACCAAGACAATTCC
The DNA here is from genome assembly GCA_944470555.2 of Heterobilharzia americana. Lineage (NCBI taxonomy): Eukaryota > Metazoa > Platyhelminthes > Trematoda > Strigeidida > Schistosomatidae > Heterobilharzia > Heterobilharzia americana. The sequence continues at coordinate 85,221,914 of OX104130.1, read as the reverse complement.
ACACTACACTCAATCAATCACACATACACACCAACAAGTCTCACCAATACGAATCCGAAATCAGATAATCATTCTACACAATCTTGTGTCTTGTCACTTCAATTCCCATTGCTTAACCAAATCAACTTCTCAAATCACACAACAAACGGGTAGGAAGACGGTAGGATATTCATAGTCGTTACAGATGCAATACGCATGCAAAGCCCTACTGACAGATGGACAGACAAACTCTGAACACGTATCCCGTATTATACACGCAGGTGAAGTGAGAGCTAATTCACTGATCACTGAATGGTGGAGAACTCCATTTTGTCTACTCCTCAGTGGTGAACAAATTCCATCGACCTCTTTTTCAACGTGGACACCAAGCAGGAAGACTCACCATGACGATGCATCTTGATAAATTACTCATGAATGCAATCTATCGACAGCCAGACCTCCTTGACTCAACCTTCCTCTTCAATACAACAATATCTACTCGGTTGAATCTCCTCACCACTTTTATATTTCCCTCCAGTCACTCTCGCACAGAAGAACAAAACTAAGCTTGAGAAGAGGACGGAAAGGGAATGCTACTACTGAACACACCACCACCAACTCTATCAGTAGTCTGTTTCACATTTCACAATTAAACAAACAGCTAATGTTATGGAGATGATGAAAATATGTGAAGTAGAGAGACTTACTAAAGAAGGAAGGTGTTGTACAATTTGTGTAATTTGTGTAAGAAAAACCTGATAAGAAACACAGAGGTCATATCATTATAATTGACTGTAAACAGATATTATAAGAAGAATAACAAGTTATCTATCTGATAAGCACATCCACTATAACACACTGATGCATACTCAATGTTCACTTGAATGTAAGGAATTTGTGGGGATGCAAACAAGAAATGTTGAATGAATGCAAAGTGCAGCCTACATTTTATGTAAAGATAAATGAATAGTGTTTGGTAGATGTGGAATAAGATGGAGTAGAATGAGCGAATACTATTATCTAATAAATATTCATTCTACTTATTTGATTTGTAAGAAGACTCCTTTCATGGATTCACACTTCAACGGAGACACATCAACAGATATATTGAGAAATCGTCTGGTATGTTAATTGACAAAGATTCTGTGCTCTTCCATACTCACACTAACTTCCTCGAGTTAACGGATGCTCCGATAATGTGTGAAGGATAAGCTAGTTGGCTTCCTTAACCATCTTCTCTCTGAGTTTTCATTAATTCACCTAATCCTGTGGAATGGCTACATTGGTTGCACTCATTGTTCGCTTTCTGGGTGTTTCTTCGATGATATACCTGCCTTCTTCTATAATGGGTGATTGAGAGCCCCTTAAGCTCTACGTCGTAATTTTAAAACCGACCTAGCGGTAACTGCAGAAATTGACTTTCGTGTCTTCGATATAATTCACGGGAACCTCATGATAAACATACGCCTGAAACTTACTTAGTCCGTGGATGGCATATTTATTTACATTAAAGAGCCGCACTCATGTCTGCATTCCATCAAAATTTGTCCACTCAGTGGATTTGTAATTGATATGAGCTATTAGAATATTTCACCCTTGGAATCTTCCCTTTCATCTGTTCACTCTCACATCACGACTTCCCGTACATCGAATTATTCTTTGATTCAAATTCTGACTTTTCAGTACGTTCACCAGTCCTTTTAAACCAAATGCATCATTTAACCTATTTGCCGAATATTGCTTCGGTCTTCATATTCCTCTTTTCATTACTATTTCAAACATCACTCAGTTTTTTTACCGATATGATTTATAATCGGAATGAAAACTTTTCTAGGATATTTTTCGAATGCAAAATAATTCACCGAAGAGTCTCTTGTCTGTGATTTCATTTCCAAAGCTGTTCGCGATTGCAACTATACAAAATTTTCTTGAATAGAACTGTACAACACTTTACAATAAATCTTTTTCTTTGTTTACACGACATGGTAAGAAACATGATAATTTTTCACTAGTTAAAAACAATAAAGGTTGCTAAGGGGTAGTGTTTATCGAATACAGTTTGATAAAAGTTGGGATTGCCCAACATGATGAAAATACTTGAGAAATGGATTGTCATCAAAAAGCATGGAAATTAGTAAGAGTTGTTATTACGCAAGAAGTTAGCAGAATGAATGAAGAATTAAAATGACAGATGGTATGACACGTTAGAAGTTAGGACCATGAAAGGAAAAGAAGGTTGAATGGATCTCTTTTATATGCAAAGTCTTAAATTTTCTCTGTGGACAGTTAAATTTTTGGCAATATATATGAGGCGAATACATACGACCTTTTGTTGGAGTTGGAGTTCCCGGGAATGAGACTATTGGTCGTATAGGGATATCGGGCTTGTGTAGTTTTGGTCTGCCGTAGAATCGAGGAAGGATAGGTCTATTAGATTTCATACGCCATTTGTCTTGCTTTGTTATTTCTTCTGCTTTGAAGAGTTTGTTGAAGGTTTTATTGATCTGGTTGTCGAACTTTTGGATAGAGTTGGTTTCAAGTGGTTCATACACATTTTCATCTTTGAGTAATTCCTCTGCTTTCTTGATATAGTCTTCTTTGTCCATGACTACTGTAGTGGGTCCTTTGTCTGCTGGAAGTATAACGATACCTTTCCTATTTTTCAGTATTTTTAATGTTTTCTGTTCTTGAGTGTTCATTTGAGCATGATGTCTCCTCTACCTTGTTAGTGGTACGATTATCTGCCGTATTTCTTGTTGAGTGACCTCATTTAATCCTGATGTTTTAAGTGACGATTATAATCCTGCAAAGAATTCTCGTTTCGAGACATCTCTTGTGTTGTAATTCAATCCTTTTTGAAGGAGAAGTTCTTCCATTTTCGTTAGTGGTTGTTTTGATAAGTTGATAACGCAGTCGTTTGTTTCTTCGGTTGTAGGTGCTTCTGAGATTTCGAGTAGCATTTTCCTGAGGACTTTTCTTCGTTGTTTTTTGTATCGTCTGCTTGATTTTTCAATTGCAGTTGTCAATGTTGTCATGTGTTGCGTCGTGAGTATGCTTTGTAGTTTTCTCTTTTGGTTGTTAATCACTGATTGGTATTTCCGGATGCGATGGTATGCATCTCTGATCATCAATTGTACCACTTGCCTTCCACTTTGTTCAGCTATTTTCCATCCCATTGGACAGTTAATCGGTGTTCTATATCTGACACTCTTAGGCAGATTATGCTGACGTAGGCACTCATGGAGAAAGAATAGTTGTTCTTTTGTGGAAGCTGGCCTTTTGGAGACGCCTTCCCATTTCTAAAGCATATGGCCTTTGCACACTGTGGATAACTTCGAAATATGAAACTGTCGACGGTGTGTGTTCAATGTGGACAACATTTTCATTTATGGAATCCTCTACCAGCTGTTTACAGCCATTCAGGATAGTGTTGGTCAATCTTTTTATATTAGACTCATACTGAACGACCGATACACTAAGCTCCACAGAAGAAAGTGAAGTGGGAAGTGGAAACATACCCATTCTGTTGCCAAGTGAATGTGGTATTTACATTCTATTGTACAGCCTAACGATAACTTTGTTGAAAAGAATGAATCTTCGCTGAACGTCCTTTGGAAAATATACAGTACTAAGCACCTTGAGTTGCTACAAACTCTTTGAGTCAATCAGAAAAGTTCTCGATCTTTAAGTCTTTCGTGGTTTCAAAGAGACTAAAATTTTTAGTATGACCATTCAATTTCCAGTCCTGAGAGAATCTGTCCTGTTAATGTTCATCCTACTGTGTAACTGTTGCCTGTGACTATATGTGTTGTGTATTTATCATTATTATTATTATTCCCTTGGGTTCCTAGTGCAATATAGGGATTCAGTACCAAGCCTCCATTCCACTCTGTTCTCTGAAGTCTTTTCAACCTCGCTCCACCACTGCCCACAACCTTTCATTTCTTCTTCACACCATCTCCTTCATATCACCCTCCGATGCCAATATCGTCGTTTCCCATCTGCGTTCCACTCGACGGCCTGATCTGACGCATGATGTCCCAAATCCGTCTTCCCAGTGTATGCCCAATCCATTCCATCTCCACTTTCTTCTACATATTTGTTGCGCGATGGGTTGTTGGTTGGTTCGTTGCCAGCCTGACAGAGTTCATCCTTGCTTATTCTTTCTGGCCTTCTGATCTGATCCTCAGTATCGGGTGAGCGTAGGTGGCAGCTGTTCATGATGTATGTCTGTAGTTGGTTGGAAATGGTTTTCGTGACACGCCAAGTTTCTCAACCATATAACAACACTGACTTGACATTGGTGTTAAAAATCCAGATGTTGTTCCACATGCTGAGTTTAGTGAAGTGCAGTAGATCTCCACACTGGTTTCAGATTGATGAAAGCAGGCCTGTCTTGCTGTCTTACAGATCCTTGCTTCAACGTCATCCCATGTACCACCACCACCTGTAGTTGAAACGATGCTGCCTAGATAGGTTGATGAAAGAGAATACCTCCTTTAGGTTTCTCCCATTAATGGTGATTGGTACCTCTTGCTGTTGATATTGTTGTTAATTGGGTATCTTCACCACCTCTGTCTACACCTCCCCACATTCATCTGAAGAGAGTCCCATCTTCGCTGCCTAGACCCTCCTGTCAACTTGTTAGTCCTCGCCTGTTGATCCTAGAGTTTGTGCGACATAAGATATCAGACATAAATCATCATCACTGCCAAAATCCAAATATTCTAGAGTCTTTTCATCGGTCAAACAGTGAATACCCATCTTCTCACCCCTCACGGTTCGCTGCATGATCCAGTCCACCACAATCAGGAAGATCATCGGTGATGATAGTATGCGGCAGTCTTGTCTTACTCCTGTCTTCACTTCACTTCACTCCACTTCACTTCAAAGGCGTCACTGAGCTTCCCATTGTGTGAGTGAATCACTCTGCATGTGACGTCTTCATATAGTTGTTGAATGAGTTTGATAAGGGTTTTTGGTACTTCGTAGTGTTGAGGCAGCTGCCTGCCAAATTACTTGTCGATTGAGGCAATCGAAGGTGTTTTCAAAGTCGATGAAGTTGAAGTGAAGAGTTGACTGACATTCTATTCTCTGTTCTATGATGATGCGTAGTGTGGCGTTGGAATTTGATCGGCACATGATTTGTTCTTCCTGATGCCAGCCAACCAGCTCGCTAGCCAGCCAGCCAGCCAGCCTGCCTGTTTCGATTATAATTTTCAATCCAGAGAACCTTTTAATCTTCCCAGTATGATGCGACAAAATATTTTGCTTGTTTTGCCTGGACAGGAACACGATTCTGTGACGGTCCTTGCAAAGACTCACGTCTCCCTTCTTTGGGACTTTGACAAAGTAGACCTTCTTCCAATCAATGGGTAAATATCTCTCATTTCTTCCCTCCAAATCTTCTGGAGTAGTGGTGTGAGCACGTCCACTGTTGTTACTGCGTCTGTTTTCAGTGCTACTGGGGGAATTCCATCTGGTCCCGCTGCTTTACTGGATTTCAGAAACCTTATGGCTTTCAGGACTTCGGCTTTTGTCGGAGGGCTTGTGTTCACTGGCAGTTCTGCAGTTGCTGGTGGTATTTCAAGACGAGTTGCAGATGGTGACCGTGGTAGTGGTAGTCGATTCAAGAGCTTTCTGAAGTGGTCAGCCCATCATTTCCTTTGTTTCTCCTCTCTGGCGGTGACTTAGTTCCCTTCACTATCTTTCATTGGTTTCGTCTGAGTTGATCTTTTCCCTCCCAGATAGTAACCTGGTTATTTGATATAGTGTTGTCAGGTTTCTGCTTCCCTTATCTACAGCCAATACTGCTTCACTTGTCAATGTGTCGTAGAAATGTCTTTGTCTTTCCTCGCACTCTTCTTCACTTCCTTGTCCAGTGTTTTATAGGTTGTGTTCAGTTCCTCTTTTCGTTGTTTATCCCTGCACTGCGTTGGACTGCACTGGTTCATCTTCTACTTCACCTTGTAATTTCACATCTTTGAATAAACTGAAGTGGTCAGCCAGTATCCGTCATAACTAGTCAGCTGTAACTACCAACATTATCGAGACACTCATACAGAAGCCTCTTATACGAACAGTGACTGATCAGTGTCAGCTGATGTAATGTTCTGCAGCCTTTGGTGTTGAAAATTTGTTCCTCACATTCCAGCTAGCCAGCTAGTTCAATCAAAATTACTGTAATTCAGCATATTGGTCCTGTTGGGTCCGATGTTCAAAGATAAGTCAGGAGAAAAAAGAGAAAAAGAAGCTCGATGTAACGCAAATTGTGCTAGTAATCATAATAGCAGGATAGGAGGCTGAAAACCTATATTAATTCTTTTCCAGTAGATTTCTGTGCTTGTTCAATCCTCTTTTGAACGAGTCAATTGATGATGCAGACACCATTTCTGGGAGTCGGTTCCTGGAGTTGATTACTCGATGTGAGAACCAGCACTCTGCAGAGACTATGTTCCTTCTCTACTTTCGTAGCCTTCTTCTATGTCCTCTGAGGTCTTCCGACCTAGCAGGAACGAAAAGACGGGATAGATTAGATCTATAGTTATTCCTTAGAACCTTGTTTAGCACGATTGGATCTCCCCTTCGTCTGCGACAGGATAAAGAGGAGAGGTCCAACTCTATCTTCTTAAGTCAGGCTAGTCATTGCAGGACAATACAAGTAGCTGCGCCCTGAACCCTTACCAGAAGGTTTGAGTCAACTTCCGGGCAAGGATTTGCTGCCTGTGTACAGTATTCTAGTTTAGCCCTAACTGAATATGTGTATAAGATGGTGAACATATTACCACTTATTTTTGTAA